>CM062816.1:95214805-95664993 GCA_031772625.1 Pinus tabuliformis | reverse complement strand
GATATCTAGCGACAAGAAAAACAAACAAATTCTATCTTTCTCTAAATATGCAATTTACAAATAAAGGCTAGTAGATTTTTAGGCCTACCTCGGGTCCAGTGCTAGTTTGTGGAACCACACTCCCGTTGATCCAAATGAGCTCCCCTTTAAAGAATATGCAAACACAAACAGAACACACATCAAATAGCATCTGAAAAGCCAATATAATAAACCATATTTATCATGATGATCAAGGAATTCATGAAATAAACCATATAAGACAATTTATTGAGAAAAATGAATCTGATTGTATTAACTTTAATCAAAGAAAAACTTTACAACCTTGGTGCCTTGATGCTGTACAAGCTCCTCCCAGGGTCCAACAAGAATCTCCTCTACTTTGACAAGTTTCACTCTCTTCCCAATGAAGCCAAAAGGTATGTAATCTCTCCTCTCAAGCTTAACTAGGAAGTCTCAATTCCAACAATATTTACCCTAAAAAATGTTCAGCTTTCTACCTCCCTAGCAACCAGCCCAATGCCTTAATTTATAGTGCAAAGGAGGGAAGTTACTAGGTCCACCTTCAAAGGGATAGAGCCCTCCTTCAAAGGGATAAGCTCCTCTCATCAAGGGATTAGCTCCTTTAGTTATGGGATGCATGAACCACCTAGGAGCGAACCATCCACGTCAAGATTCCTTCTAGAATCATCCAGAATTAACCCAAAGTGAGTTTTTAAGAATAAACTTGCGCCTTTTTGACTTTTACAGGGGTCCGCACCCACTCCTTTAGAGACAGAGTGGGCAGGTCCGTAGGTAACATGACCAAGGGGTGCGGGACCGTAGGTAATGATAAGAGAAAGTGCGGAACCAGAGTTTTATAGCTTTTCAAGGACTTTCTCTCATTTTTAAAGCTTGACATGAAGAGATGAGGTTTGAGACTTGCATAGGAGGTCAGTATGAGTGATGATAGACCCACACTGATTACAGAAAGTCATGGTGACAATATTTTGTGTAACAGATTGCCCCCTAAAGTGCGAAGTCTGTAGTAGATGAGGATTTCATTTATCATCTAAGAAGAGTGAAGTACTTTATCATTTCGAGGATTCTTGTGATGGAGCCTGGGCCTGTTGGAACCTGTAAAAACATTCAATGCAAAATATATATATGAGATCATATCATTGTTGAGGTAGGCATTCCCATACTCAGATCAAAACTGACTAGAAAACTAACTAAACTGCTCTGATATAGGAATGATCTTGCAATACATCACAAGTATAGACACATGTAGACACAGTATGGACGCAACCATCTGTTTATGAATAGTCCACTGTATAATGAATACAAAATTCCTCGCAGCCTGGATGGTGGAAACTAGATCCAGGGTCTTGATTTCTACTTCCCAAAATAGTACGATTCTATCCATGTGAATGAATGTGTCGAAGTCGAACATGGTAGAAACCACTTGATTACCAGTCAATGATGTAAACTGTTAACAAGTGTGAGAGAAACCACCAGTAATGTCAATGGCTCTCAAAGTACTCAGTACAATCCATGAAATGTGAATAGATGTGTTGATGTCGAACATGTCACGGAATCCTTTGATTGAAGGTCAATGATGCAACCTGTCGTCAAAGGCGAGAAACCTGCCATTGAGGCATGCAGATCCCAAGGTACTGACGATTTCTAGATCATCTTTCTAGATAATGAGCTGAAGTCGATAGAAAGCGATCCGTTGTAGGCAAGCCCACAACACGAAATCATAGATCAAGTTTGAAGAAATATAGTTGCAAGGACTGACTCAGGGATGGTCAAGATGGATGACAGATATTTTGCAGATGAATGGTTTATTTGCACTGACCTCTTGAACACATAACGACACAGCAGATGGTTTGGTGACAATTGACCCAAAGTTAATACCCAGAAACCGGCTAAAGACTTTCAATATGGTTTGATCAACTGTTAGGCAAAGGATTTCCCAACCCAGGTGAATAAAAAGTGTCGTGTTCAAGAGTGGTTAAATGTTTTCTGAGACACAAAGTATGACAAACAGGCTCATTTTTCTCTCTTTTCCCCCACCATTTCTGGCAAGTACCTCTTTATTTTTGACAAGCTTGAGGAGGATAACATTTGCTTGATTATAAGCTCATCCTTCGGATGAGTCCAACTTAGTTTAAATTCAAACCCTAAGAAGGAGTGGTTCGTTCCTGTTTGTAATTGAACAGGTCCTTTACTGTTAAGTTTTAACGAGTCCAGTATAGGAGAAACTCGGCATTTTTCAATTTTAGGGAGTCTGAAAAAACTTAAGAAAACTCCATGGTTGTCCTTTTTCGTAAATTTGTGTCTCCCAAGCCCAAAAAAGTATAAAATAATACTTGAGAGAACCACTTGACCATTACGATCAAGGAGTACTTTTCATAATTAGTGCCTCTGATCCGAAAAAGTAAAAAAGCAATCAATGACACGTCGTTTTATAACCAATATCAAATTTGAAATGACAAAAATCCGGCAATCTTTTCATGTTTTTACGGTCAGAAAAGGGCTGTAAGTGGACCGTCTTTTTAATTCTGTTTTAACGAGCTTAAAAAGAAAAACTCGGCAATCTTTTCATATTTTAGGAGTTAGAAAAGAGCTTAAAGGTGACTCTAATGTTTTTTGTCAAAAATGATCAATTCTGCCTGAAAAATCCTTTATCCTGCACAAAAACTCAAACATTACTCATACTTGTTTAAAATAAATAAAAATGCTTCAAAAGTTGCCTCTTTAAAGTGAAAAATAAACAAATTAAAAATTCATTTATTCAAAAAATCTTATAAAAAGGGCTTTTGTAAATTCATTTTTACTGTTTGACTTCAGAGTGAGAAAAGAGAGCTTTTGGTAAGAAACTTCCTGTGAAGATTGCGGAAAATCCGTCCATTGGAATCTAACAGCGACACCTCCAGGTAATCCACATCATCTTACTCTTGCATTTCATCCATTTGAAATTTGTTTTTAGGGTTTTATTTTGATTTTTAGGAAATATTTAGGTTAAATGACCGCGCGCGGGGGTCCGCAGGCATAGCATAGGAAACCTGCGGACCCCGAATTTTTCGTAATAGGAAAAAGTCAGGGGCCTGCACCTGCTGTTAAGGCAGAGTGCGGACCTATGCACTGTCTCTAACATAGAGGATGCGGTCCCCGCGGCATAGGTTTTCAAACTTAAATTTTTCAAATTCCGCCCAAAAACTTTGATTTATAATATTCTAATCTGCCTTTTTATTGAATGTAGGGTATACATCATGCTTGAATGGCGGGAACAGGAGCACGAGGATGTGGACCTCGCCGCAATTAATCATCAACCTTCGATTGATGCATTGAAGGCATGCGGTTTATTCAAATTCTGGGCCATACCTGGCATGAGGGCCTAGGTGGACTTTTTGCAGTGGCTGGTAGACAAGTGGAATGTACAGGACCAGTGTTTCTTTATTGGTGGCCACCAGCTCGAAATGGAGTCGGAAGACATTTACTTTTTGACTGGTTTTCCTAAGAGAGGTGAACAATTGACTCTATTCGGGCTAGGCCAGGTGGCCAGTCTGCCGATAGCCTCCGGCCAGAGTTTTGTAACGACCAAACCAAGGACAAAGGGATTGATATCAAAACCATCTCCCGTCCTGAACTCAAAGTGATTGCATTTACTGTCACCAGACTCTGCAGAAGCGCAACACTACATATGGCCACTGGATCCCAAATGCGGATGGCAGTAGACTACTTTCGGGGCACCATCTTCAACTGGTGCGAAGCTGTGTTAGCTAATGTAAAAGGCCAACTGACTAGAGCAAAGAACAAACAACTGAAAAACTTTGGATATGGTTTCTTATTTGTGAGCTTTGGTCTAGAGAGGGTCCCAATGTTGGTCCCACAACATCTTTCCTTTGGAGCTGGACTTCCCCGAGAGCCCAAACTGATGCATTGGGTTGCAGTTATGGCCCGTCATCCTGAGGAGGGTTCAGAAGTTGTTTGATTTCCTCCTGAGTATTTTCAGTGGTTGGAGAACCAAGTTTTTGCTATTCAGGATTTTCCTTATGCTGGGATGGATTATCGTGGTGACCCAGACATGGCTCTTCCACCAGGAGAGCAATGGGATGACTCAGGTAAAATTATTTTCAACATTTTCTAATTTTTTTTTTTTTTGTTTTTAAATCGTCCCAAAATTGATAGTAAAAAGTTTCAAATGCAAATGTAGGTCCATGACGACCAGCCACTCTCCGACCTTATGAGAGGAAACAGCCAGCTGCAGCAGCACCAGCCCCACAGGACGAATCTACAGAGACCCTGGCTGAATTGGAAAACCATCTAGAGCGTTTGACAGCAGACATTCCAGAGACCAGCATAGATGACATTCCTCTTAGGCTACAACGCTATGTGATTGGGGTCCCAGGACCTTTCAGGAGGTTCCTTTGTAGGGTGGCCCATGCAGTGGTTTCTTATCGTGATCATCACCAGTGATAGGATGATTGCCTGTTGTAGACTCATATGCCATTTTTGCTTTTTGTACTATCATAAGGTGTTTTTCAACCTATGATCGAAGACGATGTATATTTGACACACTCCTATGCTATGCTATATCACTATTACCAGCTATATTGTAAAACATGTTATGGAATGTTTTTAAATTTACTTGTTTGATTATTGCAAATGTCTACTTAACATTCGAGAAGCAATTGCATCTGCTAATGTATTTAAATATCTTGGAATATGCTGATATTCAATATAGTCAAATTCACGTTCCAAGAGACGAACTCTCAAAAATAATCTTAATAGCACTGGATTTCTAATGGCATAAACTCTATTAAGCTGTAATACAACGAGTTCAGAATCTAACCTCACAATCAAACTCCGAATCCCAAATGAGATGGATTCAGATAATAACTCAATCACTGCACTATACTCTACAATGTTGTTCGTTGTTTGACCGAGGCTTACCCCATGCATAGATACCAACTCATCAGAGGGCGAATAGATAACCTAAGCCGCGGAAGAAATGTTCCGTGTATTACTACAAGCACCATCAACAAAACCAATGTATGTTTGGAGAGACGTCGACATCTGCAATATCAAGAGTAAAATCAAGATAAGCAGGAATAATGACAAAAACACTCTCTAAGCTAAGCACACTTTTAATCTAAAACACACCAGCTAGAAAGAAAACTAACCTAACTAAAATATCCACACCCAGATTTAAGCATAATATCTCTTCAGGTAAAGACCATTTCTGGGCTTACCTAAAGAGACCCCGTCAAAGTCTACCAATTCATAGGCCCCTTTTGCCAGCTTTCGCTTAACAACATAAGGACCATGCCACATGGGTACAAATTTTCTAGCGCCTAACTTATCATTTGCTTGATCGTACAATAAGACTAGGTCTCCCTTCGAAAATTACGAGGAGTAACATTTCGATCGTACTGAGCTTTAATACGTTTGGCATGAGCTTCGATTGCTAGTGTAGCATCACGTCGATTCTCATCTAGCTGAGCCAAGTACAACAAACGTTTTTCCTCTTCGGAAGTGGCTGGAAGTAATTCTATGGCCATTTGCAATGACGGGATTTTGCATTCAATGGGTAACACAGCTTCCAAACTGTAAACTAGTTGGAAAGGAGTGAAACCAGTTGATGTTTTTACTGAGGTTCGATACGCCCAAAGCGCTGAAAATAGCATGTTATTCCAATTCGACCTATGAATCCCAATGATTCGTCGGATCATGATGACTAGAACTTTGTTGATGGCTTCAACCAGACCATTAGCCTGTGGATAATATGGAGTTGAACTATCGTGACGCAGGCCAAGTTGGTCTGTTAGTTCAGTCATCATAATATTTCGAAAATGACGCCCATGATCAATGATAATCGCTTGTGGAACACCGAACCTAGCAATTATATGATTGAAAATGAAAATCGCAGCAGTTTTGCGTCTGCCTCAAACGTAGGCATCGCCTCGGCCCACTTGGTAAAATAATCTACCGCAAGGATGATATATGCATGCCCCCCGGCCGAGTGAGGGTTACATGTAATAAAATCGATACCCCATTTTGCAAAAGGACCAACGAAATTATAGGGTGGAGAGGAGAAGGTGGAGCGCGCATCTTTCGATAAAAAATTTGGCAGTTGTGGCATTTTCGGACCGCGTTAATACAATCTTTAAACAAGGACGGCCAGAAATAGCCAGCGCGCAATATCTTTTGGGCTGTGGCAAACCCAGACATATGACCGCCACACGCTCCAGAGTGACAGTCATTTAGAACCCTTTCAGCTTCCTCATGAATTAAACAACGTCGGAAAACAGAGTCCGCCCCACGACGATAAAGTGTATCTCCAATAATTCTGTATTGTTGGGATTGGAATCGTATTTTCCGACGCTCTGATCTTGAAATTTCAGGCCGAAAGGATTGGGTTTGGAGATAAACTATGATATCTCCATACCAGAGATCTAAAGTGCTGATTAGAAACAAGGATTTGTCTGCAATGGGCTCTTCCGCCACAGTTTCGGTGTCAGCACGTGGGAAGTCACACATCAACTCCGCAAAAACTAAATATTTCTTTGACTTAGATTTTTCAAACTCCAAATCAAATTCCTGCAGGATAACAATCCATTTGGAATACTTTCTCCCTAGCAATTGTTTGGTCAAAATATAGATCATAGGGTTGCAATCGGAAATTACAGTAGTTTTGCGTAGTAAAATGTAATGACGAAAACGTTGGACAGCTTGAACAACTGCCAATGCCAATTTCTCCACATGTGAATATTTTAGCTCAGTTGGATTTAAGGTTCGACTAAGGTAATATATCACATGTTCACTACCGAATTCATCTTCCTGAACTAGCACCATTCCAATGGTGGAATGAGAGGCAGCGAGATATAAGAAGTAGTCCTGGTTGTAGTTGGGAGGATGCAATAACGGTGCATGGGTCAACACGTGTTTTAGTGCATCAAAAGATTTGTTAGCTATCTCATCCCAAAAGAATGGAGTATTCTGTTTCAACAACCGCGTAAAACCCTTTGTTATCTCGGCGTAGTTAGGAATGAATCGATGTAAAAAGTTTTCTTTCCCTTGCAAACTTTGGAGTTGGCGAAGAGTCGAAGGAGGAGGCAATTTGACAATAGCTTCAACCTTCGAGGGATCGACACGAATGCTGGCTTTCGAAACAACAAATCCCAGTAACCGACCCGTTTCTATATAGAAAACACACTTGTGTGGATTCAACCTAATTCGATAATGCCTACACCTCATAAAGATTGCTCGTAAATGAATGAGATGATCGGCTCGATGTAATGAATGAGCAGGTAAATCATCGAGATAGGGTTGCACAATGTGCTTGATGTCATGAAACGCGTAAGACATGGCCTTTGAAAAGTTGCACCAGCGTTCTTAAGCCCAAAAGGTAATTTGCAATAAGCAAATGTCCCCCATGGACAAATGAAAGCCGTTTTTGGTTGATTAGCAGGTAGAATATTTATTTGATTGTATCTGGAAAAACCATCCATGAAGGAGAATATTTCACTACCGGCACAATCATCAATGATTTGATCGATATAGGGAGTTGGGTAATTGTCTTTTGGACAGGCTCGATCAATATCCCTATAATCGATACATATTCTTATCGTTCCTTGCTTTTTGTTAACATGAACGATATTCGATACCCAATCCGTTAAGGAATTGGATAAATGAAACCTGCTTTAAGTAATTTTTCAACTTCTACTTTAATCGCAGCAGCTTTTCGCGGGTGGATCTGACGCAAACGTTGCGGACGGGTTTAGCATCTGGGTAAGTTTTGATTTCATGAACAAAAATTGTGGGTCAATTCCTGGCATTTCCTCATATGACCAGGCAAACACGTCGCGGAGTTCTTGAAATAGGGCCTTATATGTTTGAATTTCATCTTCTGTACAAGAGGCACCTATATGAATGTTTTCAACAATTGCAGGCTTAACCGAAATGTCAATAGGAATAGTTCGAGAAATATTTCCAAAATTTAACTCAGAATCAGGATTTTGCAATGGATTCTGAGGTTCCTTGACATAATCAGTCGTAAAAATAGATGAAAAAACATTTTCAAAGTGATCAATCTCAGGTAAAAACGAAGATCTATGATGAAGATCTTCCCATGGTAAATCATCAACAGACAAGATTTCACGAATTTGCTCATCAGTGTGAACAAGTTCGGAAAACGTTGTTGAATCTGAGTCTGATATTGAAAGTGATTCTTCATGGACTACATTCATTAAGTCAATTTCGATTGAAGAAGGGTCGGAAAACGACTGTACAACCTTGTACGCAATTTCATATGGACTCAAAGGCATATCATCACCAAATGAATCTATCTCAGATTCGGAAGGTACGATCCAAGGATCATCATAAACAATAGTGTTTGATGAAATCATAGGAATGGTTGCAGTAGAAGGCGATACGTTAGGAGGAGGAAAGGAAAAATTTCCCAATAAACTAGAATCTTTAACTAGTCCTACTCCAACATCCTTATAAGGGATAGTTGTTTTGCCGACATGCTGGATACTTTCAGAAGAGGCTGGGTCGGATGAAAAGTAAGTTAGTTGGTCTATAGTTACGATCTTTCCATTATGAGGAAACTTTATGAGCCGAAAGACCGATGAAACAACAACAGTCATAGCGTAAGACCAACTATGACCCAAGAGAAGGTTGTAGTCTAGAGGGGCATCAACCACCTCCACATCTAGATTAACAGTTTTGCCTTCAACCCCTATAGGTAAATCCTATAGAATGCCAAAAGGATGGAACCCATGGCCATCAAAAGCCTTTAGAATCGTCGGGGATTGATTAAGTGTAGGAGAACCAAGCGATCTCCAACATTGGATCGACATAATACACGTTGAGGCTCCCTCATCAATCACAGTCCTATAGCAAGGTCTGTTTTTGACTAACACTGGAATCTGGAAAGCCATTTGATGAGGTAAGCGAGGTGTACTATTTTCTAGATCGAAAATTATAAGGTTCGAGTCCTGAATATCAACAGCTCCTATAGCCGACAATAGCAATTTACGCTGTGCTGGACATGATTGCAGCACCTCCAAAGCCGACATTGCTGAAGTTGAAATAGCCAAATCTTCAATAATGTTATAGTTCTGAGCAGCTCTCACATGTGGATTGAAAGCTGACTTTCGAAGTATACCCTTGGTGGGCGGTTTGATTACTAAGTCTGGGTTAGGTTTCTCGATCTGTAGTGGATCGGAACTGGGAGTTGAAGTTGATGGGTTCGAACTAGAAGATTCTGTTTCCTTACCACCAACATGACTTTTACTTCCATAATCATGCGATCGTGTCGCAATCCTAACATGGGACATCATCATTATGGGTTCTTCTGAGGCATTTGAGGAAGAACCTATGATGTTACTGTCTTGACTAGGAAAAGGATCCTTCAAAACAGTAGGCGTTTGA
This sequence comes from Pinus tabuliformis, assembly GCA_031772625.1. NCBI lineage: Eukaryota > Viridiplantae > Streptophyta > Pinopsida > Pinales > Pinaceae > Pinus > Pinus tabuliformis. The sequence goes on along the minus strand of CM062816.1, from coordinate 95,655,570 downwards.
GAAACTTTGACGATTTTCTCAACCTCAGCACGATGAGGGCAGTCTCTTGTAAAATGCTCTTCATCACGAATGAGACAAGGATAACGAGGTTTGCGTTTCTCATCAGTAGATTCCGTTTTTTCTGGTTTCTCTTTCGAATTTTTATATGTTTTATTTTTCTTCTTCCCTTTCTTTTTACCACCGGATTTTGATTTGGCCGTAGATGACTCTACAACATGGATATCGGCAAAAATTTCCGTGGAAGAATCTCCTGTCGGGGAATCTGGTAAAGTTATGATAGGAGAAGAATTCTTGGAAGATTTCTTTTTACTTTTAATATTAACTGTACCAATCATACCATCAGCGGCATGAGACCCTGAAGGAGCTGCAGTTATTTGATTTTGTTTAGGAATATCAGGGATTTTCTCATGTAACGTACCCGATTGCGTATAAACGAGGTCAAGGTACTGAGCTTGAGCAATTACTTGCTCTTCAGTAACGATTCCTGCCTTAGCTACATCCTCAGTGATTTTCAGTAATAAAGATTTGACAAACCATTCTGCTAAGATTTGATCCGGGATAAAAATTTTCACTAAATTCCGTCGACGTCTCCATTCATGAATGTGATCTGAAATATAAGTGGACGTTGACTGTTTTAATGAAGTTAATAATTCCGTGCCATTGTCATATCTGACAGGCAACTGAAAATGAGTTAAAAACGAAGTAGCTAGCTGACTAAAGTTATAAAAAGTGGCTCGCGGTAACTCAATGTACCACTTGGCCGCAAGACCAATTAGAGTGCATTGAAAAAGCCGTTGAATCATCTAAAATGGAGTTAGATGCACACCAGAGGTGATAAGTCATCACATGGTTTGACGGATCCTCTCCTGATTTTCCTTCAAACTTAGTAATGTCACTGGGTAACTTATTCTGCATTGGCGGCCAAAACGGAAGATAATTGATTGGATTGTTCGTAAGGCACGACAAATCAGGCAAGTCCAAAGTTGCAATGAATGGTAACTGACGATTAGGGTCATGAAAGCCCTGGGTCATAAGACCAGCCCCAGGAGGAGGATATCCAGGATAACTAGGAATTGGAATTTCATTTGGGATATTATATCCTCCCGGAAAACCAGGATTAACCGGACCGTACTGGGGTTGTTGAGGTTGCTGATAAGTATATCCAGGGTACGGTTGATACTGATAGATTGGGTTCTGCATAGCAGGACCGAATTGGTACTGTCCCTGGTACAGTTGATAAGTAAATTGAGGTTGACTTGTGACAACCATACTTGGACCAGGTTGTCCTACAGGCATTTGAACCGAAGTCTGAATTGTGGGTCCAGACTGAGGTAAAGATGCTTGAGGAATTGATGCAGGAACAATAGAAACCGGAGCTGTCGATACTCCAGAAGTAGGTGGGGTAGACAGAACAGATGTTGCAACAGTCGTTTGAGGCGAACTAGGCCCAAGCTGAGAAACTGCAGAAGGTGCAGAAGTTTGAATGGTAGGCTGGACAGGTTGCTGGGTTGAACCAGAAACCCAGGGTTGTCCAGATTGAGATGAAAACTGCACATTCGGTTGTAAGATATGTTGAGATTGAGATGGATCCCACACTATATTCATTCCGAGGTATGGACCCATAGAAGGTTGAGCATATTGAGGACCATAATCGGGTTGAGGGTAGGGTTGATAATTCAAAGGTACATTTCCAGTTCCTTGGACAAAAGATTGACCAGAAGGTGGTTGGAAACCTTGGGTTGGGTACTAACCTTGAGGTTGATAACCTTGAGGCACGTACTGATACTAGGGTTGACCTTGAGGTACATATTGATACTGGGGTTGACCTTGAGGTACATACTGAGTCTGGGGTTGACCCTGAGGAATGTACTGTCCCATAGGTATGTACTGTCCTTGAGGAGGCCCCCCAGGCGGTAATTGGGTACCTTGAGGTTGCTCCCCAGGCGTTAATTGAGGACCTTGAGGCTGCCCCCCAGGGGTAACTGGCCACCTTGAGGTTGCGGATTTGGAATAGTACCTGACATCATAAGAATATCTTCTACACTCAACGGCTTAGTTCCGTTATTACCAGTTAATAACCCTTGTTCAACAGGTTGAGGAGATGCTCCTGAAAAAGTACCAGTGAGTGACTGATACCCAGACGGAACAGAAGGACCGCCATACAAAAATGTTTCTGGAGATTGAGAAAACATGGACGACTGTCTCGACACATTCAAAGGAGGATAATAACCCCTAGGTGTTGGATGAAAAGGAATGCGAGGTGGTGAAAAATTAGCCCCGGGTTTTCCAAAAAATTGGTCAATGAAAGATACCAAGCGTCCCTCCTAGGTGGACTGTAAAAGATCGATTCACGCTCCCTAAGTTCTATAGCTGGTTGATTTTCAGGGACATGTATACCTTCTTCCAGAGTAACAAGTTCTTAAATAGCAATATGTCTAGAAGGAAGATTTTGGGTAATGACTCTTTCTACCCTGGGTGAACCAGGACCACTGGAAGTTGGAGAGGCAAATCCTGATGACGGAGTAGCAGCAGGTTCAGTTTCAGGTTCAGATATTTCAGGTTCCTCGGCTAATTCACTAGTAGAAGAAAAACTACCAGTAACTTCGGAAAATGAAACAGGTTCAATAATATACTGTGGTGCTTGCACTTGATAATCAGGATGTACAACTAAACAAGACTCTCCTTCTTCAGGTGACCCAACTCTACTGTCACTAGGAGTTACAAGGGCTCGTAGCCCTTCAAGCTGACTTGGTGAAAACTCAGGAGGTTGGCCCCGAAGTCTATGGGACTTCCTCGGTAATTCAGCCACGATTAAAAAATTTAATTACTTCACACACAAAAAAAGAAAAATCTCAATGAAAACCACCTAAAGTCTCTAAAGAACCAAACAATTTTGAATCACACGCCTAAAGAATCTAGGAGGTCAAACCACACAGAAACAGTAACTTTCCGTACCGAAAACACTAGTTGGTGATGAAATCCAACGCCGCAGAATTCAATACAGAAATGGCGGTTGGAACAGTTACCCTGGCAACCTGCTTAATGAATAGACTGGCACAAGTTTCTCCACTAAACCGTCTTGAGTGAAGAGAACCCCCTAGAAAATCCAAGTGAGTCTAACCGACGTCTGCTCCAGGTACAGTGGGATCTTCCCTCCACCGTCACCTTAGGAAAGAATCCTATAGATTATGGTCACTATGGTTACCAACGGAAACAAATATACCTGGGGGAACAGTCTGTGATCCGATACACACGCAAGGGAAGAGTAGCAAGCTCAATCCCCTTGAAGGCTCCTTGACACAATCCAAGGTTTACCAACAAGTGACCCCAGGCTCCTCGACAATGGTTAATCTGAGGTTTACCGTTTTTAATACGTGTATATCTTGTATCATTCCCAATGAGGAAGGATTGATTACCCCACTGGTTCAGACACGATCTCGTGCTTGACTCCTTTAAGAGGAGCTTCCCAGAGCATAGATGTAACAATTGGAATTTATCTCCTACCGCAAGATACAACTACTTGTTTGTTTTTACTATCTTGGAGAGTTAATTACTCCCTACTCCAAGATACTAGCCTAAGCTATGTTGGTGATAAAGAGCCCTAGAAATAAAAAGATTACTAGATAGATTTTACTTTAAGCGTTATTTTTATTGGTTTTTTCTTAAGTCAAAAGGTGTGGAGATGAAACTTTATGGTGTGAAGACTCGACTCCAAATCACTAAAAATGCACTTAAGATGATAAACAATCCTTTTTCTTCAATGAACTTCTAGCTAAAGAAAGAGTTGAGAATGCAAATGCTTGTAAAAACAAATCTTTCCTTAACAATCAAATGAAAGGAAGAACTTTTTGTCTTTTTCAATACAAAAAATGAGACAACTAGTTATGCTCACGAAAATTTCCCTTTCTTTTCAAACACTCAAATACTACAAAAACAAACTTTTTCAAAAGAGATTTTTTTAAAATTTTATAAAACACTCAAAACTATTGAAAAATCCAATCTTGAGATCTATTTCTAAAAAACTAATTGAAGTAAAAGCTTACAAAATTTATTTTCAAGGATGTTTTACTTAGTTATGAGCAAACCAAGGACTAATTTGTCCAGAATCACAAATTAATCAAAAAACAATAAGCTTTTGTTTTCTTTTTTAAAAATGAAATCCAAAACTTTCAAAACAAGTTCTTTCGAAGCTTCACAAAGAGAAAAACGAGATGTATTCCTCAACAAAGGCAGATTTTACAAATTGGTCAGACTCATAAGAAGACCAGTAAAAACCAGGGTGATCTGAGGTTTCTAAGGCTTCTAAGCTCTGAGTCACTACAAAGACCAAACGAAAATCAAGCCAGGCACACAAAGCTTCTATAAATTCACCTAAAACCTTAATGCCAATGGAATTAACCTATGAAATGTTTTCTACAAGACACGTGCAGATCTAGGCAGAGGCTAAAACATATAAACAAATCCTAAGCTGACTGAATGAGAAAATTTTAAGTTTTTCAAAATTTTGACAGGGTCCGTAGGCTCCCAGTACAACCAGGTGCGGTACCGCTCTGTGTGTAAAGCAAAAGTGCGGGGATGTCCGCACTGTGTTACAAACAGAGGGTGCGGTCCTCTTCCAAAAGCATGAAAAACAAAAAATAATTCAAGATCTACAGAACCTACCCAATCCCACACAACAAGAAAAAACCAGAAATAGAGAAACATCTTCTCATGTCAAAGTAAAAGCAAAGGAAAAAACCAAAAATTCAAGTCCCCAGTGGAGTCGCCATTTTGTCGGCTGGATAAATCATTCTTGCGGACAAGACTGACCTCCCTAGTATCTAATGATATCTAGTGACAAGCAAACCAAACAAATTCTATCTTTCTCTAAATATGCAATTTATAAATAAAGGCTAGTAGATGTTTTAGGCCTACCTCGGGTCCAGTGCTAGTTTGTGGAAGCCATGCTCCGTTGATCCAAATGAGCTCCCTTTTAAAGAATCTACAAACACAAACAGGCACACACATCAAATAGCATCTGAAAAGCCAATATAATAAACCATATTTATCATGATGATCAAGGAATTCATGAAATAAACCATATAAGACAATTTATTGAGAAAAATGAATCTGATTGTATTAACTTTAATCAAAGAAGAACTTTACAACCTTGGTGCCTTGATGCTGTACAAGCTCCTCCCAGGGTCCAGCAAGAATCTCCTCTATTTTTACAAGTTTCACTCTCTTCCCAATGAAGCCAAAAGGTATGTAATCTATCCTCTCAAGCTTAACTAGGAAGTCTCAATTCCAATAGCATTTACCCTAAAAAATGTTCAGCTTTCTACCTCCCTAGCAACCAGCCCAATGCCTTAATTTATAGTGCAAAGGAGGGAAGTTACTAGGTCCACCTTCAAAGGGATAGAGCCCTCCTTCAAAGGGATAAGCTCCTCTCATCAAGGGATTAGCTCCTTTAGTTATGGGATGCATGAACCACCTAGGAGCGAACCATCCACGTCAAGATTCCTTCTAGAATCATCCAGAATTAACCCAAAGTGAGTTTTTAAGAATAAACTTGTGCCTTTTTGACTTTTACAGGGGTCCACACCCACTCCTTTAGAGGCAGAGCTGGTAGGTCCGCAAGTAACATTACCAAGGGGTGCGGGACCGCAGGTAATGATAAGAGAAAGTGCGGAACCAGAGTTTTATAGCTTTTCAAGGACTTTCTCTCATTTTTAAAGCTTGACATGAAGAGCTGAGGTTTGAGACTTGCATAGGAGGTCAGTATGAGTGATGATAGACCCACAATGATTACAGAAAGTCACGGCGACAATATTTTGTGTAACACCTCATTCAGAGGAGTTTGTAATACAGGGATTTCAGGTACCTTTGTTTGTGTTGAAGGACCTTGCCCTTCGCTTTGTTCCTTTGATGTATATGGCTGGTCTACCATTGTTCCCTATTCTGAATGCAGTACTTCTTTTCCTTTGGATGTCCCTGCAGGTGGAGTACTTTCTTGGGCAGGTTGTTGTGAAGTTATAACATATGATGTGCCCGCTCCAATGTGTTGAGGCAATTTGAAAGGGACCTGTCCAAAAGAGTCCAGGTCAAGTGTTTTTTCAAGCTCTTTCATTGCTTTTTCCAATTTTTCTTCTTCAGTGATCTCTTCAACTAAAGTGCCTTCTAGCCATTCTTGTTGGTTAGCATATTGTTGAATTTCAGGGATTTTGTGGTGAACATATCCTGTAAGCTTGTTTTTTACTTTTCTATAACTTATGAAATGTTCAGTGTCATATGGTGCCCAATAAAAGCTTTGTTTCAGAATAAGTTGCTCCCTTAAAATCTTATCTTCCTCCTCCCAGGCTTCCCTTTTATTGAAGATAAAAGGGCCCAACTGATTTCTTATCTTGAGCTGTGCCTTTTTCCTAGCACCATAGAAATGAGTCAAATCTGAACTAATAAATTTCCTAAAGTATTCCAGGGTGAACAGTCTCATAGGAACATACTTTGGCAGCTTGTAGGGGGATAATTCACAGCCATAAATCTTGATCACTGTGTGATTCTGGTAAAAGTACCAGTCACCAATACTGTAGTCTTTTGAGAGATGCAAAATTTTCTGCATTTCAGCAGAGAGTCTGGCAGGAGGAGTTATCAATAATAGAGAAGTAGCTGGATATATGAACAGGTCAATGAACTCACAATATGTATAAGGAGAGTTATGGACTTCATGGAACACTGAGGTCCAGAATATAACAGACCTCCTTTCTCCTTTGAGATCCAACTTTCTAAGAGGAATTTGAAAACTATCAGGTTGATAGTACAATAGCAAATGATATATGTAGGATGTGTATTTGAACACTCTTTCTCTATCCAGGCTCATGAATTGCTCATGGATTTTATTGGCTATGAAGGTGGCATAATCATATTGGACAACAGGGGGCTGTCCTGGAGTGAATATGGACATCAACACTAAGACAATTTCATCAAAATACTCACTGGTTTTGAAGCCCAAGATATAGGAAATCATATCAGTAATAAATATTCCAGCTTCATTGAACCAGACCTGATTAAAAGGGGGTGGCTGCCTGGGCTGGCGATCTGGTCTCATGAATAATTGAGTTATTCTAGTTATCTCTGTACTGGGCAGTTTGGCACCTTGGTCAAGCAAGAATTCCATGGTGAGAGGAGCCAGAGGCTGAGTTGGCTTAAAATGCAGCATCTCATTTTTGGATTGAGGAGTAATATAGAAGAGGACAGTCCTAGATGGAGCCATAACTTCTCTTTGTGTGGGGTCATAACTTGCACAACACAAATGGATGAGATCAGGCAACACATTTACTGAAGGAAGGTAGTAGATGGGCATGTTGGACTCCCAAATTCCAAAGACATCGGTATTGCTTCTGTAGCTATTCCTAATTTCACAAAAATCTTGAAGGTGAGGCTTGTCACCCATCATATCCTTAATTTGGAAATCCCTGTCAGCAAGGGGCATCCATTCCAATTCTTTATGTGGTGCATTCAAGGGGGCAACATTCAGGGCCACTGGAGCCTCCATTTTCAAGTTATTTTATGACTTTTTTAATTGGAGTTAGGGCTTTTGCAGCAACAGTAGGGTAAAATGACAATTTGGTTTCTTCTGTGGAAATTGCAGGCGGAAATAAGCTTAAATTCAGCTTGATGGGCGAATTTGCAGAGGGAAACACAGTTCACAGGATTTCTTTGGAAAAAATGGGTAAAGTAGTGACTATAATGCAGAGGTGTAGAGGCAGCACTATGATTTGAATTCGAATTCTGGTTATCTGGGTGATTTTTACAGACACTTGGAAAAACAGGGTTTATGAGTGGGTTTTAGGTAAATACCTGTTTTATGGACGCCTGGTGCGAAATTTGGGTGGCAGAACGAGTTGAAGGGCCGGGCTGTGGAGCGAATTTCACTGGATGGCGGATTGTGCAGCGAAAATGGCATTTTGAACGTTAAAAACCATGCAAAGCTTGCGTAGAAGAAACAAAGCGAAATGAACGAAAAAAAGGACGTTTAACGGCTTTTTAACAAAAAATTGATTTTGGCAAGTCTTTGGCGCCTTTGGTCGGGTAGCGGGGGTACGGAAGCTGACTTGGCGCTGACGTGGTGGACACGGCGGATGATACAGTGGTAAAGTGGCAACTGACATGGGCGTTGACGTGGGTGCTGACTTCAGCGGCGGGAAAGGAGGGCGGTTTATGGTTTTATCGCATCGCTTATTGGGAAATGGCAGTTTTGGGTGGAGCGGACGCGATAAACCGTGGAGGCGACGCGTGGAATTTGTACGACGACAAAACCGCTGATCTCCTGGAGCCTAACTTTCGGTCATCGGGGGGGTCGCGATATGCATACGAGTCGTTGGATCTACATGGTATGATCCAACAGTAGGCGGAAAATGAAACATGGAAAAGGGCTCGAGTATGGGACCCGCGTTAATTCTTAACGTTTTATAATGTTTCTGCGGGTTTTAAACTTTGGTTTATCGGGGTTTTGCAGGCGCGGCTATTTATTTAACCAGGTGTTAAATAAATTCCATGGTTTGTGTATGCAGAGGGGTTATTATAAGGTTCCAAGTGAACCTATAATTCCCGAAATACTATGGTTTATGGCTATAATTGCCGGAGCGGGGAATATTTAAATATTTGGGGGCTTTTATGTATATTTTTATAAAATAGGGGCGGGGAAAGATTATATAAGGGCTATACAATGAGGTTAATGTGTTAATATGGTTTTATGAATGGAGAACGCTAAGTTTATAAGGTAAAAACTTAGGTTTTTAGGGAAATGGAAGGGAAATGAAAGGATTTTTATTTTACACAAGAAATGTGGCTTCCCTTGCCCAAGTAAACACAAAGTCTCACTTAGTATTCCTCATAAAATGAGGGGAACTAGGAACACTGAGCAGATCCCAATGTCCTTGAGGGGATGTTAGTAAATGATTTTTGGGGAAATGAGAAGGGAAATTAGTCATGCTCCAACTGTTTTGCAGCCACTTTTCCATGGTACATGTGATAGCCATGAGATAGATCATAAAAAAGACAAAATTGTTCATGAACTTGCTTCTGCAACATCCAACTGCCTACCCAGCCTACTACACCTAACATTTTTTCTTCTTTCTCCTTGGGTGCATTTGAGCTAGCAAACCCTTTCTCTGTTGTTTTCTTTTAACTGCCCTTCTATCTAAGTCTACCCTTATGTCTTCCAGGGGCTCAGATTTAACTGTTGAGCACCCTTGGTTCTCTATCTAACTACTGACCTGCCAAGCTTAAACTATTTGAACAGACCTTATTCTCTAATGCTAAAACAAGAAATTTAAACATGGACTGGCCAAGATTGAGCTGTTTGGCCATCCATCAAGCGTGACAGAAGTCACTGGTTGCATATTTTAAACTTCTTTGCAAAAATAGGATAGTAGTGGCATTTTGACTAGCACACTTTCCTGGTCTTTTCTTTGGGGTTCATTTTCTTTCTTTCTTGACCAATTCATTCTTTTTGCCCTTTGATTTTATTTTAGGCCATACCCTCTTTACATTTTTTAAATTTTTTGATTTTTTTTTTTGAAATATGGAACCTTTGCAGCATGGAAAGAATGATCATATTTGGCATTTCCACAGTCAATCATGAAATATGACACCTATTGGTATAGGAACCTAACAACATAGACATTACACATGTGGAAGCTCACTCATCTATAACTGTTCGAAAAATATTGGTTGTTCGGTAAGTAGAATTTATATGGAAATCCATATGGTGAGGAAGTCTCTTTTTGACATTCAACATATCAAAAGTGATCACTAAAGAATTTTTTGGATCTACTGCCCCGATTGCTGAAAGCAAAGCACTTATTTGAGCAGGACATGACTGGAGTACCTCCAGTGCAGACATAGCATAGGGACTTTGATTGTACAATCGAGTAGTTCTGAGCTACCCTAGCATTAGGGTTAATAGTTGAGCACTTAGCGGAACCTTTCGGTATCCAAGGTATAGACTCAAAAGAGGGTTGCTCAATATGAAGTGGGTTTGTGGTTTCAGGAACAGATTTTGCCTTAGATGTTTCTGTTTCACCATAATCGCATGCTCGTGTGGCAACATCGACATGAGAGGTCATCATATACACATTTGAGGAATTTTCCCCTTCCTGGTTGCCCCTTGCGGAGGTACCAGTGTTCAAGTTTGCACCAACAAGTAATTGCTGCCCTTGGGGAAAAGGTTTAGTCAAGATATCTTGGGAGCTAGAGGACCCTTGCTGCACTAACAAGCGCTGAGCATCCTGAATCTTGGGGTAGAGGTGAGTCAAATGATCTCCATTGCATAAATTGCATGGAAATTTAACCTTCTTTTTGGACTCTTTTCTACCCTCACTGGCACTGTTGCCGAGCTTGTTCGCATTACCCTTCCCTTCCTGGTTCTTCTTCTTACATCGTCCCTTCTTCTTCCCATAAGTTTTTTGATTTCCTTTGGGGTTGGAAGCTTGGACGGTGTTAATGGATGTAGGTTGGGAGGGTGAAGGTGTAGATCATGCTGCCTAATTAGAAGAAGCATTTTGTAGAGACAACTGCTGCAATTGGTTCAAAAGGTTCACCATATTTGCGTCAATTGATACAACTATACCATCGGCATGAGGGCCGGGTTTCGGTTTGGCTAAATCAACCTTGGTTATAGGAGTGTCAGGTAGGATTTTCTGAAGAGTCCCAAACTGAGAATATATCAATTCTAATTGATGGGCTTGAAAAATAGCATGCTCTTCCAAATAAACCCCAGAAAGAGGAACATCCTTGGAGATATCAGGTTGTAAATATTTTAGAAACCATTCTAGATGGAAATCTAGTGGAATTTTAGCTTTGATAAGCCTCTTTCTTCGTCTCCATTCCTAGATATGATCCGAAATGTGTGTTGCCATGTCTTGATGAAAATTGGCCAGAAGCTTAATTCTGGCTTCATAGCGGACAGGCAACTGAAAATGGTTCAAGAAAATAGTAGCCAAATTAGCGAAAGAGGCAAAGGTTCCCCCTGACAACTCTATATACCATTTGACCGCATTCCCCATTAAGGTGCACTAAAATAACCTCAACCTGATTGAATCATCGATTAGGGAGTTTTATGAGCACCACAAAAGGAACGTGGTCACATGGTCTCCCGGGTCTTCACCATTCTTCCCTTCGAATTTTGGAATATCTGATGGAAGTTTAGTTAGGACCGGAGGCCAAGCCGGATTGTACCTAATTAGATCATTTGTCAATTTAGTCAAGTCTGGCAGATTAAGCGTGGCCAGAAAAGGAAGTCGTGGAGGACCTTGGGAATTCCATCCGGATTGGGCAGGGTTCCCATAGGTCTGAAAAGAATGACCTGGATTTTGAAAGGCACCAGGTTGCCCAAAGTAACTCATAGAACCTACTGAACCAAAGGGTGATCCTTGTGGTCCAACAAAATTCAGAGTTTGACCAACTCCTGCCGAAAATCCTCCGTAACTGGTGAAGTTACCCCCTAACGAAGTATTGAAAGGAGCTGACAACCCCTGATAAGGGTTCCAAGCATTTTCAAAGGGTGAAAAACTTTGAAATGAATTAATCGAGGAATACAACACATTCCCTTGATGGCCAAAAAATTGATTCCCAACTCCTATGCCACTAGGCACAGGGTTTGTCCAACTCTGAAAGGGGTTATTACCTTGACTTGTAAAAGGAAAACGCATAGACCCTACTGTCGAATTGGAATGTGGTATATGACCACTTCCAAATGGGAAACCTTGAAAAGAATCTGATCCAATCATCATGGATGTAGAGGCGGTTGATGGCATATTCAACGAAACTGAAGGAATACATTGAGAGGGCATTCCAAAAGGGAAAAATCCAAAACTAGATGCATTAGCTTGAGAACTTCCGCTCGTCGATGGAATGGAAGTAGACCCAAATAAGGAATTGCTGGAGTGTTAGAAGGGATGGAAATAGTTCCTCCCCCTTGCACAGATATGGGAGTCTGCATGCTCACAACACTCATGGTGGATGCCATGCTTCTAGTAGTGGTCATCGAAGGGATAGATGTATGTGGACCTGGGCTCGAAGGCCTGTGAGTCAAAGTTCCAACGTATAACAAAATGTCTAGATGATCAGGAGGGAGAGGATAATTCAGAGCCGCAACCGACTCTAAAATCTCTTCTACTTCAATACTATCTTCCTACTGGAAGAGTATTCGAGAAAGAACTGGTGTGTTCCTCTCTAAATATGTAGTAGTACCAGGTCTATCTTGTGAACTAATTCCCCAAGTGGAGGATCAATCTCTGATGTGCTTGCTTCCACTGGTTGAAAACCATTGGCAGAATCACTCCTACACCTTCTAGGAGAAGGCTCTAGACTCGTAGGTGAAAGCCCACGAAGTCTCCGAGATCGTCGAGATGGTGGGTCAGCCACTTTGAATTATTTTTATAAGATCTACTTAAATACTCAAGAAAATTAAAAGCTAGGCCGACTAGGAGCACAGAACACTCAGTAAAATATCCCTAAAATATATTAGCAATCAAACAACTTCCAAGTATTTCCGCTCTGAGTGATTAGGACCGGACACCAAAATACAAGAAAGTTAATAATAAGGGCCTTTTGAAAATAGACTGGGGTAATTACGCCCCAGGCCTACTAGAAAAGGTATCAGAGGTAGTTACGCTAATCTCCAGACAACAGCCTTTGCTGGTGTAAGCCCCCAAGCTTCGCAAGGGTGCCCTCTAGAAGTATTGCTGAACGTGATGCAACATCAACCTCAGGTGCCATGGGATTCCCCTCCACAGCCACCTGTGTGGATCCCTAGGATAGGCAACTATGGACACCAACTCGTATCAGAAGTCGGGCAAAACAGTCGTGAGGTAGGATCCGACAAGTAAGATAGGGGGCATCTCTCGTCCTTATCTTCACGAACCCTCGTGCTTAACTCCCAGTCACAAAGCTTTCTCGTTCTCCCTAACGCTATTGGATTTCACTCTTTAATCAGACTTCTATGTTTTACAATTTAGAGCGGCCTTGGAGAGTTTACTCTCCTCTCACCTAATCCAAGGCCCTAAATAAACCTAAAACTTGTTGGTGTATTCTGATGACAATACAAATAGTTCTAGTTTACTTTATTAAGCACTTGATTTTAAATGGCTGTTCTTTTAAGTCAAAGGGATAAATGGAAATGAAACCGATGGTGTTTGTATGATGCAAAAGAAATTAATGAAAAACTAACTTATATGAATTCAATCGTTTGTTCTTCGATGAAAAGAAATTTCTACTTGGGTTCTACGAAACTTCTATAAAGAAAAAACTTTTTCCTTTCCTTTTCTTAAAGCACACTACACACTCACAAAAAACTAAAAAGTCTATTGATGCTTTAATAATGCAAAACTACCCTAATGCAAGGTGTAAATCAAAATGCAAGATCCTAGATTACTCTAAAAAGAACGAAAGCAATTGTTTATAATTTATTAATAAGCCAACTTAAGTGTTTGAAAAGAATAAAAAATTTGAATACAAAATCTTTTCCAAACAAGAAGGACAAATCCTAAAATATCACAATTCACTTTCAAAAAATCAAAGAAACCAAAATCAAACTTGGAAAAAGAAGACAAAAACAATGTTTTTTAAGGACTTTTCTTTTTCAAGAAGCAATGAAAACAACCTTTCGAAAGCACTCAAAATGCCACTTAAGACTCAAAGACCGAAAGAAAAGCACAAGGAAACTTTGCAAGTTACCAATTCGAAAACGAATGAAAACTTGAACAAAATGGTTTCAACTTGCACTTAAATGGCCCCAATAGTAGCAAAGAGCTTTGAGAAATTGATCAAGAAGTCAGGGAAGGAACACTTTCAAATTTTTCAAAAATAAAGTTTCAAAAAGTAAGATAAGATGTAAGGCCACAAAATGACAGAAAGCAAAGCAAGTAGAACAATAATCAAGCTTGACACTAAGATTGAAAACAATCCACTATTCTCGAGGGCCAGAACAATCAAGAACCTCTATAAGAAGTCTTGTGTGTCAAAACACAAAACACAAATCATAAAACTCACTCAAAAGCAAACCTAGGCCAAAACCTTTCAAAACGGAAGAGAATTCAAAACAGTAAGCTCACTAAATAATAAAATTCTAACGACAGAAATTGACCACTTAGAGACAAAACAAACCAAGAAACAAATCTTTCTGGGCAAAGAGATTTGACAAAACCATGCCAAATATGGTATACGCGATTGTGTTCAAGCACAGAGGCGTGTACACGCGCTTCTGATAAAGGAAATTCGCGTATACGCGGGTTCACTTCACATAAACTAGCATGTGTACGCTACTGTAAACAGACAAAAGTGCGTATACAAATCTTTGCAAGAAAAATAAAAAATGAAGCCAGATCAAAAATATTAGACTTAACATATGAGATTCTATTGGACCAAGCAATACTGTCACAGCAAGCAATCCAAGAACTGAACCCTGATTGACACTGAACAACCCAAACTAGGAATAACAATATTGTTATCCCCAGTGGAGTCGCCAATTCTGTTACGGGAATAAGTACCCTAGGGCTTTGGTTGAAACCCCAACAGAGCAAGAGACAACTACAGTAAGAAACACTCATACAACTCAGGCAACACGATTATATAAATAAACTATGCGATAGTGACCATACCCGGATGTCCTTCATTTGGGTAGTTCCAACAGGGTTCAAACCCTCTGCAACTCTTGATGATCTTCGAATCTGCAAATCAACCAATCCGAACATACATAGCAGCATATAGATAAAGAATTTTAATGAAAATAAATTTATACCATATAATAAAATGATTAGTTATACATCAAAATAACATTCATATATGAATTACAACAATATGTGATGCATAAACAAAGTTAATCTCAGGAACAAGACAATGTTTCTTTTTATTGTAGAAAGCTATAACCAACATGGAGAGAATTCACCTGAGTCTTCTTCTTCTGACTCCAAGTGAAACCATCTTTCAGATCCGTCCAGTCCCAGTATTCAACAACCTCCTTCCATAACCAATACCATGATATCTCAAGCAAGTGGGAGAATATCAACACTCAAGGAAACAATGGATTCTTGAAACTTGGGGAAGTGCTTGAAGCACAAGGATAATTCAGACTTAGTCAGGGATAATCTCAGTATAGTAATTCTATCTCTTCTCCTCCTTAAGGCCTTCCCATAGAAGTCTATTTATACGTCTCCCAATTAGTTTTTTAGTTGGGAAACAATTGAGCCACAAGCACTAGGAGGTAATCAACAGGTAAAACCTGTGAACTCCACCCATAGTTAAGGATTTTTTTTTTTTTAAGTGTTTTAACACATATACATGGGTTGGGTATTGACTAACCCATGTGTACATGCTTTTATCTTAGGGAAAAGTAGCGTATAGGGAATAAAACACTTTTTTAAAAATATTTGGACCAAGTCTGGAAGGAGGGGTTGCCCTAGGCCATAAACCAAGCATCACAAATACCAAGGGTGGTATTTGGAGCTATAACAATCATTCATGCAGATTTATGTGGGCCAACTAGAACTCCAATGCTCCAGGGTGAAAGGTACTTTGATTTATCTTTTGATGACTATACTAGGATGATGTGGGTATATTTTGTAAAATATAAATCCGAAGCATTTGAATGTTTTAAGAATCTTAAAGCTCTTGTAGAAAATGAAAAGGATTCTAAGATATAATGTCTTAGAATGGATAGTGGGGGATAATTCACATCAAAAGAATTTGATGAATTCTGTAAAATACATGGAATTTAAAGAGAACTCTCTGCTGCTAGAACACCCAAGAAAAATGGGGTAGTTGAAAGAAGAAACCGAATTGTTCAAGAAATGGCAAGGACAATGTTACTAGAAGCTAACTTACAACCAAAACTTTGGAGAGAAGAAGTTGAGACAGTAGTTTATACCTTGAATCTAACTCAACTAAGACCAAATAATGAGAAGAATCCTTATGAATTATGGAAAGGAAGACCTCCTTCAACAAAATACTTCAAGATTTTTGGAAGCAAATGCTTCATAAAGATCAATGGTGACTCACCAAGAAAATTTGATTCTTGGGTTGACGCAAGAATATTCCTTGGATGTTATACTAGGAGAAAAGCTTAAAAATGCTACAATAATCGACTATAGAAAATTATGGAAAGCATTGATGTGAATATCGATGAAGCCCTTCTAGAAAAGGAAATTGAAGATCATGAAGTTGACCCCTCATTGAATAAAACAAAGAACCTAAAAAAGAGGAAAAATATCAAGAAAAACAAAAAGAACCATCTAAAACTCCTTCAAAAGTAAAATTTCTCCAAAAATATCATCTAGAAGAGCAGATTATTGGCAATGTAGATGAGGGAATACAAACCCGAAGAAGGATGACAAGTACACCAAGGAAAAATAATGTTTCTCTGCTATCTGTGATAGAACTAGAAACTTTTACTCAAGCAAGTAAGGATCCTAATTGGGTAGAAGCCATGGAAGAAGAAATGTCTCAAATCGAGAAGAATGAGACATGGGAGCTGGTACCTCGTCCAAAGGATAAAAATATAATTGGAAACAAGTGGGCGTTCAAAAACAAAATGAATGAAGATGGACAAATCATCAGAAACAAGGAAAGGCTTGTTTGTAAAGGTTATTCACAAACTGAAGGAATCAACTTCGAAGAAAGATTTGCACCGGTAGCTCGTATGGGTTCTATAAGGATGTTCTTAGCATTTTCTTGCTCAAAAGAATCCAAAATATATCAAATGGACGTAAAATCAACATTTCTGAATGGGGAACTCAAGGAAGAAGTCTACATGGAGCAACCAGAATGGTTTGATCTAGAAGAAGGAAAATAATTTGTATGCAAGTTGAAAAAGACATTATATGGGTTGAAACAAGCTCCTAAAGCTTGGTACGCAAGATTGGATCACTATCTACAACAACAAGACTTCAAAAAGGGGGTGGAAAGAGTTAATCTCTACATGAAGATGGATGAGGATAAATTACTAGTCACTCCTATCTATGTTGATGATCTATTTTTTTCTAGCAATAATGATGAGATGAGCCATGAGTTTGCTCAAAATATGTCAAAAGAATTCAAAATGTTGATGATTATTGAGTTAACTTACTTCCTTGGACTACACGTATCTCAAACCACAACAAGCATGTTCATATCTCAAGCAAAATATCTTAAAGACCTGCTTAAAAGATATGGGATGGAAGACTGTGCACCTATGAGCACACCAATGACCACAGAATGAAAATTAAGAAAAGATGATGAATCCCCCTTAATAGATGCAACTCTTTATAGGTCAATAATTGGAGCTTTCCTATACTTAACTGCTACAAGGCCCGACATTATTCAAGCAGTAGGAATGGTGGGAAGATTTCAATCATCCCCTAAACAATCCCATTTGTTGGTTGTGAAAAGAATTCTCAGATACTTGAAAGGAACTCTTGATTTTTGTCTTTGGTATCCCAAAATCACAACTCTTACAGTGAAAACTTACACCGATTCTGATTGGGTTGGAAGCGTGGATGATCAAAAAAGTACCAGCGGAAATGCATTCTTCATGGGATATTTTCTAGTATCTTGGGTCAACAAAAAAAATCATCTATATCTCTTTCCACAGCTGAAGCGGAATATATAGTTGTTGAATATTGTTGTACACAGATACTATGGATGATGGAAATTTTGAAGGATGTCAATGTAGAAACTAAATAGCCAATCACCATATATTGTGACAACACTAGTGTCATCAATCTCTCAAAGAATCAAGTAATGCACTCAAATACCAAACATATTCCAATCAAATATCACTTCCTCTGTGAACAAGTTGTTGAAAAAAACATCAAGTTGGAATACATCAATACAAAAGACCAAATTACACATATCCTTACAAAACCTCTTCCACGAGAAGCATTTGAACACCTTTGCCAAAAGATGGGGGTCATTTCTCTTGCATCACATTAAAGAAATCAAGCAAAGGAGAAACATGACAGGGGGAGTCTATCGGCATCCCATTTTCCATTGGTGTCAAAGGGGGAGAAAAAGTTACAATATTTCCATCAATGAAAAAGGGGGAGATTGTTAATCTAGGTTGTCATTGATGGAAATGGCCGGAATGGAAAATTCTCTAGGGTGCTAGATGACATGTCTTACCTCTAGTGATCTTAATGGATGATGAAGAAGACCACTCTTGGTGAAGGAATAGATGAGGATGGAAGACTACATGATGAAAATTCTGCATATGACATGATGATATGGATAAGCCTAATAAGAGGAATTCTAATATTTTACCAGTCACATTAATAATATTATTTCACCTCCTTAAAGGCTTCAACTCACCATGAGACCTACACCTTTATTTAGAGCATAATTTTAGCTTTATAATGAGCTATTATTTAGCCCGAAACTCCAAGTAATTTGAGAGATATGAATTTTCTAAG
Source organism: Pinus tabuliformis (assembly GCA_031772625.1). NCBI lineage: Eukaryota > Viridiplantae > Streptophyta > Pinopsida > Pinales > Pinaceae > Pinus > Pinus tabuliformis. The sequence goes on along the minus strand of CM062816.1, from coordinate 95,637,148 downwards.
AAAATAATGTTACTGGACATTAAGCCAACCTAAACTACTTACTCATGTCGGCCTCCTTGAAGGGACGTGTCTCTTCATTTCTCACAAAAAGACTATTAATACATAGTACGACATTTAGTTTTCATCATTCAATTCGATGAAGATAATTACAAGAAGACAGAAAGGTGATAAGTGTTCACATCTCGTGAACCAAGGAGGCTGGAGAAAAAAATTTATGGTTTGGGCATATTTCTGTGATTGGGTTATCATTTAAGTTCTCAAGACACAGACCTCGAAAGCTCCAGCAAACTTGTGACTTGTTAAAAACTCGGATTGTTGAGGGCTCAATATATATACCTCGAACCTGTGTTGTGGAGCTTGGAATAGTGAAAACATCTACTCGGATTTGAGGCAACCATTTGTAGAGATACCTATGATAGCTTGGTCCTATGGATAATGACAATTGGGAGACTCAGAGTTAACACTTGAAGCTCGGATTAATACTTAGAACAGAGAGAAGTTATATTTGGACAAGGAGTTTAGACTGCAAAATATTATCACCTGAAGTGGCTCGGACTATTATAAGTACTGTGGATATCTCAGAAAACTATCTTGTGGAAGCCTCAGACTAGTCTTAGACCTATTGGGTATAATCCTTAACTTGGACTTCATCATAGTTACATCAGATCAAGGCTAGGATTTCTTTTTGGAACAATCAACAATTGTGATTCGTGAATCTCGGATCACCTACAACACTTCAGAACTATGAAGCTAGAACCACCTACAACAATTTGGAATTGTGATTGTTGAATCTTGGACCACCAACAATCACTCGGATTTGTGGAGACCTATATCTGTGATACCTCTGTTTTGTGGGTTTAAGATTTTGATTACAAACTTTGCAAGAACCTGTGATATCTCACCTGTGGCGCTCAGATCAAGACAATTACTTGTGGAAGCTAGCATACCTCAAGAAGCAACCCATTAACATTTGTTGATGTAAGCTACAGTCTAGTGTTGACTTTAAAAGTGAAGAACTCAGAAGCCTTGAGATAGTGGAGTATTAGGAGTCTTGGAGCATATTTGGATAGTGAGGAATTGGAAGCCCAGAATAATGATATTGGAGGCTTGTACAAGTAAAGAGCATGATGACTTGGACAGTGGGCATATTGAAATCTAAAGCAGTCCCTTGGAGAAGATGATCAACTGTTGAAGTAAGTCTTTCATACTCTCTATTTGTTAAAAATTGAAGGATTGATGTCCTTTGGGTAGGTTCCCAAAAACACAATGTTGATTCCTTGGAGAAGATAGGGTTCAAGCCCTAGAGGTCGGAGCCTCATTAAGTCCAAGTTGGTGCTTGGAAATAGGTTGGTGCCTAAATTTTTGAAGGGTTAGAAGCCTCACATCTTATTGTACTTCTTCATTTGATAAAAGGATTTTTTCTATAATAAGATTATTCATTTCTCTGGTTTTTGTTGGGTAGAATATAACTGGACATAATAAAAATTGAAAATAAATATTGATTCACCCCCCTCTCATTATTTCCAACGCTCATTTGTTTAATGTCTAGACTCCATGGCCAATGGTTTTATATATCACCAAACCAATTTATCCCTAGACCTAAATCTGGCCACCTGAATTTAATTGCACAAAACCTTCTACTACAGTGACCATAGTGTAGTTAAGTTTTATGGAGAGATCCCTCTCCAGGTTGAAGGGCCAACTTCAACCTAAAAGAGGTTCTGAGGTTACCTACATGTTTTTCCCTGTAGCCATGGTTTTCCCTAAGTGATAAGTTTTTGGCACCGTTGTTGAGGAATGAAAAACATATTTTTCCCCTAATGATTTTATTGTTGAAGATCAGATCTTTGAGGGTAAACAAAGATTTGTATATCAGTTTGGTTGCAAGATGTTTGCTTTGGCGACTCCATTGTCAAAAGGATTCATAGCTCATATGATTCAATGGTTATTTTACTAGGCCTATGAAGAATTCAGACATTGCTACTATTTTTTTAAGGTATGAAATTTTAGATTTTATGGTTATTCCTAGTTTTCCTAATCATCTACCCAAAGATGAATATTTGTTGAGAAATGGATCAAAATTTAGTGGGGATGATTTGAGTCTGACTTTGAAACATATTGAAAATTTTCGTGGCTTTACTGATCTTCTTAAAGTCAAGTGTGAAGATGTATACATGAGATTATTTTATGATTCATTCCAAGGGAAGTGAAAAAATTGGATTGCATGTTTGTGTAGGAATTTACAGGGTAAGTTCCTCAGATAGAACACCAAAGGACACCACTCACAACCAGATCGCAGATCAATACACTAGTATTTTTGACGTGGTTAAAACCCTCAAAGAGAGAAACAGTCCACGGCCTGAGCCAACGCGGCCACTTCAGGCAATTTATTAATAAAAGAATGAAAATTTACATAAGCTTCTCTCATGCACAGATTACCCTACAAATGACCCTCCATGTGCTTTAAATAGAAATCATGGACCAATCGGGTGTCAAGCCACGGATCAAGTGTCGGTAATACCGAGGAGAGAATGAACCGTCAGATCACTACATATCGTGACCGTCGGATTGTAAGTTACAAAATGTACAACGGTAAAGAAACACACTTTACCTAACTCTATACCTAACTCTATACTAGACCAAGTTGTACTTAACTATTTCCTATGTGTCGGAATATCCTAACATCCCCCCTTAAGAACAACTTGGGATAGGATTGAAGGATTTACAAATATGACACAATAGGAGAAGGAAGGAGGCACTAGAGCGTATCCCCCCTTAGTGACAACTTCTTGAACTCCAACCATAAATCGAAGTTTAGTGAACTTCGCCTCTGTGAGAGCCTTTGTAAAGATGTCTGCAACTTGATCATCTGTTGAACAATATTTCACTTCAAGAACATGGTCATGAATGAGCTTTCTGATGAAGTGCATGTGCAGTTCAATGTGTTTGCTGTGCTGATGTTGGACTGGATCTTTGCATAGTTGAATGGCACTTTGATTATCACACCAAAGTGTAGTCAGATGCTGCTGTTGAAAGCCAAACTCTGACAGGATCTGACGAAGCCACAAGGCTTCCTTACTAGCTTCTACGGAACCACCTTACTCTGCTTCTGCTGATGAAAGAGAAATGGCAGCTTGTTTCTTACAAGCCCATGTAATAGGTCCTGAACCAAGAGTGAACACATAACCGGCAGTAGACTTCCGATCATCAGGGTCACCAGCCCAATCAGAATCAGTGAAACCAACCAATAGAGGAGCTGCTTCGGCACTGTAATGAATCCCAAACTGAACTGTACCTCGAACATAATGAAGTATTCTTTTAGCTGCTTTCCAATGACTTTCACGTGGGTTTTGCATAAACCGAGCAACAAGGCCAACAACAAAGGAAAGGTCAGGACGAGTATGGGTTAGATACAAAAGTTTTCCTACAAGTTGACGGTATAAGGTAGCATCAACTTCAGGAGAAGTACAAGTGACTGAAAGTTTGACTCCAGACTAAAAGGGAGAAGGGGCTGGCTTACAGTCTTCCATGTGAAAGTGGCGTAGAATATCACAGGCATACTTGGACTGAGAAAGGGAAATACCTTGGATTGCAAGACTTGAAGACCGAGAAAATAATGTAAGTGTCCTAAGTCTGTCATTTCAAACTTCCTTTTAAGGCTAGACTTCACATGGTTTATAAGGTTGGGATCACTACCGGTAAGGATAAGATCATCAACATAAAGAACAAGAATGATAAGAGACTTGCCCACTTGCTTGGTGTAGACAGTATTGTCAGAATGACACCTAGAAAAGCCAGATTCTAAAAGAAAGCTATCCATTTTGGCATACCAAGCTCGAGGAGCTTGCTTGAGACCATAAAGGGATTTCTTAAGCCGACATACAAGGTTGGAGTCTGTTTTTATGAAGCCAATGGGTTGTTCCATGTAGATTTCTTCATGCAAGTCCCCATGCAAGAAGGCAGATTTAACATCCATCTGATGGACTTCCCATTTGAATGAGGCAGCAAGGGAAAGAACAAGGCGGATAGAGTTCATTTTGGCAACAGGGGAGAAGGTTTCAGTGTAGTCAATGCCTTCAACCTGTGAAAAGCCTTTAGCAACAAGACGAGCTTTATGTTTATCAACTTTCCCATTTGGTCCATACTTGGTTCTGTAAACCCATTTGCATCTAACAAGTTTTCGTCCCTTTGGTAGAGGAACAAGATCCCATGTATCATTTGCCAATAATGAATGATATTCTTCATTCATAGCTGCTTCCCAATCTGGATGGCCTGAAGCTTCTGCAAAGGTGTCAGGATCATACTTTACTGGAGCTTGAGCCAGTAAAGAAGAGGCTCTCTCAAACTGAGAACGTGTGCGTCGTTGATCTGTAGGATCACCGACAAGATCACCTGCTGCATCTTGAGTAGCACGAACCCATTTTGGAAGCTGAGGAGTTGAAGGAGGATCCTGAGATGGTGGGGGAGGATTGTCATCCTCACTTTCATCATCTGAAGAAGAAATGTTTTCAAAAGTAGAAGAGATAGGGAGAGGTGGCACATCCGCCGGACTAGGCTCGCAGGCCGATATATTTTCATCAAATTTTACATCTCTTCTAATGATAACATTTTTGGACTTAAATGGAATAAGTCTATAGCCTTTGACATCTTCAGAATATCCAACAAAAGTAAATTTTTCACTCTTAGGTTCTAAAGCTTTATGCTTCTCATCTGGAATATGGGCCCACGCTTCACTTCCAAAAACACGAAAGTGACTTACATCCGGTTTGATTGAGCTCCATGCTTCTTCTGGAGTGATATTCTTTAAAGCCATAGTAGGAGTGCGATTTATTATGTAATTTGCACGGTTAATTGCTTCTGCCCGAAAACTAAGACCAAGTCCTTTAGATTGTAGCATACAATTAGCCACTTCCTTTAAGGTGTGATTCTTCCTTTCAGCTACACCATTTTGTTGTGGAGTATATGGAACAGTATGTTTCATTTGAATTCAATTCTCAATGCAAAAGTTGATGAATGTGTTTTTAACATATTCTTCGCAATTATCAGATCTTAGCTTAAGAATTTGATGTCCAGATTGTTTTTCAACAAAGGCTTTGAAGGCCAAAAATGTGTTAAATACTTCACTCTTGAGTTTTAAGAAGTATACCCAAGTGCGTCTGGAGAAATCATCAATGAAAGTTAAGAAATACTTGCAGCCAGAGAATGAAACAACAGGAAGTGGACCACATAAATCACTATGCACAAGCTGTAAAGGGGCTGAGGCGTGCCAAGAGGCACGTTTTTCAAAACTGTCCCGATGATGTTTTCCGAGTACACATCCGGAACAAACACCATCTCTGCAAGATACCATAGGAAGACCTGTCACCATATTTTCTTTACATAGATGCTGAAGGGAGCGATAGTTTAAGTGACCAAATCGCTCATGCCAAAGTTTGCTCACTTCATCGTTATGAGCAACAAATACTGAGGGAAGATTTGATGACCCAAAGTTGTGAAACTTATACAACCTTGTAGAATCATCAGCAATGCCAGTAGCCAAAATCTTTTTAGGATCTCTTAAGTCCTTGATTACAACATCATGAGGTGAAAATTCAACGATTTTACTTTCACCTGAATGAGTTATCTGATATACAGATAGAAGGTTGCAGGATAAGGTTGGAACACATAATACATCATTAAACTGACCATTGTCTAGATGAACAGTTCCAGTCCCTACAACACTACGAGATCTATCATCACCAACATATATATTTTTGGTGTTACAATCATTTAAAGAAGAAAACATGGCTTTGTTTTTGGCCATGTGATAAGAAGCTCCAGAATCAATGAGCCACTCATGAGAATGAGAAGAAGAAGATACATTTAATGCATAACCAGACCGAGATGATTGACAACCACATGCAGAAAGTGCCATTCCTGAAGATGAAGTTTAAGTTGAAGAATGCTCCACATGGATGTTATGTTTCTTCATCGCTGCTTCCAAGGCTTCCATCTTCTTAAAGCATTTGGATTCTAAGTGGCCATCTCGATTACAAAAGTTGCAATGTCTATCAGTCTTCTTCCATTTGTTTTTATTTGTCTTATCATTTTGTTGAAATGATTTTTCATTTTGAGGCTGAGATTGCTTAGGACCCTTGTTTGGTTTAGGACCATTCTTTTTGGGATATGACTTCTTAGGATTCTTTGAATTTGGTTGCTGCTGGGCGGCTAACGCTTTCTTGGAAGAGTTTCCAAGATTAAGAAGACCAAGGTGTAAGAGTTTTTCTTGTTCTCTTATTAAAGAATCACAAAAAGAGTCAAAGGAAAGGGACTTGTAGTCTGTTCATTGAGAAATGAAGGCTTCTCTTGTAGAATGGAAGGTGGAAACAAACACAGAGTAGGCTAGTCCCAACTTAGTAAGAATGGAATAGATAATGTTACTATCTTCTTTCTTAACTTTAACACCTTCCAAGAGATATCTAAGGGTCTTGAATTTGGACAAGAAATCTTCAATGCAAGAAAAATTATTAGGGTCCAATGTAAGAAACTCATTTTCAAGTTGATGGGCTCTAAGTTCATTTTTAATCCCAAAAACTTTATTGATTTGTTTCATTGCTTCATCAGGAGTATCAAGTTCTGCAATATGGAATCTAAGATCTCGAGAAATAGACATCCCTATCAATCCGCGTGCTTGATCTTGCCTATTTTCCCATTTAGCAGCCTTATCTTCATCCTTCGGTTTCTTTTCTTGGCCTGAGGCTATTCTGTAGAGACCTTTACTTCTAAGTAAATCCTCAATGTAGGATAACCATTGGAAGTAGTTGGTGCTGTTAAGGGTAACTTGGTATTGACTTTCCATTTCAACAGAAACTGAAGCTAAAGATGCTGAAACTAAGTGTTCCAATGGATAGATCTCGAAAAATTAGGCTGGTTTAAAAAAAACGGCTTTGAAAATGGCTTCCGGATGAAGAAGTTATGGCTTTTTGAAAAAAGTTGATGAAGTCGTCGATGAAGTGCGGGAATGCACGGAAATGAAAAAGTCCGCCCCCACAAAATGGAGACTTGAACCCAAAACCTCTACTCTCTTAAAATAGCTTTGAACCAATTGAGCTATACAAAAAATTTGAGAGAGAGAGAGAGGGGGGGGGGGGGGGTGCTTTGGGTTGCGTGCTTGCTTCTCTTTTTCCCTACAAAACAAAAAACACAAAACCCAACACGGACATGCAAAGAAAACGAAACTTACGGTTCGAAGTTAGGTTTAGCTGAAAAACTAAATATTTTAAAAAATGAACCTTGCAGCTCAAACTTAGTTTAGCCGGAAACTAAATATTTTTCTCAATGTTTCTGATTTTCCGAGATCACACTAAGACGCAGGGAAAAGAGCATACGCATGAGAAAAAATCCTTTCTTTCTGTTTCTGATTTGCCCAGATCGCACAGAGTCGCAGGGCAAAGAGAATACGCAGAAATGAAAGGTATAGATCCGGTAATAAAAAAAGACTAAATAAACTAAAACCGAAATAAACAGAGAGAAAATAACTGTAAACTGCAAATAAACACTGTATACCTCTAGATCTTAAAAATGACGCAGCTAGGGCTACCGGAAACCTTTTCGCGTGAAACGAAAGGGGTTCCTCACTGGAACAGATGCTCCCAACACAACAGAGCAGTCATCTCGGCCCGAAAGCAGTCAGAAACAGTAGATCTAGAAAACGGCAGTCGGATGCAGTTCTACCGGCTTCAGATTTGGATCACCAACGGACGCGGCCCTCAAATAGCTCCGATACCATGTAGGAATTTACAGGGTAAGTTCCTCAGACAGAACACCAAAGGACACCGCTCACAACTAGATCGCAGATAAATACACCAGTATTTTTGACGTGGTTAAAACCCTCAAAGAGGGAAATAGTCCACGGCCTGAGCCAACGCGGCCACTTCAGGCAATTTATTAATAAAAGAATGAAAATTTACATAAGCTTCTCTCATGCACAGATTACCCTACAAATGACCCTCCATGCGCTTTAAATAGAAATCATGGACCAATCGGGTGTCAAGCCACGGATCAAGTGTCGGTAATACCGAGGAGAGAATGAACCGTCGGATCACTACATATCATGACCGTCGGATTGTAAGTTACAAAATGTACAACGGTAAAGAAACACACTTTACCTAACTCTATACCTAACTCTATACTAGACCAAGTTGTACTTAACTATTTCCTATGTGTCGGAATATCCTAACAGTTTGTTTGTGAAGTCCATAAAATCCATAAAAAGATTTTTCGTTACCTTATTGGAAACATGGATGGAGAAAGAAGAATTTGTAGTAGATCATGTTTCCATTCAAGGTTTTAGAGAATGGAATGATGGGTATAGTGATGGTGAAGTGGCTAAAAAAATTTCTGCATTTTTGTCCTCTTATTTAAACTCGTGCAAATGTAGCTTAGAAGAAAAGATTCATTTATTAGAAGAGTATACCAAGGAAATTCAGATAGAGCTTGTAATATTATAGGATCAACAAAATTTTCCATATGAAGATCATTCTTTTGGAATTTCTTCTTAACAACAACAAAAAGACATATTGCTTCCCTATGTTATTGAGAGGGGAATTTTCTGTTTTGGATTATGAATTTGAAATAGAAAACATGCATGAAAAGTTCAACCATGATTATCCAATCATTCATTACCTTGAGGGTCATCAGATAGATCATCAATTTTATGATCCCGTAGTTGACTACATGGAGGGTTTTTTTCAGTTTGAATTTTCATCCATTTTTTCACTATGGATACAAAGTACATCATGAGTTGTCTTCGTCACTATAGTGTCAAGTTTTGATTTTGTTGAAGCATAGTAAAAAAACCACAGTATTTGAAAATCTACTAGATTGGTTGCATTGGAATTTTTGTATTATTTGATTTAGCAGTTATTTCAGTAGGTTAGAGTAGGAAATGGCATGTAATAAGTGTGGTTTTTCAGTAGTGAGTTTTTCAATTTCCTTTTCAGTATGCAATATGTAGTAGTGTGTGGATGAATTTTATAAGGGACTTGAAGCCCGAAGTAACGGCCCTAAGGTTTTACTGATATTCATTAGAAAAATAAGAAGTTTTTTGGAAACAATTTTATTTTATACTTTCAAGTTCAGAGTCTGTAAAATCAACTCTAAAAAAGATGTTCTATTTCTTAGTCATTTTTGCTTTTAGCCAAATTTTGTAATGGATGAGGCAACTATTCTATGGGGGGTTCTTACTGCAATCATTGATCGAAAGCATCCCCGTGGAGCCAACTGTTATCACAATAAACATTTTTCATTTTCAAATCTTTTTTGGAAAATGCTGACAATTGTAGTGTTAGTGTTTAAAATTGTAATAAATAGGGAAAATTTCTTGATAATAGGGCTCTCAACATTTTTTGGAAATATGAGTAAATAAGAAGAGAAGTTTGCAGTCATTTTCCAAGTAGCAGAAGGACTCAAAATATACATCGAACCCTATCCATTGGAAATTTCTCTGAACAAGCTTTCCAACGATATGTGGAAGTCCAAAAATGGACTTATGGATCAAAAGATATGGCCTGTTGAAGTTTAAGGGTTTGAGGCTTTTGAAAGGAAGGAATAACGGAGGTTGAGAATAGATCGACAATCACATGTCGAAAGGTCCTACATATCAGAGAATTAATCATATCGACGATTGCATATCAGAGGTCTAGGGCACATCAACAATCACATATCGACGATTGAAAAATCGACGAATCAGAGAATGTGACAACTTTTAAAAAGTGCGATATGAAGATATCATGATAGTTTTAAAACCACCAGGGAACGCCGATAGTGTTAAAACTGTTGGGGAACACCGATATAGGTTAACAAAGGAATTCATCGCAAAACCAAAGGAGGAAGGATCCTTTTCTCTCTCCTCTAGTGTGACACATGGTAGCATATGATTGGTTATGATAAATCTATAATGGCATCTGGCGTCAGCATGATGTGGCAGTAAGGAAGGATACGTGACATGAAATTTTGGCGTTTTGAGGGGTCCTAAGGGGGAAACTCTGGGTGATACGTGTCACCACTCACGAGGCGCCATGTGGAATGATGATGTCATATTGGAGGTCGCATTTTGGAGGTTGAGGATCATCGCAACTCTAAAATAAATCTTCTGATTGGAAACTTCCGATAAAGGGGGCTATGATATTGGGCTGGCACATGGTCGAGAGGAGTTTAAAGAACTAAGGCCTCTAAGAACTTAACAAAGAAAAATGGCCCTTGGTAGTGAAAAAAAACACCTCTAGCATCTCAAAGCTAAGCGATAGATTACAACCATCGGTCCTATGGTGAAGAAATTTGGGAAGGGCTAAAGCAAAAGGAGCCAGGACAAAATCATAACTTCACGTTAAGTTACATTATAAAAGGGCTCTGATATAAAATTAAGCCGATAATCATTGGCCCACTCATATAACAAAATAAATGCCAAAGGAGCAAAGCGCAAGGGGCCGAGGAGTATCGGTGAAGCAATAAAGTGGAAACTTCTCCGATAAGACCATACAGAGAGTTGAAGGCGTAAGAGTCGGCAGCTATTGAATCGCAGGAAAACAAGGGTTAGTAGTTTGAATGGACAGTCAACAAGTTTTTGCAAAAAAACTCCAGTCACTCCAGAGTCAAAGGCAGAGGATCATCATTTATGAACCAATTTCTAGATTTGAAGGTTAAATATTTCCAACAGAATTGAAGAAGAACGAAGGAGCAGTTTTGATGGATTATTGCAGAGGGGCCTGCTATGCTAGAAAAAATGCTAAAATATAGTTTAGGGAGTTGTTCTACTTTCAAGGGAGGAAGTTGACCATATATTTATTCTTGCCTAAATACAAGCATATTTTCCTATAGTTATTCTAGGAAAGACAAAATATTTTTAAGTTTATCTTTGCATACAGTAACTTGAAATATATTTAAAATATTTCAGTTTTTGTAATTATGTGATGACTATTATTTTACAAACTGTTATGTAAGCACTATATAAACAATTTATGAATATTGAAACGGTGTTGGATTTTAGTGGAAAAACACTTGTAGTCCAAATATATTTGAGAAAATCTTAAATGTATTCACACTGTTTAATGAGAAGTTAGTAGGAAATTCATGTGTTACTTCTCCCTATCAGTATTTCTCTATTATACAATTGTTTTCTTCAATGTCTGAGAATGTTAGTTTATGAGATTGGATTTCATTGATGCTCCTCTCTTAAATTATCATTCATTAATATTTGTTATTCTAGTCATCTATAAACTCTGTTTCCCTTCAGCCATATTTCTTCCAAATCTCCCAAACAGTCAAAGGACTTGTTAATTTTCTGCTTTGTACAACTTGCTCATTAGAGCTGTGATCTCATTTGTTTAATGGCTGGACTCCATTCCCAATGGGTTTGAAGATCACCCAACTAATTTAACCCTAGACCTAAATCTGGCCACTTGAACTCAATTGCAACAAACCTTCTACTATAGTGACCATAGGGTAGTTGAGTTTTACAGAGAGATCCCTCTCTGGGTTGAAGGGAAAACTTCAACCTAAAATAGGTTCTGAGGTTACCTTAGGGTTTTCCCTGAGTGATAAGACAACCTTCCATAACTAAGTAAAATTTTTAAGCATCAAGATTAGAGTTTCAATTTCTTTCTTCATCTTTCCTACAATTTTCGGTCTCTTATATTTTTTGACCCCGTAATACTCCATAAAAATTCACACCTTTTGATAGAGGATTACTAGCTTTAGTCCTTTGCTTGGCTTGATTGTCTTCTAGGAATATGATAGCATTTTATTTTATTTCGCTTCTTGCCTCTACACTACAGATCAAATGTCTTGATACCCTTCAATAGGACAAAGGTACTTGCATTTTTATAGTAGTTTGAATCTTCAACATAAGGTTGACTTGTCAAGTTGTTTGAGGCAAACTTATTAACTTGTTTGAGGCCGAATTGAAGGATTAGGATGTTGACTTGGTGGAGGAGGGGAAAATAATTTCTTTCTTGACATAAAGATCCCAAAAAGGGCCTATCATATAAAAATAATGATAACGACTCAATATATAATCCTAGAAGCCTACAATGGAGGATTTTACCTATTGACCAATGACTGAAGCATGAAACTCATGATTTAATAAGTCAAATTTCTTTTACAATAAAAAAATATTTTTCTTTCTTTTGAAAAATACAATTATGAAGACCAAGACTAGTTAGATTCTTCACCACCATGAACCTCTTCCTCCCCAATACTTTATTCGTGTTGTATCTAATAAGTGGTTGGGGTCACAAACAATTTTTCCAGTTTCATTTAGACATCTTATTTTTCCAGAGAAATAACCACCTCCAAACGAGTTGTTAGACTTACAACCACTTCCCATATCTTCATTAAGAAATCCTTCATACGAAGAACTATATCAACAATTTACACACTTAATTCCTATTCAAACTTAGGTATTACAATGCTTTATAACTCAGATGATAATGATTTAGTTGTGACACCTATTGGTAGCGGTAATACTATTTTTTGCTGAGTTTTCTTTTCTATGATTGCATCAAAAATTCCTACACAATGTATTTCAATGTTTCTATATTGCTCATGTAGAATCTCTTCCCAAACAGAGATATCAGGATTGGGAAAAAAAATTTGGAATAAAGACAAAAAAACCCAAAAATTCCTCCTACTTTGATTGATAAGACTCCTTTAGGGTACAACTACTTCAGATACTCTCCACTTATTATGAATTTCAATTGGGTTGGTGATAATGAGGCTTCACCTCACTCTAATTTACAGACTTCTCAAGGGATTCGTCTAATCAACCTGTTGATGGTGCTGGACTTGCCAACATTCGAGGGGTCACCCTGACATGATGTCCCAATTAGACCTCACACCATTTGGGATAGGAGCCCCATTTGGAATATGGCCCAGTTGTCAGTTATCTTAAAGATATGCCTTGGCTCTAACTGTGAGCAAGATAGAGGAATGAAATGTGCCTTTTAAAAGCAAGGGGGGTGTGCTTGGTGAGTGTTCGATCATATGTGTGTCAAGGTTATTTCATTGTGAAGGGGAGGAAAAGTGAGCCTCTAAGAGAGAGGTAGTAGTACCACCTTATTAGAGACACACATAAATGAGAAATATTTGTACAACATCAAGCAGAATAGTCCACAAATATGCAACAGTTGGTGCAACTAATGTAATGAGGAGGATTTGTCTAATATACAACAAAATAGTCAACAAGGATGTGAAAATAGTAATAACAATTATAGCACATTATTAATATGATAAGTACCAAAATAACTAAAATAGTTCAACTATTTTAGCACAAATGAAAGCATACATGAATTACAAACATTCACATAATAGTCTTACAAATATCCATATTCCATGCATGAAAAATGTGTGGGCCCATAGGACTTCTTATTTTAAGTAAAAGTTCCAAGACACATGTATACAATATGATATAACTCCATAATTTTCCTAGGCCAAGGAAAAAACTACAAAGGTAACCACAAAACCACTTTTAAAGCTGGGATCTAACCCTTCTAGCTTCAGAGAGGGATCACTCTATATGATTTAGATTTCTGTTTCAGATTTTAGGCTAGCTATTTGAGTTTGAGATGGCTTTTTCAAAATTTTGGTTGCAAGATGCTTGAAAGGTCCATTGGGCATGGAGTCATGAACCTTTGGGTAATCAATCACAAAATGACATAGTAGCTGTAATAGGGCAGGATAGGCAAACTTTTGGATCTTATAGAGTGTCTTTGGAGTGAATAGGATGAATATTATTTGAGTTAAATTAAATATAGAGCATACATGTATGAATTCTATATTTAACATCAGATAGAAAACATGGATATTGCTAACAAGCTAGAGCAGAGTACACTTAAGAAAAATTGGCCCTTAATCTTCTTGCAACAATAAAGAGGGAAAGACATATGGAAACTGAGAAAAGAAACAATTTAACATAATAAGCACATCACCAATTGTCTGACACGAGAATCCTAAAACAAACTCTATGTATTTCTGCAAATTGATCACTTTGAGTCCAATCCATGGCTTACATAAATGCATAACCCTTTTATTCATACATAATGCAATCCTCTTTACATATTGATAAACTGTTTATATAGTGCTTTACATAATAGTTTTGTAAAATAATAGTCATGACATAATTACAGAAACATAGATATTTTAAATATATCTCAAATTCATGTATGCAAAGATAAAATTAAAAATAATATTTTGTATATCCTAGAATAACTAAAGGAAAATATGATTGTATTTAGGCGACATCAAAATATGGTCAACTGCTTCCCTTGAAAGTGGAACAGGTCTCTAACTGTAGTTTTAGCATTTCTGCTATCATAACAGGCCCCTCTGCAATTTCTCCTTCGTTCTACTTCACTTCTGTTGGAAAATATTTAGCCTTTAAAACTGAAAATTATTTGATTTAATACCGATCCTCTTGCTTAAAATCTGGAGTGGTTGTAGTTCTTTTCGCAACAACTTGTGACTGTCCATTCCCCTTTTATCACGATTCAACAATTAACGACCCATTCATTTCTTAACACTTTCACGTTACACAATTAAAGTTTCACTTATCGGAACTTTTTATTGTATGCCATTATATACTGTGCGGGGATGTAACTTTCCAATATGCCTAGCACCAACCTTTGGTTCTTTGAGCTCTTTGTAACCGTGGTCTAGCCGTAATATCAGAGCTCCTCTATCAAAGGATTCTAATTGGAATATTTGACTTGAGAGTTGTGACATGCCTCAACCTACGATCACTGATCTACGACCTGACGTCATCCTTTGCCACGTGTGACCTTGTGAGTGGTGACACGTGTCACCCTGATTTTCCCCCTTAGGGCCTTGAAAATGCCAAATCTGCTTACCACATGCCTGCCGTATCACCACGTCATGCTGACATTAGATTCCATGTGGATTTATCAGAACCAATAATATTCTGCCATGTGTCCCTTATCAGAACCAATCGTATTCTACCATGTGTCCCTTATCGGAACAAATCACATTGCGCCACGTGTTTCGGTTAGAGGCGAGACAAAAGGCCCGATCGTGATTTATTTTTTTAACGAATTTATTTGTTAACCTGTTTCTATGCTTTCCCGGTGGTTTAACACTATCAGCCCCTTCCATGTCACAAATTTTCACATCACAAATATTTAAAGTGGTCACTCCTATGATTTGCCGATTGCCGACATGAGATATGCGATGTGCCCTAGACCATCACCGATTTTCCCTTGTTCCTTTCCTCCAATATGCAATCGCCAACATGCCATGAACCTCCGATCGCTAATCACTGATATCGTTCTAGACCTCCAATCATCGATCGCTGATATATTCCTGGAACTCCAATCGCTGATCGCCGATATCGGTCTGGACCTATGATATGCTCTTTTTCCTTGCTTTCAAAGGTTTGAAACTTTCAAACTTCAACATGCCATATCTTTTGATCCAGAAGTCCATTTTTAGACTTCCACATACCATTGGAAATCTTGTTCCGAGAACTTTCCAATGGAGAGGGTCCGATGTAGAATTTGGATCCTTCTACTACTTGGAAAATGACTGCAAACCAATCTTCTCATTTTGTCTTTGGATAGATAAAAACACAGCCACCATGATGATACTCTACATGACACCTATAGTTTCCATAGGAATCCTTCTGAACCATGCACTACAACACATATTCTTACCAGTTTGGTTGACATTAGTGCCATCATTCACTCATGAAAAGACACTCATGATAACTCACTAATGACCACTTAGGGACATTATAGTTCAAATCAATACTAATGGGCCCCTTTTGACACACATATTTTCAATGACTTGACAAATTTGAGACCTTAGTACAAAGATAATTTAGACTATAATAAATGGTGAATTTATAGGCTAAACTTCACAAGCAGATTCCAAAAATAAATAACTGGACAAACAAACTTTGATTACCTATATTATAGGACCCTAACAATGGCTCCAAGGGGGATGGAATCCTCCCTGTGAGGTGACAAGAACACCTTAGACTATTAGCCTTCTATATTAGGCAATGGAATCAAAAGCAAACAGATTAAAAATCAACAGACTGAAAACTGATTACCAAGCTAAAAAATTTAAAGGAAATAAGAAATTTGACAACACATCACCAAAGTCTTAGAGCCTTCTCATCAGGCTTCAAACATTGATGATGGTTGTCCACACCTACTGAAAGAAGATACACTAGGTGATTTCTTCTCTCCAATATTACAAGTCAAGCAAATGGATACTTGACTGAGTTTTTCTCATACTTCTCATGAGAAAGCAGAAGAAGAAAGAGAGTGGCAAATCAAAATTAATTTGATTCTAAAAACCAACATTGGTAAAGAGTACAAGATTCCATAAATCCCACAACAAAATAGCCATGGGATGAAAAAACTCTTCTTTCAATGGTTCCAAGACGCTAGCAAAAGAATCTTCAAAAGCATAATTGGTTACCTTCACCTGATGATCAGTGAGGGGACTCTGTTCTAAAGAAATGGGAGCACTCAGTTCATTAATTTTTCCCTCTTCACTTGATAAACCACCTTATCCACAACAGTAATGTGCACATCCATAGGATCCAGGACAACCTGTGCTTCTTCGGCATACTCTTCATTTTCTGAACCTATAGGCAGATCTTCAATTGAGGAAGCCACATATTGAATAAAAAAAAGGTCTACATCCACGGGGTCTAGAACAACCTGCTCTTCATTATCCTATTGTAACTATGGAGTATTGCTGCCATTATCTAACTCATTTCTTTAATGAATACCGCCTTCATTATCATCTAAAATGAGCTCACTATTTTGAAAATTTGAGAACTCACAATTTGATAAGTTTCTTCTCGGAACAAAGATCGAGGAGATAAAAGGATTGATGAAAATTTTAATTGTTTATCTTGTTCTTTCCCTTGGTAACTTAACATTTGACAATAATTCTGCAAATTTTATTCAAACTCAGAAGATGAATCATAAATTTCTACATGAGGATATTGATTTAATTCATTTTTAGGTGCCAAGAGAAAAGGTACTATTTGTTGGAAGTTTTCTTGAATATGATGATAGCTAGATTCTACTTCTTCTTGTTGATGGTTAAAAGGGTTCTCATGAATAGTGTTAGGTCCCTATAATACTAATGTATTCCATTATTATTATTGTCAGTACCCTTATTGTTATTGTTGTGCCCATGATGTCAGCATATTGTTATTATTGTGCCCCATAGAAGCCCACTATTGTTATTGTTGTGCCCTTACATTATTATTGTTATGTCGGCTCTCATTATATTGTGACCCCTTATACTCCTATATGTAGAAAGGAGCTATTTTCACTTGTATCATCCAAGAATTGTTCATTTTATGCAATGTAAAGGAGGTTTCCCTCTTGAAGAGGCTACTTTTGAAGTCGTTGATCTATTGCTTTCTTATATTTTGTGAGCTGGTTGCATAACAATTGGTATCAGAGAGTTTGATTCTAGGGTTTCGCTGCTTCAAACAGGTCATCGTAGAATTTTCGCTATAAATTTTTTTCTATGAAGATTCAGAAGCTGAAATTAAAACCCATTTGAAACAAAATCATTATGAACATCGTGAAAAAATTTCAGATCTTCTCTGGCTATTTTTTCAGAGATATGAACTGAGGAAGTTAGGATTTTTGTAGGATCTCGTATTCAATCTCAAACAGGTCACCTTGGGAAAATCATCACAACTTTCTCATTGAGAATCTGATTCAAATTTCGTAAAATGTGACAGAATTAAGGCGAATTGTAATTTGTTGGGTATCATTTTCAGAAGCTAAGGTCGAAAAAATGACACGTGGAATGCCACACAAGTTCGCTATACTGAACCAGTCTATAATTAGGTCATCGCGGGAGGTTGGGGTATAAATATTTCTTCGATAATTCAATTGCAATCAGACTTGTGGGGTTGGAAAGAAGACACAGAGGGATATATTAGGCTTAAATTTCAGAACTTGGAGATCCGAAATTACAAAGTACTATCATTTCAAGATCGAGCTCATACAAAGCGTAAAAAAAAGGTGTGTAGTTTTTTTAAATTTGCATAAGTCTTGTTTGAGAAAGTAGTTTGAAGTGATTCAAAGGGAATTGTGAAACATAATTATCATTCATTGATGAACCAAAGAAAGAAAATGGAAACACCTAGTAAGAAACCTGAAATCTCTACTATGACACATGAAGAAGAGGATGAAATGCAACATGATATATCAAAATTACAAGACCAAGTGCAACAAATTTCGCTCGCACAAAAAGTGCCTGAAGCTAAGATGGATGGTTTAAAGAATGGAATGGAAGCTAATATGGATAATATAGAAGCAAAACTTAAAGGCAACATGGAACATTTGAGATAGATTTGACAAAGTTGCTACAAGAAATGCTTACTAATAACGAAAGGGTAGTAAAGGAAACTCACGATGAGAACAAAAGAAATGTTAGTCATGATTTCATAGACTCTAATGTTGGATTGAAGACCCACCATGTTCCAAATAGCGATATGAAGAATTTTGATGGCAAGGATCCCATAACATGGATACTATAGATCGAGCAATATTTTGATCTCCATAATGTGAAAAATACCAAAATGTATGCATTGCAACTTTATATTTGGAACCCAATCAGTTTGTATGGTATTGATGGATCTGATCTCGTAAACAAATTGTCACTTGGGAAATTTTTATGGAAGAAATGATAGCACATTATGAGGATACAAAAATAAACACCTTTTTTAGCCAATTGATAAATCTCAAACAAAAGGGTTTAATGGTGGAGCACATTGAGGACTTCCAAAAATTGAATATAAGGGTAAACGATATTCCAGAGGAGCATAGGATTGATGTGTTCTTAGGGATTTTAAAGGATAACATCAAACATGAGGTTCACCTTTGGGAACTTGATTCATTGGAGAAGACATTCGGGTTGGCAAGAAAAATTGAAATAAAAATTATGGCAATAAGGAATCCTACCACTCATAACTATAAACATGGAAGTGTTGCTTCCCCTAGCCTTCCACAACCTACAAGGTTGACACCACAACAATTGGAAGAAAAAAGAGAAAAGGGGCTTTGTTACAATTGTGATGGAAAATACACTAAAGGTCATAAGCGTGTTGAGAAGAAATTATTTTACATAGAGTGAAGAGGAGGAAGAAAAGAAACAAGAAACACCAAAAGAAGAGGATACACACTAAGAACAAACCCTAGAGCAAGAAGAAATGAATCCAACCATATCTTGTAATGCATTGGCCAGAATTACCACTCATCAAACTGTCAAGATAGAAGGACGTATGAAGAAGAAAAAGGTAATGGTGTTGATTGATTCAGGCAATACCCATAATTTTATTCGTTGTAAGATAGCCAAGGAATTGAATTGCTTCCTATATCTAGCACCAGAGTGTCAAGTGATGGTTGCAAATGGAGGAACCATAAATTGCTCTAGAAAGTGCCATAATATCAAGCTATCCATGGGAGAATATGTGATGAATAGTCAAATGATTTCCATTCCAATGGGTGGTGCTGATGTTGTACTAGGAGTCCAATGGATATAATCTTTGGGTACAATGGATTTTAATTTTCAAGAACTTTTCTTGAATTTTTTTTTTTATTTTTTTTATTTTTTTTCGGAAGGAAAGGAAGTTGAATTAAGGGGTATCACAGGGAAACTGAGAAAGATAATAAACTCTAATGGAATGAAAAATCTTCTAAAGAAAGAACAATGAGGTGTAATTTCACAATTATGTTCGCTATAGGTTCCCACATTGGAATCATCTATTTCTCCAGATCTCCAAAAAGTCTTGGACAATCATTTCAAGGTATTTGAGACTCCCAAAGGCCTCCCACCTATTCGTGATCATGATCATGCTATTCATTTGATTCCAAGAAGTGTTCCTCCAAACATCAGGCCT
This sequence comes from Pinus tabuliformis, assembly GCA_031772625.1. NCBI lineage: Eukaryota > Viridiplantae > Streptophyta > Pinopsida > Pinales > Pinaceae > Pinus > Pinus tabuliformis. Next base: position 95,617,215 of record CM062816.1, on the reverse strand, counting down.
TACAAATTTCCCTATGCCCAAAAGAGTGAAATTGAACGTGTGGTTGAAGAAATGCCAGAGGTTGGTATAAGTCAACCTAGTCAAAGTTCTTTCTTTGCTCCAGTAGTATTGGTGCACAAGAAGGATGGATCATGGCGCATGTGTCTGGATTATAGGGAGCTCAATAAGATCACTATTAAAGATAAATTTCCCATTCTTGTCATTGATGAATTATTGGATGAATTGCATGGAGTAATTTACTTCACCAAGTTAGACCTTTGTTCAAGATATCATCAAATCAGAATGAAGACTAAAGACATTCTAAAAACAACATTTAGAACTCATGAGGGTCATTATGAATTTTTGGTCATGCCTTTTGGCCTTACCAATGCACCTTCTACATTTCAAGGTTTGATGAATTCTATTTTCAAACCCTTAGAAAATTTGTGTTAGTATTTTTTTACGATATACTAATCTACAACAAGTCTTGGAAGGATCATGTTCAACATGTTGACAGAGTGCTCAAACTATTAGAGGAGAAACAATTATATGCAAAAACCTCAAAATGTTTCTTTGCAGTACAAGAGGTGGAATATTTGGGTCATATTGTATCTCATGAAGGTGTTAAGGTAGACCCTAGCAAAATTAAAGCCATTAAGGAATGGAAAATCACTACATCCATAAAGCATCTGCAAGGATTTATCGGGTTGACAGGGTATTATCACAAGTTTGTTAAGAATTATGGTAGAATAGCGGCACCTCTAACAACATTATTGAAGAAAGATGAATTTTCTTGGACTCCAGAAGCAACAAAGACCTTTGAACATCTTAAAGAGGTAATGTGCCAAGCACTGGTCTTAGCTACACTAGACTTCACAAAAACCTTTATTGTGGACTGTGATGCCTCAAGAAATGGAATTGGTGCTATTTAATGCAAGAAGAAAGACCCATTTCTTTTGAAAGTCATCCAATCAAAGGAAAATATTTACACAAAGCTATTTATGAGGAGGAAATGTTGGAAATACTACATGCACTTAAGAAATGGCGACCTTACCTAATGAGAAGACACTTCAAGGTAAAAAAAGATCGTGATGGTCTTAAATACTTTTTAGAACAAAGGTTCTTCAGAAGAGCAATAAAAATGGGTCACAAAGATGTTGGGTTATGACTTTGAAATCATCTACAAAAAAGGGAAGCAAAATATTGTTGCAGATGCACTCTCAAGAAAGGATGAGGATGTGGAAGCATTGCTTTGTGCCATTTATATTATCCAACTAGATTGGATAAACGAAGCAAGGGATGAATGGAAGAATGATGAAGAAGTGTGGGAACTCAATCAAAATTTGCAGCAAGATCTCAGTACATCTGATGCATTTAGCTGTAAAAGTGATTCGTTATGGTACAAAGATCACTTATACCTCTATAAGAATTCCCAACTCAAAAAAAAAGATTATTCTGGAACTGCACACATCTCCCTTAGGGGGGCATTCAGGATTTTTAAAAACTTACCACAGGGTTAAGAAGGAATTTTGTTGGGATGGCCTTAAATCTAATATGCAAAAGTTTGTGGCTGAATGTTTGGTTTTCCAACAAAATAAATTTGAGACAATTAAGACCCCAGGTATATTAAAACCTTTATCCATTCAAAGTCAACATTGGGAGGAGGTTTCAATGGATTTTATCACAGGTTTACCCAAGTCCGAAGGAAAGAGTGTCATCATGGTGGTAGTTGATAGACTTACCAAGTATGGACACTTTTGTGCATTATCTCATCCATTTAAAGCCAGTACAGTTGCCACTGCATTTATGGAAACAATTCAAAAGCTAAATGGAAACCCAAAGATTATTATAAGTGACAAAGATCCTATTTTTATAGGAAATTTTTCGACAAAATTATTTTCTTGTCTGGGTACTCAATTACCTCATAACTCATATTATCATCCTCAATCTGATGGGAAAACTGAGATAGTGAACAAATGTTTGGAAGGATATCTTCATTTCTTTGAATATGATAAACAAACACATTGGGTCAAATGGTTGCCTCTCACTGAATGGTGGTATAATACTTCCTTCCATACTACAACATAAATGACCCCATTTATGGCGCTTTATGGATATCATCCACCATCCATCACATCATATTTAAGAGAAAATTCTAAGGTTCAAGCAGTGGAAGATCACATTGAGCATCAACAAAAAGTTCTCCAACTCTTAAAGGATAACCTCACTTTGGCGCAAAATAGAATGAAACAATAGGCAGATCAACATCGCAACGATAAAAGTTTTGATGTAGGTGACTTTTTGATGTAGGTGACTAGGTATTTCTGCGGCTACAACCACACAAACAAATGTCCCTCAAGCAAGCTAAGAAGGCTGATAAATTATCACCAAAGTATTATGGTCTATACAAGGTGTTGCAAAATATTGATACTATGGCATACAAATTGGAACTTCCTGCATCTTCTCGAGTGCACCCAGTTTTCCATGTTTCATGCTTAAAGAAGGTTATAGGTAACAAGCTCCTAGTTCAAACAATATTGCCAGAACTTGATGAGGAAGGAATAATCATATTGGAACCTAAAGCAATCACAGAAACAAGAACTTGATAGCTATGAAATCGATCAATTTTAGAGTATCTCATCAAGTGGAAGAACTTACCCACTGAAGATTCCACATTGGAGGATGAGAATTTTATACATAAGCATCCAGAATTACGCAAGCATTGAGGTCAACACTTTTTTGAAGGAGAGGGGCATGTTAGGTCCCTATAATACTAGTGTATTCCCTTATTATTATTTCCATTGTACCCCTTATTTTTATTGTTGTGCGCATGTTGTCCCCATATTGTTATTATTGTGCCCAATAGAAGCCCACTATTGTTACTATTGTGCCCTTACATTATTATTGTTATGTCAACTCTGATTATATTGTGACCCCTTAGACTCCTATATATATAAAGGAGGTCTTGTCATTTGTATCATCCAAGAATTGTTCATTTTATGTAATGTAAAGGAGGTTGCCCCCTTGAAGAGGCTTTTTTTGAAGTCGTTGATCTATCTCTTTCTTATATTTTGTGAGCTGGTTTCATAACAAATAACCTCTATAATCTCATCATCCATAAATTGATCATCTTCATAAAAACTTTCCAAATCCTCAATAAAATTGTCAAAATTTGTCCAACAATCTTTGACTAGCAACAAAGAAGGATGATGTTCTTTTTATTTCTCATAAAATATTGTATATGAAAACATCTAAGAGAATATAAGCAATTATTTGGCAAGCTTTCATACCATGATTGTGCATTTCCCTCCAAGGATACCATGAACATCTTCATAAGACAATCTTCATGAAATTTAACTTTAAACTTACGAATGTGCATATGAAACCTAATTAGATGAAAATCATCATCATCTCCTTTTTTATCTTTGAAACTAGGTAAATAAGTCTACAAACTTACACCAGGCATGCAATTTGGAAAGCCTGGAATATGAATGCAATTCATAGGAGCATACCTTGCATATTTGTGATCCGTCTTGAGCCAATAAATTGCTAGTGAAACCTTGATTTTTGGATCCTACTGCCTATGGAGTCTTTGGATTAGGTTGAAACTTGATTAGAGTCATGAGGTGAATGGTTCAGCCTTCATGTCTGACTATTGTCCACCATAAGCAATTAGATCTGAAACTTGAGAGTATTTTCTGGGGAAGATGAAACCTTTCGAGCTTGTTCCTTCGTATGGTTGCCAGAATTTTATCACTCTGTAATTTTCCTAGGTTGAGGAAGAAAACTACAAAGGTAACCACAAAACCACTTTTAAAGCTAGGATCTAGCCCTTCCATATTCAGAGAGGGATCTCTCTATATGATTTAGATTTTTGTTTCAGATTTTAGGCTAGCTATTTGAGTTCGAGATGGGTTTTTCAAAAGTTTGGTTGAAAGATGTTGGAAAAGTCCATTGGGCATGGAGTCATGAACCTTTGGGTAATCAATCAAAAAATGATAGAGTAGCTGTAACAGGGCAGGATAGGAAAACTTTTGGATCTTATAGAGTGTCTGTGGGGTGAATATGATGAATATGATTTTAGTTTAATTAAATATAGAGCATACTGGGATGAATTCTATATTTAACATCAGAAAGAAAACATGGATATTGCTAACAAGCCAGAGCATAGTACACTTAAGAAAATTCAACCCTTAATCTTCTTGCAACAATAAAGAGGGAAAAACATATGGAAACTGAGAAAAGAAACAATTTAACATAAGAAGCACATAACCAATTGTCTGACATGGGAATCTCGGAAGAAACTCTCTATATTTATGCAAATTGATCACTTTGAGTCCACTCCACGGCTTACATCAATGGAGAGCCCTTTTCTTCATACATAATACAACCCTCTTTACATATTCATAAACTGTTTATATAGTGCTTTACATAATAGTTTTACAAAATAATAGACATGACATAATTATAGAAACAAAGATATTTTAAATATATCTCAAATTCATGTATGCAAAGATCAAATTAAAAAAAAAAAATTATGTATGTTCTAGAATAACCATAGGAAAATATGCTTGTATTCAGGCAACATAAAAATCTGGTCAAATACTTCCCTTGAAGTAGTTTTAAAATTTCTATTATCATAACAGGTTCCTTTGCAACTGCTCCTTCGTTCTTCTTCACTTATGTTGGAAACTATTTAGCCTTTAAAACTGGATATTGTTTTATTTAATACCGATCCTCTTGCTTGAAATATGGAGTGGCTCTAGTTGTTTTCATAACAACTTGTGACTGTCCATTCAAAATATCCATTACCCTTTTCTCGTGATTCAACAACCACCGAACCATTCATTTTTTAACACTTTGGTGTTACACAATCGGAGTTTCCCTTATCGGAACTTTTTATTGTATGCCACTATATATTGTGTGAGGGTGTAACTTTCTGATATGCATAGCCCCAACCTTTAGTTTTTGAGCACTTTGAAATCGTGGGCCAACCCCAATACCAAAGCTACTCAATCAAAGGATTATAATTAGAATATTTGAATTGAAAGTTACAACATGCCTCAACTTGAGATCACCGATCTCCTATCTGATGTCATCCTTTGCCACGTGTCACCCTGATTTGCCCCCTCAGGGTCCTGAAAATGCTGAATCTGCCTGCCATGTGTTTGTCATAACACCACATCATGCTGATGTTAGATGCCATGTGGATTTATCAGAACCAATAGTATTCTGCCATGTGTCCCTTATCGGAACCAATCACATTGCGCCACGTGTCTCAGTTAGAGGAGAGAGAAAAGGTCAGGTCCTGCTTTGGTTTTTTAATGAATTTATTTGTTAACTTGTTTATGTGCTTTCCCAACAGTTTAACACTATTGGCCCTGTTAGAGTCGGTATGTTCATCCCTCCGTCAGAGATCAAAACCTCTTTTGTTGCATTTCATTTTAGGTGTCTCATTCAACTCGATCATCTGCATTCCATTAGGAGCATCGATCTTCTGATGAAAGGGTCTTGTCTCCATACTTCCCTCATGTCATGTACTGCTGGTTTGTGCCTGGTCATCAAAGTTCATCAAATCAATTTTACAGTCATTATGGATGGTCTTTTGGTCAGCCAAGAGTCATTTCAGTCATTAGGTCTAGGGTTTCGCAAATTTTGTCTTCAAAGTGTCCAATAATACTAGCAGGCCCATGAGGATGTCTCCAATAAGTTTTCATTCCAAAATTTTCATTATCAATAATGCTTGAGAATGATTCTTCTTCAAAACTCTGTTTTGAAGAAGAAATCATCAAACGTATTTTTTTTGTAATAAATATGTAATTTTTAAGGTTTTTAAAGTTCTACAGTTCTTCAGTGTAGCTCTGGTCATCCTTTGCTGAAATCCAAGGCCATCATCGCTACAAAAAATTGCCAAGAGTTTCATCATTTCAGTCAAAATTCAAAGGAAACAACAAAAAACAGAGTTTGTATTAAAAAGTGTAAAGTGCCAAATTCCAAACATAAGAAAGTGGGTTTTTGAAAAATAAAAATCGAATCCATGACTATACAAGATATTTTCACCATTCAAATGTCATTTGCACACAAGAGGTTGTCAAAGACCCAAAGGAAAATCGTGGAGGAGCGAATTTTGTGTTTGAGGCCGGGACTGTGTGTTGGAATGTTGTGTGGCGCATTGGGAGGTAGTCGCGGCACACCGGGAGATCGCGACGCATAGAGCCGCCGTTCATAGTGTTGTTTTGAACGTGCGCGACGCATATACGGGTCGCGGTGCACTGGGTTGTGCGCGCGGCACACAGATCCAACAACTGAAATTTATCATGCCTTCAACAAAAATTCAACTCTTTTCTCCCATTTGCATCGAGTAAGTCCAATTAACCTTGCACTTGTTGTTGAAGAGTGTTTGGTATGGTTCGAAACTTGATTTGGAGAAATTTGAGTGTAAAAATTTAAAGCCTATCCTCTCATGAAAAACTGCTCTTAGGGTTTGAATTGAGTATTAAAAATTGCCTTTGGTGCTGCAATAATCTAAACCCTGTTTCCCTTTCCCATCACTGTAATCACATCGTCATTTCAATCCCCTATTCCCCCATTTATTCCTATCCCTATCCCTAAACCCTACAATATCCCATCCCTATCACTTTCCATGTCATTTGCAAAATCCCTAAATCCCCAATTCCCAACAGTCAAGTGATTGTTATTGCACACCTTAATTTCACTTGACAAACTCCACTTTTCCCAATGTTTCATATTCCTCACAGTCCCTCATTTCCATTTGGAATAGTTGGCGTTAAAAACAAATGCACCAATTAGTCATTCTCAACAAACCAAACATACACCTTTCTTGAAACATTATGGAAATGGAGATTGATTCATCATATGAACAAGACAATGATTCTACCACAGAGCTTCATGCACCGAGGAGGCCTCGTAAGGGTGGCAGACATGTTAGAGAAGAGCCCACCTCTTTGACTGAACTACAAGCCTGCCCACTTGCCATGGCATGTTTCCAACAACAGTCATGCTTTCAGTATTGCGAAATGATTGCTCAGATTCAACATCATCAGGAGTTGGCTCAGTTATTTGTTTTGCATTTGCATGATGGTCAGGTAACTCTTGCTGGTGTAAATTTCACCTTGACACCAGAGACCATTTCTCAAGCAACAGGAATACCGAATGTAGGTGAGGAGTGGAACAAAAGAATGCAGGTAGAAAAAGTACATTATGAACCATATATCAGGCCTAGCTATGTGAGACAGCTCAGCAGGGTGTTCCCATTCTGGTTTTTGAAAGAATCCTATGCGCCGTTGATGAGACTCATTATCAGATATTTCAGTTATGAAGGGCACTTCTCACGCCTTTATGCATACCATATCAGGTTATTGATGCATTTCACGAGAGTGAAGATGATGAACATTCCATATTTCATGTGCCGAAACATCGAGAGGATGACTACTCTTGTGAAAAAGAAGACTCCTGAACAACAGTACAACAACATTTATCACTATGCGCTCATCAAGATCATTGTTGTGCATTAGCTTGGTTTGCAGGGTATCACATGGGAAGACTTCATTTCCCATGAGTTCTTGATAGCTTCAGTAGCTCATCAGGAGGTTGTCCATCATACAAGTGAACCTTCATATCAGCATGGAGGTTGGGAGGCAGAGAGTACTAGTGTGCCGACATATGTCACCTATCAGAGAGGCATGAGAGGATTGTTTGCAGCAGCCCGACGAGTACTATCTCCACCTGGGGTGGAAGGGGTCTCGTTGTCATCATCAGCCGCACAGGTACAGGTACAGGACAGAGGCAAGAGGCCTATGTAGGATGAGGGCCCTTCAGGAGGCCTAGACACTGATTTCATACTCATCGATGATGATGTGAGCTCTCCTAGCTCAAAGATGAGGGAGGTCATTCAGGAGTAGAAAGCTGAGATAGATGCATTAACCAACAAGTTGCAGAGATTTCAATGGGTCATAAACTATTTGGAGCAACGAAACAAACAACTGGAGGATCAGCATACAGTCATGGAGTTACAAAACATTCGGCAAAACCGCCAAGCTGCCCAAAGGAGGAGGATAGAGTTCACTTCATTGGAGCAGGAGATAGAGGCTGATCGAGAGACTTGGCTTGAGAGGGTCAACATTCATCTTGAGAAGCTGTTGGCAAAGGCAAACAAGGACAAGGACATGCTCAGGCACATGAAAAATCATTATTGGGCACGAACTCATGTTTGCAACGCAAGGATCAAAATCCTGAAGGCAAGACTAAGGAGGGCACTAAAACGATGCAAAAGGCATGATAGGCTCCAAATCTTGGCCGAAGCTTCTTTGGCTAAGCATGATACTTGATGATGGACCTTCAGTCCAAATTTCAACAAATTTGGAGAAAATTTTGTCAATTTTGAATTTTTTGGCTTCAAAACAGATTTTCCTGCCCAACGCGTAGCGCCACTTGGCGCGCGCTTATAATTGGGAGATCCTCTGGAGGAAAAATTTGCATTTCTAGATTTTTTATGAAAATTTATGCATGCTCATGAATTACCTAAGGATTTCATCAAGTTCTGGGTTGCCTAAAGGGTCAAAAACACACAAAAAATGACCTCTCTGCCACCTTTTGCACCCACAGGAAGCAGTCTTGGGAGATTGAAGTTTTGGAGGGGCAAATGACATCCAAATCTAGAAATTACACTTGGGTTAGAAATTAGATAGGCATATATTTCCAACGAGCTATCTTGAGATTGATTTGGACTTCGGGAAGGGCCTCAAAGTCAGCCTCAAAGTTGTGCTATGCATACAGGTTTTGGGTGCAGCGCATAGATAATTTTGGCCTATTTTTCACTCTTCAGCTCAAAATTTCGGCCAGTTTTGACTAGTTTTACTTTTTGATGTTACTCTTGATCTAACTTGATGTAATTTCATGACCATGATGTAATTTTGGCACATTTTTACTTTTCTTAGTAGATTCATTCACCAAAAGGTGAAATGTGAGTGAATGAATCAGTTTCCTAACATATAGAGGCAAGTTGTTTCATTGCCTATTTTTCAGTTCCTTGTTTAGATATGGTTGAAATAGCTCCTGGAATGATGAGCTCGACCCCTAGAGGCATGGGAAGGAGTTAGGCTTGTCTATATCATGTAATTTCTCAGTCATTTTTAGGGTTGGACACTTGGGATTGCTAGGCACTCCATTGTACATCTGATTTCTGCATTTTTGGCAAAGGAAAGACCAGGGTTTTGCAACACTCTTTGGAATTCCTGTGGCTCTGTGTTTTGATGGTGTTCCTCTCTATGTAATTTGTGAGTTCATTGATATTTATGTGCATCATTTCCTTTTCTCTTTGCTTTTGAAATTAAACAAATGAGTGATAAAGGTAGAATTCATTAGCTTGCTCTGCTCTACCTGTTAGTTTTGTTTAATTTTCAATGTTTTCTTCAGTTTGAAGAGGATTCTTGGTAACCTCTTGCCCTCTTCAGCTTCTCACCGGTCTGAAACCTCCACTTTTACAAATTAAAGCATCAAAACAATTGCCTTTCTTGCCCCAATCAGAACTCTGCAAAACTGGCCTTTATCCCCAGACCCAAGGTTGCCTTTCCCTTGATTCCAACAAAACTCCCAAAAAATCAAATCAAATCCTTGCACTTCATACCTAGCCTAACATTAGAAGATATTTCAGTCATCTCAAGCCCCATAGATCATCATTTGCTGAGATTGACCCGGAGAGAGCCCTCTCCTGTCCTCGTAGGGCTAGCTACGAGGCTGAGCGTGGTTTGATGTTGGCCCTGGATCCTACTTTTTCAGCCTGAGGTAAATCTAGGCACTAACATAGTGGTGACCATACTGGGAAAACTAAATTATTTGTTTGTTGGTATTCTTCGTTTTATAAACTATAGATGGAGCCTGAAGATTAGCCACGTAGCCTTCGAAATGTTTTTGCTTTGCATTAGCGCAAGTAGATAAACACTGCTTCAGTCAATCTCCGGTCTAGTCTTATAAACGAAGTATCTAACTTACAGATCACCCCAGTACATCTGAGAATTCTAAGCTTTTAGATGATAATTTTAGGATTTGATAGGCTGAACAAGTTGTTAATGTCCATTTGATCTCTTGAAAATAATAACACACTGGCTTCCAGAAGACATACCAGAGCAAATCCGGATCCTGATCCTCCTCTTGTCTACGAAAATCCCAATCTTATTCCAAGAATCATTTGCCAAGGAAGTTCTATCATTCCCGTGTTTAAAGCTCAATCGTGTCCTGTTGGTTTCGAGTATCTTGAGGATCAAGAATTTGATGAGCAGTTTGAGTTGTCTTTGTTTGAAACCAAATCTGAAAGTGCTGTCGCTTCCACTATCTTAAATCCTGAGTTTGTTCGAAATCTTGAAACTGAAAGGGCCAATAAATCCATTGATGATTATATCCTAAATTGGCTCCAGACATCAATTTTGGCTTCTAATATCTCTAATTTTTTAGAGACTGCTTCTGCAACCCTTGGGTCATCCGCAATTGCATCTAGTTCAAGAATTCACACCGAACCTCCTTTCATTCCTACCCTTCCCTTGCAGCCTACTATCTCTGATAAAAAATCTGCAGTCGTATCGCCTCCATCTACTCCTTCTACTCCTAAAATAACCAAGATTGCTTCACCTCCGCATACACCTCCTCATACCCCTCATACATCAGCTCCACCTACTCCCCCAACATCACCAAGACCGATTGCAAATCCACCAAGAGCAATGGCTGCTCATTTTGCACCTCTTGTATTGCCTCAAAATTTGGATGATATGCCTGCCGACTACCAAAGAAAAATTCCTTTGTTTGATGGCACTCCTCATGGTATCGCAGCTCAGCAACATGTGAACAGAATGACAGATTTCTTTGATCTTCATGAGATTGATGCAGAAAATGTAACCATGAGACTGTTTGTACAAACATTTGGAGGTGAAGTAAGGAAATGGTTCAGGGCCTTGCAGGCTGCAAGCGTCACTACATTAGCCGATCTACAGAGACAATTCTTAAACCGTTGGGAATTGAAGAAAAATCCCCTTCAGATTCTTTCCGAGTACGAGAACATCAAACGAAATGTGGGTGAGTCTGTTCAAGATTACTGCATTAGATTCAATTCAGTTTATAATGCAATCCCTGATCACCTAAAGCCACCCATGGGGCTAGCCTTGATAAAGTTTCCGGATGGTTTTGACACTGATATGGCTTACCAATTAAGAGAAAGAGATCCAGCTACTTTAGAAGACATGCAAAAGATTGCGGTTAGCGTTGAAGCAAATCTGCTGGCCAAAAGAGCTAGAGCAAGAGCTGAAAAGAAAGTCACAATAAAAGAAGAATCTTCCTCATCAGATCAAGTGCTTCGAAAGGTGGAACAGATGTTGGATAGACTGAAACTTGACAAGCCTGAACCACAGATCAGAAATCCTAACTTTCGTGGCCAGCAGCAGCCCCAATATAGGATCAAACAAAGAGAGCAGCGAGCCCAAGATCAAACAGTGCAGCAGCAAGTGCAGACACCTCTCCAACAGAATGTTGTACTTGGTCTGAAATCAGAAGAGGAGGAGAATGTGATTGGAGAAGAAAATCATTTCTTTACACCCGATGACATGCCAATTTACATCACTGAAGATGAGGAGTATTCCGAGAATCCAGCTGAATGAGGGGATGAAAATTTTATTTTGGCAAATGAGACAATGCTTGAGGAAGAGTCTGATGATTACCAAAGAGGATACATGAATGCTTTGTTAGCTCAGCAACGGAAATATTCACTTTGAAACAGAAATGTGCCTGTAAATCCAATTCAGAAAAGGAAGGAGGCAGCAACCTCAAAGAATGATCCTCCTAATGTGCAGAAAAAGGGAAAAGAGACAGCTAATCCCAGCAACAGAAAATCGACATCAGCAAGTGAAAGACCAAATCAGCCCAATGTGTCCAAGGAGAAAGCGGAAAAGAAAGATGTTCCAGCAAAAGAGGTAGATAAAGTTTCAATGTTTAACTTAGAAAATGAAATTGCTAAGTTGAAAATATCCATTCCTTTGACTGAGCTGATGAAGAACATCAATTATAAAAGTTAGGTGTCTAAAATTTTGAGCTTAGATCCATCATTAGACATGGTAAATGTGGAGGATGACAGTCCCGAGTTGATCTTTGGGCCAGCGTTGCAAGGTCAGTCCCAAGATAGTGATGTTCCTCCTTTCTATATCAGTCTCAGGGTGCATGACTTTGTTTTACATAATGCTATGTTTGATTCCGGAGCTTCTCATAATCTTATGCCGAAAGCCATCATGGAGAAATTGGGATTGGAAATCACTAGAAAATACCATGACCTTTACTCTTTTGATTCCAGTAGAGTAAGGTGCATCGGGCTTATCAAAGATTTGGTGGTCATCTTGGATCAAATTCTGGCTAAAAATGTTTTGATGGACGTGGTGGTGGCGGATATACCTCCTAGATTTGGCATGCTTCTTTCCAGATCTTGGGGAGCAAAGATTAAAGGGACAATGCAACTTGATTTCTCCTATGCTACAATTCCTGCGTTCAGTCAGATGAGGAAATTATACCGGGAGCAGAAAATGAAGTACATGATCACTAGCAAGGAGAAACCGGTAAATCATCCGATCAACTATGTACATACTGATCTAGAGTCATTTGTTTTGTATTCAGATAGTTTTAATGATGTAAATAGCCAATTAGTGGAAGTAGAAGACATTCCTGAGATTATTGAAAATTTTAGAGAAGTCTTGAGACAAGAGCAACAAAAACTTGATGGCACCGCTGAAAAATCAGCAGTCCGCCACCAGCAACATAATGATGGACAACAAGGTAAAGAAAAAGAGTTTCAGCATTTGGAAGAGGATGAAACAGGCCTATGGAGTATGGAATTTGATGGTGCTGTAGGAAGAGAAGGTGCTGGCATTGGTATATGGATACACAGTCCAGTTTTCGCCCCAAACAAAGTGCCAAGCAACGTAAGGGTTTGCTCTTCTAAATTAGCTTTTGAATGTTCAAATAATGAGGTTGAATATGAAGCTTTGATTGCTGGTTTGAAAGTGCTTAGAAAATTAAATGCTAAGAGGATTTCAGTGTATGGCGACTCTGAGTTAGTCATCAAGCAGGTGAAAGGCGAGTATTAAGCAAAGCATCCTCGAATGCGGGCCTACTGAAATGCGGTGTTGGATATCTTGAAGGTATTTTCTGATTACACTATAACTTGTGTGCCCCATGCTTAGAATGTCATTGCAGATTCACTTGCAATAGTAGCAAGCAACTTGAAGATTACTATGAACTCAAATAATAAGTTTGAGATTCATGTGAAGCATCACCCGATTGTGCTCGACAATCAAAGGTATTGGCAAGTGTTCCAAGACGATGATGAGATCGATGAATTTCTGCAAAATAAAGGTAAATTCAAGGACATTTCTATTGATATGGAGAATGATGATGGTGATGAGAATATGGAAGTCAATCAGATGGAAGTGTTGCAACTCAAAGATAACATCATTCCAAAAGGTTTAATACCTTTAGAGGAGCTCTTCGATCAGGACGATGTGGCTAAAAAACCGACCTTGCTGCCAACCGAAAAGGGAGTCGAAGATGTGAACATTGGATCAGCTGAACATCCCAAGATGGTAAAATTATCAAAGGTGCTTCCCCCACAGGTAAAGGCAAAATATATCAGTTTTTTATCCTCTTTTACTGATGTATTTGCTTGGGATTATTTAGATTTGAAAGCATATGACACAAGCATAATTTAGCATGTGAACCCCATCAAGCCAAATCAAAAGCCTTTTCGCCAAAAGCTAAGAAGAATCAATCCAAAGCTGCTGCCCTCAATCGAAAAGGAGGTGAATAGGTTGTATAAAGCTAGTATCATAGTCCCTATCCGATTTTCAGATTGGATATCAAACTTGGTTCCCGTCCGCAAGAAGACAGGTGAGATTCGGTTATGCATTGATTTTAGAAATCTGAACAAAGTCTCCTTGAAAGACAATTATCCATTTCCCAAGATGGATCACATACTTCAACGAGTAGTTGGAGCATCACGGATGTCACTACTTGATGGTTATTCGGGTTATAACCAAATTTTGGTCCATGAGGATGATCATGACAAGACAGCGTTCACCACTTCGTGGGGCACTTTTCATTATGCAAAGATGCCGTTTGGATTGAAAAATGCTGGTGAAACCTTTCAGCGGGCGATGGATATAGCGTTTACCAATGAAAAAGATGTTTTTCTTGTTGTTTATCTCGATGACTTAACAATTTTCTCCAACACAGATGAAGAGCACCTCTATCATTTGAAGATTGTCTTTCAGCGGTGTAGGAAGTATGGCATCTCTCTCAATCCAAAGAAAAGCTTGTTTGACATGGATGAAGGCAAGCTTCTCGGGCATATAATCTCAAAGCAGGGCATCCGAATCGATCCAGCTCGGGTGGAGGCCATTCAAAAGATTGATCTCCCACGAAGTAAGAAAGAAATCCAATCCTTGAATGGTAAGATAAATTTCCTACGCCGCTTTGTTCCCAATCTTGTAGAACACTTGAGAGAGATCACAAATATGCTGAAAAAGGATAGTGCAGTAAGGTGGACAGAGGAAACGGTTAAGTCTTTTAATTTGGTGAAATTAGCTCTTTCTTCAACTCTGGTTTGATCAGCCCGGACTATACTCAAGATTTTATTTTGTTTTCCTTTGCCTCGGATCATACTTTGGCAGCGGTCTTGATGCACAAAAGAGACTAGCTCGAAAAACCGATTGCAATCTTCAGCAGAACCATAAGGGATGCGGCAGTAAAGTATAATATTATTGAAAAACAGGCCCTTGCGTTGGTAAAAGCATTGAAATATTTTCGGGTTTATATTTTGCATTCTCACATCCTTGCCTATGTTCCTAATGTTGCTGTCAAAGATGTCTTAGTGCAAACAGACCCAGAGGGAAGGAGAGGGAAATGGATTGCTGCCTTGTTGGAATATGATGTAGAAATAAAACCGACAAAGCTCATTAAAGGATAGGGGCTGGAAAAACTTATGGCTGAGTCAAATCTGCACGCCTTGGACATTAACTTAATTGCTACTATGTCTGAGGAAGATGAAGAAAATCTGCCCACTCAGGTATCAGAAATTTTCCTCCTTTCTCCTTGGTATTCAGACATTGTTTTTGTGCTTCAAAATTTGTCATCACCTCCCGGAATGGCCAAAAACAAAAGTAGAACATTGAAGTTGAAGGCTGCTAAGTTTTGTATTTTGAATTCTGCACTTTATTGGAAAGATCCTGGTGGTGTTTTGTTGAATTGTTTGGTGGAAGAAGAAGCGAAGCAGGTCATGGAGGATTTCCATAAAGGAGATTGCGGGGGTCACCATTTTTGGAAAACAACGGCCAACAAGATTTTGAGAGCCGGATACTATTGGACGACACTTTTTGCTGATGTGTATAAGACTGTCAAGAGCTGTCATAAATGTCAGATTTTTGAAGGAAGACAGAAATTGCAGCCTTTGCCACTTAAACCTATTGAGGTAAGCGCCCCTTTTTAGCAGTGGGGTTTGGATTTCATTGGTGAGATCCATCCTCCTTCCTCAGCTCAGCACAGGTGGATCCTCACAGAAACTGATTATTTCACAAAATGGATCGAAGCAATTCCCACCAGGCAGGCTACGGATGTGGTAATAATTTCATTCCTTGAGAATAACATTTTGTCTCGTTTTGGTTTCCCGAATAAGTTAATCACTGATAACGTAGCAGCTTTCAAATCAAAAAGGATGGTTGAGTTTTGTAATAAGTATCACATCACTTTGGGACACTCAACCGCTTATCATCCACAAGGCAATGGTTTGGCGGAGTCTTCCAACAAATCTTTGGTTAACATCATTAAAAAGTTGCTGGAAATAAATAAGAAAAGTTGGCATAAGAAGTTAGTTAATGCACTTTGGGCAGACCGAGTGAGTCAGAAGAAATCCATTGGTATGTCCCCCTTTGAGTTAGTATATGGAGTTGACACAGTGTTTCCTACCTCTCTCGCAGCTCCGATAGTCAAAATTCTTCAGGAAGCTGGTAGTGAATAAGATCATATGCAGCGGAGATTAAGTCAAATGATTCATTTGCAGCAAATGAGAGAAGAGGTTTTCCAAAACACATTCAAACTACAGGAGAGAATTAAGAGAATCTATGACAGAAAATCAAAGGCGGACAAATTCCAATTGGAGGACGTGGTGCTGAAATGGGATGCAAGGAATGAGGAAAAGGGTAAGCACGGTAAGTTCGAGAATCTTTGGAAAGGTCCCTTCAAAATTGCTGCATATCGGGGTCAGAATGCTTTTCTTCTGAAGGAGATGAACAGGGAAGACTATCTAGGAGGGCTAGTCAATGGTCGGCTGCTCAAGAGGTATAATTTTTGAGATGTTTTCTGTTGATTACATAGTCATTGTATATATCATTTTATTTCAGTTTCATTGCAAGAGTGTGCTGTGATCTTTTCTTTAGTTTGGGGCCCGAAGTGAAGGCTATAATTATGAAGAATGATTTCAGCTTTGGTTTGAGTGTGTTGAGTCATGTTTTTAAGTCATTTTGGTTTCAAAAGTCGGTTTGAGTCAAATTTCAGTCAATAAATGAGTCAAAAGTCTTGTGTCAGTTTGTTAAGTTATCGATTCCATAGCCCTGTTGGCATTATGATGCATGTGTTGTACTTGATGGCAACCCACTCATAGAAGAACATCTCACTTATATATATCTAGATGAATCTTCAGAAGAGATATCAGATGTGATTGAATGCATGAGATGCGGGACAAGCTCAAAGGAATCAGATGATAGTTCTAAGTGTGACAAGCTAGCTTTGCCATCAAGTCCAAAGGGGGAGATTGTTGGCATTATGAGACAAGTGTTGTCCTTGATGGAAAATCACACAGATGACAGATTATAGTGCAGCAGGTCAGTAGCAAAGAATTGATGATCAGACTACAAAGAATGAAGAAAGAAGAGTATATACGCAGGTTCACTATATACCAAGTTGCGTATACACACAGGTATACGCAAGTTCACTATATACCAAGTCGCGTATACGCAGGTTTGCTATATACCAAGTAGGGTATACACGCAGGTTCACTATATACCAAGTCGCGTATATGCAGGTTCTCTATATACCAAGTAGGGTATACACGCAGTTTCATGCACGGAAAAGCGTGTACATGTCGGAAAACTTACTTTTGGTACGTGGTAGTTAGTCCTCGGTATTTGAACCTATGGTTTTGGACCGTGGTATCTCGACAACTGTGTTGATCCCAAGTATTGGGCCCTTGGTATTGATTTATTATGGTTTTGGACCGTGGTATTGAGCAAGGCCTAAGACTATAAAAGGAGAAGAAGATCATTAGGCAAGTGTGTTGAAAAAAGTCTTGAATATCTGAAGAAGTATGAGATCCAGTATGCAGGTTATGGGTTGATGATGCATTGCTTGATCTGAGCTAAGGAGGGATCTCACCGGTTGATGGAGAACAAGAACTAAGGAGAGATCGGGATCAAATGGTTTGAAATGAACTATCTTTATATGGTTGATTGTGCTTATTCTATATCTGCATACTGACGCATGTGATGTTCTATAAATGTTATGAGTATGACTGATGTTTGGTACAGCTGCAAAAATCGCGTATGCACGTGGGTTTGATTCATTGTAATAGCGTATACATTTTGAAATTTGATGTTTGAAGTTGCAGTTGGGTCTGAGTGATTTTGCAGAGTTTTGTGTCTGCTCTGTGTTCTGGTGACTGTGTTGTTGACAGGGTTTCAGTGTTTCAGTGGTTCAGAAATTGATGATGCTAGTAGTGATTGTTTTGAGCTTCAATGATAGTTATGGGTCCAGTATGAAAATTGGATAAAATTTGGCCTTTCAGATTTTGTGTTGTGCTTCAGGAGTATCCAGTCTGAAAATGTATGAAACGTGGTACCTGGAAGAGAGAAGATTGTAGGCAGGCGCCTACGTACTAGTATCTTAGCTAGTACAAGAGCAAAGGGGGTTGGAGCTCCCTTCCAGGAGAGTCTAGAGAACGAGAGAAGGTTCTAGCCTTCTGCAGGTTGTAGCCTGCGTGCTGGTAAAGGACTGCACCATTACATTGTAAAAGAGGTTTCTTAATAAAGGAAGATAGAAACGAATTGCAGCAGGTGGTTTTCACCCACATTGGGTTTCCACCTTATATCATGGTGTTCATGTGTGTTGCTTATGTGTGTTGATCTATCTGTTTTACTACTACTATTGACTGTTAATATTGTTAATAATGTTCTGATGCATCCATTGAAGGTCACATAACTAAATCATGAGTTTAATGGTCATACGCTAGTTGCAATAGACACAGTCGCGTATATACGCGGGTATACTTAACTGAGGTAGCGTATATGAATCTGAGTATGAAAATGAAAAGTTTTATTGATTAGATAATACTGATTCACCCCCCACCTCTCAGTATTATTTCCAACAATTGGTATCAGGGCAGGTCCTTTGGTAGAGGCTTGATCGCTTAAAGGAGATTCGTGGAACAATGGGAAAGAAGCTTAAGAAGAAAGCACATAAGTGGAAGAAGACATCTTAGAAGAACTATGATAGTGGGAGAATCGATTGGGGATTAGGCATAAGAAGCTCTTCATATTCAAAATCAGATTCAGAATCATTTCAGAATGAAGATGAACTATTAGGTATGAATTTTCTATCCTCTGATGTTCCAGCTATCTATCCATTTGGAAAAGATGAAAGTGATAGCGAAACAACTGAATTTTCTCTTATGGGTGAACAAGAAAGATATCAAATAGAGGTAGAATTTAAAAGTCTAACAAACAAAATTAGAACTCAAGAAGAACTTTTGAACATAAAGGATGGTACCTTCAAAGAAGCTACTACTAGACTAAAGACTCAACTAGAGTTATTCAAAGACAAATATCAAAAGTTGCAGGATGAAGTAACATCTCTAAGAAATTAAGTCATTGAAAAGAACACAACAATCAAGGAGCTCAGAGATCGATCCAGTTATTATGAAAGTCTTGAAGCTACGACCCTATCGCTAAAGGAAGAACTTGAAGAAACAAAGAAGCAGAATAAAAATCTACTCCAAGCTATTGAAAAATAGGAAAACGAAGTTATCAGCTTAAAATCTCAGCTGGAATGTGCCTTCAGAATTCGTCAAATGCAGCGATGTGAATGAAGAACAAGAAAAGGAGATTCTCAAACTAAGGCAACAAATGGAAGAGGAAAGAAATGCTGAAGAAAACATGAAGAAGCAATATCTTGAAAAGGAAGAACAACTTCAAGTGGAGGTAAATATCTTGAAAGGTAAATTAGAAGAAAAGGATAAACTGTTACGATTTTAAGATAGTACTAAAGCCTTAGATGATCTTCTTAGTAGTCAAAGGTCTCCTGCTATCAAGACTGGTCTTGGTTTTCATGAAACTGTTGAAGGTGAATCTAGTAAGACAAGGGCCTCTAATGCAAAATCTGAAATGCTCAAAAAGGAGATGGAAGGTCAATCTCATCATCAAGCAAGGAAAGAAGTCCTTCAAAGAAAATCTTTCACTCCTCCTATGAATAATGTTGAATGTTATATATGTCATAATCTTGGACATGTTGCAGCTAGATGTAGAAGTAGAAGGTTTCAAGACCATCATGCAGAAAGATCATCACATTCAAGGTACTTTAATGGATATTGCTTTGCTTGCAATATGTTTGGTCACAAAGCTGCTGATTGCTACAGGAGGAATATGAAACATGTAAGATGTTATGCATGTAACAAACTGGGACATATAGCAAAGGAATGCAGGAACAAAGCACAGACATCTCACCAAAAGGAGAAAACAACATCACACTTGAAGATATGGAGGAAGAAGGAAGTACAGTCAGAAAGATGTGGCACAACACAATGTACTCAGACACAACACAACACAGACATAATAGACTCAGAGGGAGCTGAAAGTATAAAACTTCAGTGTCCTGAATCTCATACGCAAGTTCCATAAAGGGAAGTCGCGTATATACGCAAGTTGGATACTGCACAGTCGCGTATATGTTTATCTAAAGAAATGCAGTAGGGACAGGTTCAGGAAAAGGATTTGTTATGTTTCAGTCCATTATTTTCTCTGTTTGATAATGATTACAGTCTGTTGAGGATGTGTGGAAATGTCTTGATACTTGTAAGATGTTTAGAAGGGTTTGATCCTAACTTGATGATGATGTCTTGATGCTTATTGCTGATATATGCATGATCAGATCTAACAGTAAACAGATGGCTCAGGTTGAGGGGGAGCATATGCCTTTAATAATGCATTGTTGGCATTATGGTTAATAGCCTTGGTGATGATGTTTATATGGCTAAATGATATATCTTGCTATGATGTGATTGTGAGTTGTCTATGATAAAATCTCATATGATTCTTGGGGTTACATAGTAGATGTTTAGATCAGATTTATGGTTGATTCTTTGATGATGCATATATGGTGCTTACATGGTGATCTTCATAAGGATAAGGAGAAGTACAAAGCTTGAATACACATCTTCCTCACTTGATGATGAGTCACTCATATGCTGTTGTTGTCATATGCATAAAGATCATACAGTTATGATGCAGGCACTCATGTGGATAAGGATTGTTGCTGTTGATCATATCAAGAAGTTTTGTCAAATGAGCTTAAGCTCAAGATACATAGTGCTGATACATGGATGACTACTCAAAGTTGCCTTGTTGGAGACATGATGATGAGTTCTTATCTATATGATGATAGGTTGATACTTACATATGTTGATTGATGCAGATGTTCCCAAGTAATGATACTTGGATCATGTAGATCTTGACGTTGATGTAATGGCTATGGTGGTTTCACATATAATGAGAATGATTTCATGATGATGTTTTAAAAGGAGGAGTTGACATCTATGTTCAGACATACCTTGTTACAAGACATTTACAGGTTGCTGATATGGAAATTTGTGTACGCGAGTTGGATAAGGACTATCCGCGTATATACGCTTGTTTATGTGGATACAGTCGCGTATATGATAATTTGAAGGAAATCAGTGGGTCAAACTCAGAATGAGAAGATTCTGATATGGGTCTGACAGAGACCATCTGGCACAGGTTCAGGGGGAGCAGATAAACTTCCAATGATGCATTATTGGCATTATCTTAGAAGCTTTTGGTTCTAGTTCACATTTGTTGTTGGTTTTAGGTGGAACAAAGGCAAAAGGAGAACAGAAGGATCTCTTGGTTGTTGACCTGAATGGTGATTGACAGATGCTGTCGATATCAGTTATTGGTGACTTTCATAAGTCTTGCTCTAGATATTTCGTCTCTATGTCATATATCTCTTTTGTGGTGTCAAGGTCATGTAACGACCTATATTGGTTTCCCCACTATGCCTGGGATGAAGATGTAATGTTCTTGTTTTTTCATGTGTAAACTTTTGATGTATCCCCACTTGGTTGGGTGGATGAGTCAATTCTAGTATATCCCCACTTGGTTGGGAAATGGATGTATGTATGAGTCCTTGGTGATAGGAAGGTCATTTATGATAGAGTCATGTTCTTCTTGTAAAACATCTTTTTGCAGACCTTGCTTATAGTCAGGGGGAGCATGAACAACACACTTCAGCAGAGCAGAGATTTCAGCATGTACTCAGAGGGATCATGATCAGATTGGTACACCTTGGCACATACAAAGGGGGAGCTCATTCAGAGATTTCAGCAGGTACTCAGGGGGAGTATGGTCCGCGGAATGTTTATCAAAAGAAAGAGAATATCTTGGTCCGCCATTTGCCCTTGATGTCAAAGGGGGAGAGTGATTTGGTGTTGTTGCCATCAAGTCCAAAGGGGGAGATTGTTTGCATTATGATGCATGTGTTATACTTGATGGCAACCCACTCATAGAAGAACATCTCACTTATATATATCTAGATGAATCTTCAGAAGAGATATCAGATGTGATTGAATGCATGAGATGCAGGACAAGCTCAAAGGAATCAGATGATAGTTCTAAGTGTGACAAGCTAGCTTTGCCATCAAGTCCAAAGGGGGAGATTGTTGGCATTATGAGACAAGTGTTGTCCTTGATGGAAAATCACACAGATGACAGATTATAGTGCAGCGAGTCAGTAGCAAAGAATTGATGATCAGACTACAAAGGATGAAGAAAGAAGAGTATATACGCAGGTTCACTATATACCAAGTTGCGTATACACACAGGTATACGCAGGTTCACTATATACCAAGTCGCGTATACGCAGGTTCACTATATACCAAGTAGGGTATACACGCAGGTTCACTATATACCAAGTCGCGTATACGCAGGTTCGCTATATACCAAGTAGGGTATACACGCAGTTTCATGCACGGAAAAGCGCATACATGTCAGAAAGCTTACTTTTGGTCCGTGGTAGTTAGTCCTCGGTATTTGAACCTATGGTTTTGGACCATGGTATCTCGACAAGTGTGTTGATCCAAAGTATTGGGCCCTTGGTATTGATTTATTATGGTTTTGGACCGTGGTATTGAGCAAGGCCTAAGACTATAAAAGGAGAAGAAGATCATTAGGCAAGTGTATTGAAAAAAGTCTTGAATATCTGAAGAAGTATGAGATCCAGTATGCAGGTTATGGGTTGATGATGCATTGCTTGATCTGAGCTAAGGAGGGATCTCACCGGTTGATGGAGAACAAGAACTAAGGAGAGATCGGGATCAAATGGTTTGAAATGAACTATCTTTATATGGTTGATTATGCTTATTCTAGATCTGCATACTGACGCATGTGATGTTCTATAAATGTTATGAGTATGACTGATGTCTGGTACAACTGCAAAATTATAAGAAAATATTTTTAGATCTGTACGCGGGTTGGCCTTGGAAAAAGCGCGTATGCACGTGGGTTTGATTCATTGTAATAGCGTATACATTTTGAAGTTTGATGTTTGAAGTTGCAGTTGGGTCTGAGTGATTTTGCAGAGTTCTGTGTCTGCTCTGTGTTCTGGTGACTATGTTGTTGACAGGGTTTTAGTGTTTCAGTGATTCAGAAATTGATGATGCTAGTAGTGATTGTTTTGAGCTTCAATGATAGTTATGGGTCCAGTATGAAAATTAGATGAAACGTGGCCTTTCAGATTTTGTGTTGTGCTTCAGGAGTATCCAGTCTGAAAATGTATGAAACGTGGTACTCGGAAGAGAGAAGATTGTAGGCAGGCGCCTACGTACTAGTATCTTAGCTAGTACAAGAGCAAAGGGGGTTGGAGCTCCCTTCCAGGAGAGTCTGGAGAATGAGAGAAGGTTCTAGCCTTCTGATGAGCCCCAAAAATGGACAATTATTTGGGCTCATTCAACCTCCTAATTTGACTTAATCCACCATTCTCATTAGTTTATTGCATGTTTTTGATTATATTTATGTTAATAGAGTGAATTTGGTTAGTCATTATGCCAACAAGTCTAATGGGTGCTTTGTGTAGCCTTTTTGGTCAACTTGGAGACAAAATTGAAGGTCTTAATGAGCACTTGGCAGCCAAATTCGTGGGAGAACAAGCTAGAGGATTTGTAGGAAGGTGTCCCCTTCATTTATGGGCCCTTACCTCGAATTCTCCACCATTAGCTCGGAGTTCAAGGGCCATCGAATCAATCAGCACAAGGGCAGCCAAGCAAGTCAAGTAGGACTGCTGTTAACTCCAAGTTTTGGGCAGCCGAGTCCCTAAAGTTTAGGAGGACTGTTGGGTCCTCAATTTGTATAAATAAGAAGGCTTAGGGCCTCATTTTGGTTAGCCAGTGGATGTTAGCTAGTTAGCCAGTAGATAGTAGCTAGTGGTTAGTCATTTTGTAGCCAATAGTTAGCCAGTTTGTAGTTCGATTTTTATGCAATAGATTAGCTTTACTTTTAGCTCATTTTCAAGTCCTTCTTGTGGACAGTTTTGATGTAACTCTTCATTTCGTGATCAATAAAGATGAATCCAGCTTTGCACCAGCTCTAAATCTCTCTTAGGAGGCTGTAGCTCTTGGGGTTGGGCCCATCTCAAGCGCCCAGGACCTCCTTTGTTTACTATCATGTGTCTTTGCTGCGTTCTTAAAATAAAATCTGCTCTTTAAATTTAGATATTTCTTTGTTACCTAGATTTCTTTTGATGGTTAAAGTAGCCTTTTATGTTTAGAATAGAGTGTTTAGATTTAGTCATGCGTTTATATCTCTTTGATAATGTTCTGTTCACATGCTGTACGTGATTCTTGTCATGAATAAAGTTGTTGTTCACTGATTTCATTAAACTGTTAGATAGATCATCTGATATTTTGCTTGTATGCAAGACGTAGTTGGTTTGATCAGGTAAACACTATGCAGGGCACCTTCATCACCTCCTCATTCATCTGAGCCTCGTCCAGATCAGCTCCTCCATCACCAAGTCTATTTCCTCATCTCCCATCTGCTCTTTTGCCAAGTAACCCTACCTTCTTGCTTTTCCATTGCCTAAACCTTCTTTGATGCAAGCTAGACTTCCACACCCTCTCATCAACTCTATCTATCAGTCCTTGGGTCATTTCAGGCCCCTACCCTGCCTTCCTATCCATTCATGCACCTTACCTCACTCACCCATGCTCCGAAATTCCATTACAGAACATCCTGTAGAAATCCCAGAACATCCTGTAGAACCCCTGCAGACTTCCTGTAGAAGCTCATAAACACGGTTCCTTGGTAGCCAAACTTTGTGAGACTCTTTGGAAGGGTGTTAGGGACCCCTTAGACCCTCTCTGAACCTTCCCAACCTTTCCCAAGCATTTCTCCTCCTTGATCCACCTCTGCACAGTGAAAAGCTAGTTAAAAGCACATGCATGATAATTCTCATAACTTAATCAAAAATACAAAAATATGTTTTCTTCAGATAGAGGTAGTCTAGACACACGTATTTTACCTTCATAGAAGTAATGGCATCTCTTTCAGTAGTTTGCATGCTCTCCTTTGCATCAGTAGGACTAGCTGGTAGAATTAGGGTTTGCTAGGGTTTGCATTTCTTTTTGGCTTTCAGTTTCTTTTTGCAATTAGATTAGATTCTTTCGAGTTAGCTTTCATCCATCAATTAAAAAGCTTCTTCTAAGAGCTCGTAGAAGTTGGCTTAAGCTCCTAGCGGACTTGTGCCAGCTGACCAAGTGACAGCTGCGACAAGAGCTAGTACTTGTGCATACAACACCGTCGCTTCCAAGTTTGTTACGAACTACCGGGTTGATAAAATTAAAGAAGGGAGTTCCAGGAGTTGTAGCATTATTGCTACAATACTGGAGCCCACCATCTTTTTGGCGCCGTTGCCGGGGAAGCGTCAGAGTATTGGTGATTGCAGCTTTTCTTCTATTTCCACTACAATCTTCTACTAAGTAGTTTATTTCATTTCCATTATGCAATTTCATTTATGCAAAAGTAGATTAGCATTTCCCGCTTTCATAGATTAGCATTTCAATTCCGCAATTTCATTTCTGCAAGCGTATATTAGCATTTCAATTCTGCAAGCGTAGACTAGAATTTCATTCCTGCAATTTCATTTGAGCAAAATAGATTAGTCCTTTCCTGCTTTCATTTCAATTCCGCATTTTCATTTCAGCAAGATAGTTAGTTGTAGTTCAATCTATTTTAGTTTTGAAAGTACAAGAAGAAAAATACAAAAAATCAACCAAAAATATTTCATTTCATGCCTTGTAGGAGTAGAAATAAGTTAGAAAAATGATTGCACAACACCCCCACTGCTTCACACAACCAACATTCTCTCTTCTTCGATGGCTGTGATTAAAGAACCCCTGGGTGGACATCAAGACATATCTGAAGAACCTCTAGGGGAGAAGAAGAAGAAAACATTCCTCTGGAGCAAATGGCTATAAGTAGAAACGTTGGGAGCAGTACCTTATCCAAAAATGAATTTGCAAATCAGATCGAAGATTTCAAGAGTGATATGAGGCAGTTTCTTGCCATGCAACTGGATACCTTGCGGATCCAAAAGAAGCAAGAGGAAGCCAAGAGGGCTTTGGTCATTTTTTGTCCCAGGTGCACTAGAAAGCATCCTAGGAACGAATGTCCAATGCACTCCCTAGAAGTGTGTTTCATCTGTGAAGAATACCATCCTACAGATCAGTGCCCTTCCTTGCCTGGACTTAAAGTTGCATATCAAAGAGTTAAAGGAGCCACTGAACCACTCTATTATATGAACCAAAGGAGGCCGCATGGACCTAGATCTTACCAGCAGGAACTGCAAGGGACATCCGAGACCTATTATGACCCCTATCAAGCCACTTTCATGCCTTCTTGGGGTCCCCCTGCTCATCCTTCTTGGTTCACACCTCCTCCTTGTTCCTTCCCAGATCCATATTATGCCCAACCAGTTGCTCATTCATTTCACTCTTATGCTCAGCCACAACCTCAGTGGAATGCACCTTATCAGGAGT
Organism: Pinus tabuliformis; assembly: GCA_031772625.1. NCBI lineage: Eukaryota > Viridiplantae > Streptophyta > Pinopsida > Pinales > Pinaceae > Pinus > Pinus tabuliformis. Next base: position 95,590,820 of record CM062816.1, on the reverse strand, counting down.
GGAGGCCCCAGTACAACTCTCATCCCGCTCATTTTCCTCCACCACCTGCTCATCCACAACCATCGCCTCCTCCTCCACCAAGGCAACCCCAAATGCCTACCCAACCACAATGCCATCCATCTCCATCTCAATTTCACACCTCCACTCAACTACCCGTACCATTTCCAAAGCCATACAATGGAGTAGCTCAACCCAATTGCAAAGCTGAGGCACAACATGTGCAAATGACTCCTTTTGAGCTCAATGATGTTCACCAAAGCTCAGGAAGAGTGTTGCAAAAGAGAGAATCTATTGACAACATTGAAGGACCAAAGGAAAAAGAAGGTTCCAAAGAGGAGATCAAAGAACCATGGGCTGCACTTGATGAAGAGAAGAGATCAGAATCAGAGATCGAGAAAGCCTCCTCATGGTTACCATCAAATCTTCCATGTATTCAAGAGAAAGATCAGCAAAAAGAGGAAGATGAGAAAGTCATGTTAGAAGGTGACATGAAGAATGATCCAGATCAGCAAAAGGACCAAGGATATCAAAGCTATATTGAGACATGGTTCCAGACAGTCACTAAGTTGCAGTGGTACTCTCTTCCTCAGCTATGTTTGATCCCTTCAAAGTTAGATCATTTGGTCTCTGAGATCTGGATACCTATCAAAGCATGCATTTCGAGCCTTCACATCATTTTTTCTCTAATCTCGATGTGCACATGGCTCCATTGGAAGTATTCTTATACTTGAGAACGATTTTGTTTTTCAAGTAGGGTAGGGTAGAAAAAAAAAAAAAAAAAAAAAAGGGAAAAAAGAAAAGAAAAAAAAAAAAATGAAAAAAGAGGAAAATAGAAATCTAAGGTGAAAACCTCCTCGGAGGCGCCTTAGATTGGCTCATTGATTGAAAACCTCCATGAGGCGGTCAATGGGTTGAAAAAAAAAGAGAAAATAAAAGGGAATAAGATCTTTGGGTGAAAACCTCCCTTGGAGGCGCCCAAGGCAGGCAATTAGGGTGAAAACCTCCATGAGGCGCCCTAGTTGTTTTCAAAAAAAAAGAGAAAAAGAAAAAGAAAAATAAAACTAATTCCATTAGCTAATTGCAGGTTGCAAGAAGGACGTTTCATGACAGGAGGAGCACTCAAATCAAGGTTAAAGGAATTTTTCTTGTGCCTTCTACAGGAAGCTCTGTATTTCTACAGGAAACATCCTGTAGAACCTTTGGACGAACCAAATTCAAGTCTAAAATGGAATCTGATGGTGGGAATCTGTTGATTAGGCCTACAAGCACTCGTGTGTCCATCCCTTGCCTTTCTCCATCATTTTTTCCACCTCATTGTGCTTCTACAGGAACTTCCTGTAGAAATTGTGGGAAACTAGACATGGATTTCAAAAAGTGGTTTGGCGAACATGGTAGCTTCCTCAAGGGTTCATAAGCCCTCATGCAATCTTCCAACTCCTCCTCCATCATCTCCATACCTGCATCACAGCCCAAGCTCAGTTTTCCCTTCCATGCAAACACATGCAAAGTGCCTTGAAGCAAAAATACATAGAACAAAATTTGTTTTTGCCATAACTTGAAAACCATGCATCCATTTGACAAACCGTTTTATGGGGAATTGTACAAGGGTGATGGCAACATGCTTGAGCAGTTCCAGCCAATTCTGGTGCACGGTTTCCAAGAAACCAGCCTCCATCACCATCAACCATTTTTGCATTTTCTCCATAACCGTTCATCCATTTCAAAACCTGTTTCATGGGGATATGCATATGAGTGATGGTAACCTACCCAAGCAGTTTCAGCCGATTCTGATGCACGGTTTCCGCGAAATTGATCTCTGAAATCTTCAGCCATTTTCCATTTTTCTCGAAATCCGTGCATCCATTGATCACAATTTTGCTATGGGAGATGCATCATGATGATAGAAACATGCTCAACAAGTTTCAGATCAATCCACTTTACCGTTTGGGAGAAATGGCGAAAACAAGTTCTGGTTCTGTGACATTGCAGCAACAGCAGCTTGAACGTGCAGATCTGAACGTGGAAACAAATGCATGCAACTTAGATCTGGTTAGAGGACACCTGCACAAGGAAAATCAATCAAAAATCATCAACCAAGCCCTCATGCAACCAACGGATCCAAGCATGCAGCAGCAGAACATGAGCATGCAGCAGCAAAAAGCTTCACAAGCAGTCGTTCGACTTCCAGGTATGTGACTGAAACTAATTCCTCTGATTGCATGAATGTAATTTAGAAACTGCATGAGCAATGAGATGGTCATGATTAAGAAAAATCGGTGGCCAGCTAACTGGCCACCCGCATCTAGTTCAACAGCGCTCGGTGGGTGAGTAAGACACGTGCGCTCAGCCCTCTCGGGAGGAAATTGGGAAACAAGTAATGGTGACTATTTGACCTACAACGTGATTGATGGAGTGAGCATAGGTAGGAAACGTGATGATTCGTGACAACACTTCTGTCTGCATGGCCAACACATGTTCTTGCCAGCTCACCACAAATCACGCAGCAACTAAAGAAGGCTCGGCTGAAATTCACGAACTGCTGTTCATCTGCACTTGCCACATCGTCAACTGAAGTTTGCACAAAATGATTAACTAGTCATCCTCCACCAGTTTCTCTACCTGTCTTCTAGATTCTGATGTGTATTAGGCTCGCTCAGAGGTGCAGGGCGCTCTACAGGCATTTCTACAGGAAGTCGTCTACAGGAAAGGCAGAAAACAACCCTGCAGAAAGAAAACACGGGATTTTTAGAAAATTTCAAGCTCAAAACGAGGTATGCTCGAGAAAACTCCTCTATGCATGGTATGTTTTGAAAGGGTGGTGAATTGGACAGCATCAGATTGTGGAATCAGAGAAAAATCTGCCAATGAATTGGAAGAAAAACGTTTGCCTATGTATTGCACTAGGTTTCCCAGTCATTTCTGCATCAAGATTCTCGTCCATGTTTCCTGTTTTTAAAATTCTCCTGTAGGGAAGATGTATGCAACTGTGGGGGCCAGCCTGTGTATGAAAAATTTTAAATTTTCATATCTGTATGTGTGCTGAGAAGAAAACTTGATCTCTGTACTCTGTCTATGAAAACAAAATTCTTCTTTTCAAAAGCAGAGAGTCAAATTCAGTACAAAAGCAGTTTAAAACAAAGGGAAATATTGCAATTTGATGTTGTAAGGAGAAGCACATGGAAAATTCCTTGTTTGGTTTCAGAAGAAGGTGAAAATTCAGCTACCCCTCTGTTTTCAGTTCTACCTACTTTCTCACCTGAGCATTTTTTTTAGAAAAAAACACTTAACACCACATGGAGGACAAGCAAAAGGAATTTAGAGAAACAATAGCCAAGGGAAGAGACACAGCCTGATGTTGAAATGAGGATAAAGCAGCACCAAGAGAGGAAGTCTCAGGCAGCAGCTGAAATATTGATACTGAAACAACAGTTGTAGGAGAGAGAAGCCCAGATGGCCTGCACAGCCAGCTAGGCAATAGAAGCCCTGCAATGGAGACAACCAGCTAGATCCTATGCATTGTATCTTAAAGACCAACAAGCCCTCACCTATGATATCAGTCCTTCTAATAGTGAGGAAGAAGAGCAGAAAGGGGAAGAAGAGAAAGCTGCTGCAGTCGGAAAGTATTGTCATGTTAGGAACAGAAATTTGAATTAAAGTTAACTAATGGAAAAATAGTGATTTTGCATGAAGTGAATCTACCATGAAACAAACTGGAAAGTTCTGGTGTTGTTCTGGTTAGATTTGTTTATTTCAATACTTTCCAAGGGGTTCACAAGGTCTTTTGCAATAGCCATATTATTCCATGTGAAAGAATTCTTAAAAGTGTGATCCGGTATGAAGTTTTGCTCTACTCCTGGTTATACATCAGCTTGAAACAAAACTTGGGAATTCTCATTTTTGGCCTGTTTTGAAGCAATTTCAGATTGAAGGGAAATGCTGATTCATAGCAGTGATATGTGAGCAAGTCATATTTTCTTTGCCCTTGATCTATCTTATGTTCTGTTCTGCTTCTGTTATCAATTCTTAGCAGAGTTCAAATCCAAGATTAAGAATGCCATTTGATTCAGTTAAAGGCCTGGAAACACTTTTTCCCATCCAGCTTTGGCATGCAATATCTATTCTCGGGCAGTTCATTGTACTTGTGTGCTTTTATAATACATTAGACTTGCCATTTGTGTTGGATTCGTCAACTTTCAGGCAGCAGCACAGTTCAAGGAGAAGGCACCCCCAGCCAAGCAAGCAAAGTCAGAGAAAATTGGTTCTACAGGAAGTTAGCAGACTGTTTCTACAGGAAGCCAGCGAATTGTTTCTACAGGAAGTTTGAAAAGAGGGAAGCCAAAGGAGAAATCGACCGATATTTTAGCCAAGGAGGCCACCAGGGCCATCAAAGATGAGGAGAGAGATTGGTTGCTCAGAGGATGAGCAACACTTTCAGTAGGGGGGTGATGATGAGCCCCAAAAATGGACAATTATTTGGGCTCATTCAACCTCCTAATTTGACTTAATCCACCATTCTCATTAGTTTATTGCATGTTTTTTATTATATTTATGTTAATAGAGTGAATTTGGTTAGTCATTATGCCAACAAGTCTAATGGGTGCTTTGTGTAGCCTTTTTGGTCAACTTGGAGACAAAATTGAAGGTCTTAATGAGCACTTGGCAGCCAAATTCGTGGGAGAACAAGCTAGAGGATTTGTAGGAAGGTGTCCCCTTCATTTATGGGCCCTTACCTCGAATTCTCCACCATCAGCTCGGAGTTCAAGGGCCACCGAATCAATCAGCACAAGGGCAGCCAAGCAAGTCAAGTAGGACTGCTGTTAACTCCAAGTTTTGGGCAGCCGAGTCCCTAAAGTTTAGGAGGACTATTGGGTCCTCAATTTGTATAAATAAGAAGGCTTAGGGCCTCATTTTGGTTAGCCAGTGGATGTTAGCTAGTTAGCCAGTAGATAGTAGCTAGTGGTTAGTAATTTTGTAGCCAATAGTTAGCCAGTTTGTAGTTCAATTTTTATGCAATGGATTAGCTTTACTTTCAGCTCATTTTCAAGTCCTTCTTGTGGACAGTTTTGATGTAACTCTTCATTTCTTGATCAATAAAGATGAATCCAGCTTTGCACCAGCTCTAAATCTCTCTTAGGAGGCTGTAGCTCTTGGGGTTGGGCCCATCTCAAGTGCCCTGGACCTCCTTTGTTTACTATCATGTGTCTTTGCTGCGTTCTTAAAATAAAATCTGCTCTTTAAATTTAGATATTTCTTTGTTACTTAGATTTCTTTTGATGGTTAAAGTAGCCTTTTATGTTTAGAATAGAGTGTTTGGATTTAGTCATGCGTTTATATCTCTTTGATAATGTTCTGTTCACATGCTGTACGTGATTCTTGTCATGAATAAAGTTGCTGTTCACTGATTTCATTAAACTGTTAGATAGATCATCTGATATTTTGCTTGTATGCAAGACGTAGTTGGTTTGATCAGGTAAACACTATGCAGGGCACCTTCATCACCTCCTCGTTCATCTGAGCCTCGTCCAGATCAGCTCCTCCATCACCAAGTCTGTTTCCTCATCTCCCATCTGCTCTTTTGCCAAGTAACCCTACCTTCTTGCTTTTCCATTGCCTAAACCTTCTTTGATGCAAGCTAGACTTCCACACCCTCTCATCAACTCTATCCATCAGTCCTTGGGTCATTTCAGGCCCCTACCCTGCCTCCCTATCCATTCATGCACCTTACCTCACTCACCCATGCTCCGAAATTCCATTACAGAACATCCTGTAGAAATCCCAGAACATCCTGTAGAACCCCTGCAGACTTCCTGTAGAAGCTCATAAACACGGTTCCTTGGCAGCCAAACTTTGTGAGACTCTTTGGAAGGGTGTTAGGGAACCCTTAGACCCTCTCTGAACCTTCCCAACCTTTCCCAAGAATTTCTCCTCCTTGATCCACCTCTGCACAGTGAAAAGCTAGTTAAAAGCACATGCATGATAATTCTCATAACTTAATCAAAAATACAAAAATATGTTTTCTTCAGATAGAGGTAGTCTAGACACACGTATTTTACCTTCATAGAAGTAATGGCATCTCTTTCATTAGTTTGCATGCTCTCCTTTGCATCAGTAGGACTAGCTGGTAGAATTAGGGTTTGCTAGGGTTTGCGTTTCTTTTTGGCTTTCAGTTTCTTTTTGCAATTAGATTAGCTTCTTTCGAGTTAGCTTTCATCCATCAATTAAAAAGCTTCTTCTAAGAGCTCGTAGAAGTTGGCTTAAGCTCCTAGCGGACTTGTGCCAGTTGACCAAGTGACAGCTGCGGCAAGAGCTAGTACTTGTGCATATAGCACCGTCGCTTCCAAGTTTGTTACGAACTACCGGGTTGATAAAATTAAAGAAGGGAGTTCCAGGAGTTGTAGCATTATTGCTACAATACTGGAGCCCACCACCTTCTACAGGTTGTAGCCTGCGTGCTGGTAAAGGACTGCACCAGTACATTGTAAAAGAAGTTTCTTAATAAAGAAAGATAGAAACGACTTGCAGCAGGTGGTTTTCACCCACATTGGGTTTCCACCTTATTTCATGGTGTTCATGTGTGTTGCTTATGTGTGTTGATCTATCTGTTTTACTGCTACTATTGACTGTTAATATGGTTAATAATGTTCTGATGCATCCATTGAAGATCACATAACTAAATCATGAGTTTAATGGTCATACGCTAGTTGCAATAGACACAGTCGCGTATATACATGAGTATACTTAACTGAGGTAGCATATATGAATCTGAGTATGAAAATGAAAAGTTTTATTGATTAGATAATACTGATTCACCCCCCCCCCCCCCCCCCCCCCCCCTCTCAGTATTATTTCCAACAAGCCCAATGGACGAAGGCACTGTCTATCTCTCCCAGAGATCTGTAGTTCTTGGCACCTCCAAGGAGCTACCATCCCCATTGGAGCCACAGTTAGAGTCAGTCTGTTCAGACCTCCGTCAAAGATCAAAACCTCTTTTGTTGCATTTCATTTTAGGTGTCTCATTCAGCTCGATCATCTGCATTTTAGTAGGAGCATCGATCTTCTGACGAAAGGGTCTTGTCTCCATACTTCCCTCATGTCATGTACCTGCTAGTTTGTGTCTGATCATCAAAGTTCATCAAATCAATTTTACAGTCATTATGGATGGTCTTTTGGTCAGCCAAGAGTCATTTCAGTCATTAGGTCTAGGGTTTCACAAATTTTGTCTTCAAAGTGTCCAATAATGCCAGCAGGCCCATGAGGATGTCTCCAATAAGTTTTCATTCCAAAATTTTCATTATCAATAATGCTTGAGAATGATTCTTCTTCAAAACTCTGTTTTGAAGAAGAAATCGTCAAATGTATTTTTTGTAATAAATATGTAATTTTTAAGGTTTTTCAAGTTCTATAGTTCTTCAGTGCAGCCCTGGTCATCCTTTGCCGAAATCCAAGGCCATCATCCCTGCAAAAAATTGCCAAGAGTTTCATCATTTCAGTCAAAATTCAAAGGAAACAACAAAAAATAGAGTTTGTATTAAAAAGTGTAAAGTGCCAAATTCCAAACATAAGAAAGTGGGTTTTTGAAAAATAAAAATCAAATCCATGACTATACAATATATTTTCACCATTCAAATGTCATTTGCACACAAGAGGTTGTCAAAGACCCAAAGGAAAATCGTGGAGGAGTGAATTTTGTGTTTGAGGCCGGGACTATGTGTTGGAATGTTGCACGGCACATTGGGAGGTAGTCGTGGCGCACCGGGAGGTCGTGATGCATAGAGACGCCGTTCACAGTGTTGTTTTGAACGTGCGCGGTGCATATACGGGTTGCGACGCATTGGGTTGTGTGCGCGGCGCACAGAGCCAACAACTGAAATTTATCATGCCTTCAACAAAAATTCAACTCTTTCCTCCCATTTGCATCGAGTAAGTCCGATTAACCTTGCACTTGTTGTTGAAGAGTGTTTGGTATGGTTTGAAACTTGATTTGGAGAAATTTGAATGTTAAAATTTAAATCCTATCCTCTCATGAAAAACTGCTCTTAGGGTTTGAATTGAGTATTAAAAATTGCCTTTGGTGCTACAATAACCTAAACCCTGTTTCCCTTTCCCATCACTGTAATCAAATCGTCATTTCAATCCCCTATTCCCCCATTTATTCCTATCCCTATCCCTAAACCCTACAATATCCCATCCCTATCACTTTCCATGTCATTTGCAAAATCCCTAAATCCCCAATTCCCAACAGCCAAGTGATTGTTATTGCACACCTTAATTTCACTTGAAAAACTCCACTTTTCCCACTGTTTCATATTCCTCACAATCCCTCATTTCCCTTTGGCATAGTTGGCATTGAAAACAAAGGCACCAATTAGTCATTCTCAACAAACCAAACATACACCTTGCTTGAAACATTATGGAAATGGAGATTGATTCATCATATGAACAAGACAGTGATTCTACCATAGAGCTTCATGCACCGAGGAGGCCTTGTAAGGGTGGCAGACATGTTAGAGAAGAGCCCACCTCTTTGACTGAACTGCAAGCCTGCCCACTTGCCATGGCATGTTTCCAACAACAGTCATGCTTTTAGTATTGCGAAATGATTGCTCAGATTCAACATCATCAGGAGTTGGCTTGGTTATTTGTTTTGCATTTGCATGATGGTCAGGTAACTCTTGCTGGTGTAAATTTCACCTTGACACTAGAGACCATTTCTCAAGCAACAGGAATACTGAATGTAGGTGAGGAGTGGAAAAAAATAATGCAGGTAGAAAAAGTACATTATGAACCATATATCAGGCCTAGCTATGTGAGACAGCTCAGCAGGGTGTTCCCATTCCGGTTTTTGAAAGAATCCTATGCGCCGTTGATGAGACTCATTATCAGATATTTCAGTTGTGAAGGCCGCTTCTCACGCCTCTATGCATACCATATCAGGGTATTGATGCATTTCACGAGAGTGAAGATGATGAAAATTCCATATTTCATGTGCTGAAACATCGAGAGGATGACTACTCTTGTGCAAAAGATGACTCCTGAACATTAGTACAACAACATTTATCACTATGCGCTCATTAAGATCATTGTTGTGCATCAACTTGGTTTGCAGGGTATCACATGGGAAGACTTCATTTCCCGTGAGTTCTTCATAGCTTCAGCAGCTCATCAGGAGGTTGTCCATCATACAGGTGAACCTTCATATCAGCATGGAGGTCGGGAGGCAGAGAGTACTAGTGTGCCGACATATGTCACCTATCAGAGAGGCATGAGAGGATTGTTTGCAGCAGCCCGATGAGTACTATCTCCACCTAGGGTGGAATGGGTCTCGTTGCCATCATCAGCAGCACAGGTACAGGTACAAGACAAAGGCAAGAGGCCTATGTAGGATGAGGGCCCTTCAGGAGGCCTAAACACTGATTTCATACTCATCAATGATGATGTGAGCTCTCCTAGCTCAAAGCTGAGGGAGGTCATTCAAGAGCAGAAAGCTGAGATAGATGCATTAACCAACAAGTTGTAGAGAGCTCAATGGGTCATAAACTATTTGGAGCAGTGAAACAAACAACTGGAGGATTAGCATACAGTCATGGAGTTCCAAAACATTCGGCAAAATTGCCAAGCTGCCCAAAGGAGGAGGATAGAGTTCACTTCATTGGAGGAGGAGATAGAGGCTGATCAAGAGACTTGGCTCGAGAGGGTCAACATTCATCTTGAGAAGCTGTTGGCAAAGGAAAACAAGGACAAGGACATGCTCAGGTACATGAAAATCATTATTGGGCACGAACTCATGTTTGCAATGCAAGGATCAAAATCCTGAAGGCAAGACTAAGGAGGGCACTAAAACGACGCAAAAGGCATGATAGGCTCCAAATCTTGGCCGAAAATTATTTGGCTGAGCATGATACTTGATGATGGACCTTTAGTCCAAATTTCAACAAATTTGGAGAAAATTTTGTCAATTTTGAATATTTTGGCTTCAAGACAGATTTTCCTGCCCAACGCGCACTTATAATTGGGAGATCCTATGGAGGAAAAATTTGCATTTTTGAATTTCTTTATGAAAATTTATGCATGCACATGAATTACCTAAGGATTTCATCAAGTTCTGGGTTGCCTGAAGGGTCAAAAACACATAAAAAATGACCTCTCTGCCACCTTTTGCACCCACAGGAAGCAGTCTTGGGAGATTGAAGTTTTGGAGGGGAGAATGACATCCAAATCCATAAATTCCACTTGGGTTGGAAAGTAGACAGGTAGATCTTTCCAACGAGCTATCTTGAGCTCAGTTTGGACTTCGGCAAGGGCCTCAAAGTCAGCCTCAAAGTTGTGATACACATACAGGTTTTGGGCGCGGCGCATAGAGAATTTTGACCTATTTTTCACTCTTCAGCTCAGAATTTCGGCCAGTTTTGAATAGTTTTACTTTTTGATGTTACTCTTGATCTAACTTGATGTAATTTCATGACCATGATGTAATTTTGGCACATTTTTACTTGTCTTAGTAGATTCATTCACCAAAAGGTGAAATGTGAGTGAATGAATCAGTTTCCTAACATATAGAGGCAAGTTGTTTCATTGCCTATTTTTCAGTTCCTTGTTTAGATATGGTTGAAACAACTCCTAGAATGATGAGCTTGACCCCTAGAGGCATGGTAAGGAGTTAGGATTGTCTATATCATGTAATTTCTTAGTCATTTTCAGGGTTGGACACTTGAGATTGCTTGGCACTCCATTGTACATCTGATTTATGCATTTTTGGCAAAGGAAAGACCAGGGTTTTGCAACACTCGTTGGGATTCCTGTGGCTTTGTGTTTTGATGGTGTTCCTCTCTATGTAATTTGTGAGTTCATTGATATTTATGTGCATCATTTCCTTTTCTCTTTGCTTCTAAAATTAAACAAATGAGTGATAAAGGTAGAATTCATTAGCTTGCTGTGCTCTGCCTGTTAGTTTTGTTTAATTTTCAATGTTTCTTCAGTTTGAAGAGGATTCTTGGTATCCTCTTACCCTCTTCAACTTCTCACCGGTCTGAAACCTCCACCTTTACAAATTAAAGCATCAAAACGATTTCCTTTCTTGCCCCAATCAGAACTCTGTAAAACTGGCCTTCATCCCCAGACCCAAAGTTGCCTTTCCCTTGATTCCAACAAAACTCCCAAAAAGTCAAATCAAATCCTTGAACTTCATACCTAGCCTAACATTAGAAGATGTTTTAGTCATCTCAAGCCCCATATATCATCATTTGCTGAGATTGACCTGGAGAGAGCCCTCTCCTGTCCTCGTAGGGCTAGCTACAAGGCTGAGCGTGGTTTGATGTTTGCCCTGGATCCTACCTTTTGAGCCTGAGGTAAATCTAGGCACTAACAGGCCCCTTCCATATCGCGACTTCGCACATCGCAATTTTTAAAGTGGTCACTCCTTAGATTCGCCGATTGCCGACATGCGATATGCAATGTGGCCTGAAACATCGCCAATTTTCCCTTGTTCCTTTCCTTTGATATGCGATTGCCGTTGTGCCATGAAACTTTGATCATTGATTGCCGATATCTCTTTGGACATCCGATCACTGATCGCCAATAATGCTCTAGACCTCCGATTGCCGATCATTGATATCACTCTGGATCTCTGATATGCTCTTTTTCCTTGCTTTCAAAGGTTGAAACTTTCAAACTTCAACATGCCATATATTTTGATCGGAAATTCCATTTTTGGACTTCCACATACCGTTCAAAATATTTCCAAGCACTTTTCAATGGATAAGGTCCAATTTAGATTTTGAATCGTTCTGCTGGTTGGAAAATGACTACAAACCTCTCTGGTCATTTTCTCTTTAGATAGATGAAAACACACGCACCATGATGATCCTCTACATGAAACCTGTAACTACCATAGGAATCCTTCTGAACCATGCATTGCAGCACACATTCTTGCCACTGTGGTTGACATCAGTGCCAACACTCACTCATGACAAGACACTCATGGAAACTCACTGATGACCTCTTAGGGACCTTACAGTTCAGATCAAGACTAATGGACCCCTTTTGGCACACATATTTTCAATGACTTGAGAAATTTGAGACCTTAGTACAAATATAATTTAGACTAAAATACATGGTGAATTTATAGGATAAACTTCACAAGCTGATTCCCAAAATAAATAACTGGGCAAACATACTTTGATTACCTATATTATAGGAACAGGATAACACAATGAACACTACTAGCTCCAATAGTGGAACGTTGGAGCCACTCCTTGCTCCTCAAAAGAACTAGCTTATCTCTCTAATGCCTTGCGGGAGGAGCTAAGGTGAAGAGTCCTTTGCTCTTCATATACCCTCATGACTGTGTGACTTCTTATGAATTTTCAACTTTACATGGCTCTTCATATTCCATACAAGTCCTTTGGACTTCCACTTTACAATACATTTTCGAAACATAATTTACATCATTAAACATAATGGTGTGGCATGTGACAACTCATGAAATGAAACTGCTCACATAGATTTTCTCGATGATGTGGAAATGTCAATCCACTGCTCCCACTATGTGTTGCAGGTCTTCTTCTTTTCAACTCTGCATGGCTTGGTGATAAGGGATCTTCAATGATCTCAAATAATGAATGGCGATTGTTGAAAATGCAACAAGATGATGGAGCTTAGTGGAAAGGAGTCACCTTCACTAAGTGGGCCGGTAGGCTATTTTTGGCGCAAAGTCTATTTTTAGACTATATCTATTTTTAGACATATGGATCATGGTCTATGAGTTGCAAGATGCTATTTGTGGATGATTGGTCATGTTGGTAAAAATAGATGGACTTCTACTTTTAGACATATGGGCGGAGTCTATTTTTAGACTGCCAGGCTAAAAATAGAACAATCGAATATTATTAGCTCTTAATAATATTTGGACTATAAACATTATCTTATCCTCTTGGAGCACTTCAGTTTGAGCTACAGATGTGGCACATGTAGCTGTCAGAAGGAAATATGCTTTTCTTGTGGGTCAGTTGAGCTATTGCATGGTGGACTTTAGTTAGAACTCATGTGGTTGAGTTTGGTGGAGTTGATTGAGGAGTTGATGGAGTTGTGTTCAGTTTGACTTGGTTAAACTAGTTGTATTTAGTCTAACTGCAGAATACACTAGTGATGAGTGATCTGAATTAATTATTAATTAATTCACTAATTATTAACTCATAAAGAAACTAAAGAATACATTAGTTAACTCAGTGCATGGACAGTCCAGTGGAGACAGGTGTTAGAGGTGAGTGAAAAGGGCAAGACAACTGTCAGTTGTGACTATAGTTGTGCATGAGATTTGCACAATCAATGGATTGAGTATTGCCAATGAGGATTGCATGGTTTAGACAAGGGAAATATGAGTTTGGATCAGCCATTCTCATCTATTCTCATGCATGATTGTGCAGTGGAGGCAGGCAAGCAGCGGAGGAGATTTGAACTTGTGATTGATTCAGATTTGAGCTAGTTTGTGTGTAACAGGTGGAGATAGTACTGAGTACTTGTGAGGAGTATTGTACTATGTATTGTTACATGTTCTCAATCATTATAATATATAGATAGTGTGGGTTTTTCAACTGTATGCTTTCCCCGGGTTACATACTGTGTTTATGTGCGCATGCGATTGATGTTTCACTGTTTTTAATTCCGCGAAATTGATGATCAACGTAGAGGAGGTTATGTATTATGCATGCATTCCGCAATAGTGTATAATCAGGATAATCTCTGTGAATAAGTGTTATATTATTCAAAATTTCTACATGGTATCAGAGCAGAGTTGATCATCAGATCTATTATTCAGAAAGTGATTACATTTTATTTCTTCAGGCAGAGTCTGTAATCGGGCCAGGTAGCCTCTGGATTCATCCTTCTTTTGGAAGGTGAGATATCCGGTAAAAGCCCATAAAATCAATCTCTGTATGAGAAATACTTTGTTCTCACGAATTTTAGATCAGAAGCGGTTGAGTTTTGTGCTGGTGGAATTCGAATTTGCAGCAGTGTTTTCTTGGTGTCAAAGTTGAAATGTCTTTCTACGGATTGCAATTGGAGTATGCCCTTGAAGGCAGCTCGAATTATATTGCATGGAAAGATAGGATGGAGGCGGTGTTAGATGAAAATGGGCTGAAGGAGTTCATAGAGGCTGAGGTCCCAAAGCCTACTGATGCTGCTCATGTTGAGGTTTGGCAAAAGACGACAGCAAAGTGTCGAAGGATTCTATTGGAGGGTGTGAAGGATCACATTGTATCCAGCCTGCATGAAAAGGATTCTCCATACTTGATGTGGAAAGCGTTGACAGATTTATTCCAAAGCAAGAGCGACCAGAGGAAGTTGGCGCTCAAGGATAAACTCAGAAACATTAAGTGTGAGAATGGAGACAATATACCCGAGTATCTCATGAAGTTCACCCAATGTCGGTATGAGCCGGGAAGTGTGGGGGTGACTGTCGATGATGAGGACTTGGTGAGCTTCGCTCTCCTTGGTCTTCCAAAGTGTTGGCATTCCTATCAGGACTCTGTCAAAGGTCAGGAGAAATTTCCAGGATGGGAGACACTTTGATCGGATCTTGTGCAAGAGGAGATCAGGCGGAATACCAGGGACGAATCTTCATCAAAGGCATATGATGAAGAAAATTGCGCTTTGGCTGTCAAAGCAAAGAAGGGGAAGGAGAAGGGTTCTCTTTCCGAAACCAGTTCTTCAAATGATGGGAAGAAAGTTGACAAATCGAAAGTGCGATGCTTTTGTTGTCATGAGGTGGGCCATTATGCTTCAAATTGCCCAAAGAAGAAATCCAAGAAGGGATCCAGGGATGGATTTGAAGGTGAGGCACTTGCTTCACAGTTTGAGTTGGATTTCACACACTTCGCATGCATGGTTTCATCCATGGTGGGAAGTGGTTGGTTTCTTGACAGTGGAGCTTCTTTCCACATGACAGGTGACAAGAGTTTGTTTAGTACTTTGGAGGAGAAAGATCTCCAGATACTCATAGCGATGGGTAATGATGAGAAGTATAATGTCTCAGGTGTAGGCACGGTTATTTTTCAGAGGGAGCATGGAGCTCGCCTTACCTTGACCGATGTCAAGTATGTACCAGGACTGAAGAGAAACTTGGTGTCAATTGCGATGCTGGAAGATGGAGGCTATGATGTAGTCTTCAGTAAGGGAAAGGTTTTCCTTAGACACATCATAACTAGATAGGTGAAGCAGATTGGTTCTCGGGTCAAGAACCTGTATTCTCTTGAGGTTCAAGATGCATGAAAATCCTTGAGCGGCGAGGCAACTGATGGAGACTTGGTGGTTGAGAGGGAGCGTATATTACCTCTCAACATGCAGATCCAGAAGAAGTCTCAGAAAATTGTGGAGGAGGCACGATTGGTGCAGCAGCTTCAGGAGGTTGTGAAGCACCCACAACAAGGGAAGCTGAGAGCAGATCGAGTAGAGACATCTACTCATTTAGAGACCTCCAGTAGGGGGAAACTTCGAGCCAGGTGGGCTGAGGGATCACATGCAACCATACCTCTAGGTAGGAGCTGGGGCGATATAGAGTGATCGTCCCAAGGAGGAGGGGCAGGATCCTTGAGGTGCCCAACCTCTTGGATGAGACCTTGCTATGGGAGCCCCGATGTGGAGTAGCAGGAACTGACTGATTGGGTAGAGACAGATGTGGATGGAGCGACATAGAGAGCGACAGTGCAGGGAATCCCAGGACAGCGCATATCTAGTAGGCTGCAGCAATGCGAGAGGCACAAGTGTTTTTCATAGTGCTAGGTGGCACAGAGAGGTGTGCAATGGTGTGAGATGCATGGAGATGTTGCAGTAGCGCAGATGTCAGAGAGGGAACACTTGTCAGCAACAGGTAGAGCTTTAGCATCAGAGTATGTTCCTAGCCCAACAGAGTGGTCAGTTGGGAGTGTTTTTGTTCCAAGTGTTTTTGGAGCAAGTGGACCGGGCAAATGTGTTGCATGTAGAACATTCCAGAGTTGCAGGATAGGGGTTGCACATAATCCATATCTTGTTGAGAGGGAGTGTTGAAAATGCAACAAGATGATGGAGCTTAGTGGAAAGGAGTCGCCTTCACTAAGTGGGCCCGCAGGCTATTTTTGGTGCAAAGTATATTTTTAGACTATGTCTATTTTTAGACATATGGATCATGGTCTATGAGTTGCAGGATGCTATTTGTGGATGATTGGTCATGTTGGTAAAAATATATGGACTTCTATTTTTAGACATATGGGCGGAGTCTATTTTTATACTGCCAGGCTAAAAATAGAACAGTCGAATATTATTAGCTCTTAATAATATTTGGACTATAAACATTATCTTATCCTCTTGGAGCACTTCAGTTTGAGCTACAGATGTGGCACATGCAGTTGTCAGAAGGAAATACACTTCTCTTGTGGGTTAGTTGAGCTATTGCATGGTGGACTTCAGTTAGAACTCATGTGGTTGAGTTTGGTGGAGTTGATTGAGGAGTTGATGGAGTTGTGTTCAGTTTGACTTGGTTAAACTAGTTGTATTTAGTCTAGCTGCAGAATACACTAGTGATGAGTGATGTGAATTAATTATTAATTAATTCACTAATTATTAACTCATAAAGCAACTAAATAATACATCAATTAACTCAGTGCATGGACAGTTCAGTGGAGACAGGTGTTAGAGGTAAGTGAAAGGGCAAGACAACTGTCAGTTGTGACTATAGTTGTGCATGAGATTTGCACAATCAATGGATTGAGTATTGCCAATGAGGATTGCGTGGTTTAGCCAAGGGAAATACGAGTTTGGATCAGCCATTCTCATCTATTCTCATGCAGGATTGCAGAGTGGAGGCAGGCAAGCAGTGGAGGAGATTTGAACCTGTGATTGATTCAGATCTGAGCTAGTTTGTGTGTAACAGGTGGAGATAGTACTGAGTACTTGTGAGGAGTATTGTACTATGCATTGTTACATGTTCTCAATCATTATAATATACAGATAGTGTGGAGTTTTCAGCTGTATGCTTTCCTCAGGTTACATATTATGTTTATGTGTGCATGCGATTGATGTTTCATTGTTTTTAATTCCGCAAAATTGATGATCAACATAGAGGAGGTTATGTATTATGCATGCATTCCACAATAGTGTATAATCAGGATAATCTCTGTGAATAAGTGTTATATTATTCAAAATTTCTACAGTGATCACAAAATGGTGTCCCTTTTCTTTCTCTTGATTAACCATCTTACGTATTTAGTTACAATATGATCTTTCAGCATGTTGCACTCCTTCATCTCCTTCTTCATCATCTCGCCATGGCATAATAAGGTACATGTTTATGCAATTCACTCATGACTAGACAACATCATTCCAAAAACCCTGTAGCCTAAGATTGAGCATACTGATCCATTGAATGAGACAAAACTAGATGGAAGGTTGGGAAAAGGGCTCAGTGACTACGTAGTTGCACATTTCAAGCATGCAAGGGGATCATTGAGTTTTGTTAATGCGTAGTTAAGTTGGGTTGAGGGGAAAAATTTCACAGTTCTAAGGGTTAGTGTTGTTGGAAATAATACTGAGAGGGGGGGGTTGAATCAGTATTATCAAATTCTTTTCAATCTATCTTCCTTATTATACTTTGAATAATTCTTCAAATATTGATCATTACTTTGTATGTCAGTATCATAAAATAATGAGCAAGAACAAGAAAAGCAAATAGACACACAAAAGAACACCAGATATAAGGTGGAAACCCAATGTGGGTGAAAACCACCTGCTGCAATATGTCTCTATCTTCTTTCAATTAGAAACTCCTTTTACAATGATTTTGTACTGGTGCAGTCCTTTACCAGTACACAGGCTACAACCTGCAGAGAGCTACAACCCTCTCTCGTTCTCCAGCTTCTCCTGGAAGGGAGCTACAACCCCCTTAGCTCTTGTACTAGCCAAGATAGTAGTACGTAGGTGCTGGCCTACTGAAGGCTACAACCTTCTCTTTCTTCCAGGGACCACGTTTCATAAATTTTCAGACTGGATCCATGAACATCAATCAATCATCAAGTATATTTGCATCAAACAATCTCCTTTTCCCAATTAGCACTGAATCAAGTAAACACTTCTCTGACAACTGTACCCAGAACACAGTAACAGTAACCACACACCAAATTCTGAACCCAGAATACTGCAGCAATAGACAGAGGCAGCTAGATCATAATTTAAAGATATACGCTACTTCAGCAACCTGAAACCTGCATGCAGATCTATAAAGGATAATTCCTTCTTTCAAATATTCAGACACTAATTAACCCAGATTGTCAGATTTATAGATCAAGCATGTGCCTCATATAAAAGATCAAAAATGCAAAGATACTATTATTCAAGCATAAAGATTATGACCCATCAATAGAACTTATCCTTCTTTATGCGCTAAGGTTCCTCCTTCGTTCAGATCCAGATCTGCACCATAACCCAATCGCAAATATTTCAGATCTAGCACTTATTAGATATTCAATTTATTCGATGATGCTTTGCCAAGTGATCTCCTTCCTCTTTTATAGTCTTAGGCCTTCCACAATACCACGGTCCAAAACCATAGGATCAAAAAACTGTTGGACTAATACCATGAACCAACCATGAAAGTGCGTGAGATCAACACTTTTGGATGCAATACCATGAGCCAAAACCATAGGATCAAAAACTATAGGACTAATACCATGAACCAACCATGAAAGTGTGTGAGATCAACACTTTTGGATGCAATACCATAGACCAAAACCATAGGATCAAAAACTGTCAGACTAATACCATGAGCCAACCATGAAAGTGCGTGAACTTTTCTCTTCATGAAAGGGACTTTTCTCTGCATGAAAGTGCGTGAACGTTTCTCTACATGAAATAAACTTTTCTCTGCATAAAAGTGCGTGAACTTTTCTCTACATGAAATAAACTTTTCTCTGCATATAAGTGCGTGAACGTTTCTCTTCATGAAAGGGACTTTTCTCTACATGAAAGTGCATGAACTTTTCTCTACATGAAATAAACTTTTCTCTGCATAAAAGTGCGTGAACTTTTCTGCACTATAATTTATCATCTGAGATGAGTGGGTTGCCATCAAGTACAACGTATGTATCATAATGCCAACAAGTGTGACAGGGTGAGGGGATGAGCAATGGGTGAGCACATTACATAGTTCTAGGAGACAAGAGAGGCTAGGCCATTATGAATTTTCACAGTTCAGGAGCTCAAGGATGAGCTTGAGGCTAGAGACTACAAAATGTATAGTTAAGGTTGAGCCAAGAGAAATAATTACACAGGTATCAAGGCCAAGGCTTCGCACTGAAACTACATAGTGCAACAATCCTAGGAGGCAGGAACTGTGCATTGCATAGTTACAAGAGGAAAGGTCACAATAGAGGATTGAAACTGTGTAGTTTGTAGCTTAGGGAGGTTGGGTGAAGCTAGTTTGCTTGGTCAGGAAGCTTTCCAGAAAATGACTAAGTGCAGGATCACTGAAGCTGATGTGAAAAGTGATAAAACATCTACTATTATCACACACTTGGAATAATTGATGATACAACAACATAGATCATCCAAGACACATGAAACTGAATTTCCCTCCCTGCAACAACTTTGCGACAAATTTACGACAAGTGCAACACTTAAGATACACTTTGCCACGACCATGATGCCACTTGTGCGACAATGCTTTAAACTTTGGAAATGAGTGTGAGGGGTGTTTACATGGTTAGAAAAACTCATTTACACAAAGGTGAAAAATTGAAATCACCAGAATAGGCTTATATACATTATGCGACAACCAACATGCGAAAATATGACATTTTTCCTATCTTGTAAAGGGGACAAAAACTCCTCGAGAAAACACATGGAATGAGTTTCAAAGTTTGCAACGAAAATGTACAGGACCAAGGAAGGCTCCGAAACTGAGCAAAAGCCAAAATTTTGGAGGGTGTTGTAGCAGGGAAAATACTTGGCGACACACTGGTAGAATTCCAACTTCTCTGCCTTGGTTAACTCTTCTGTGCAGGGTCTTGGTTCTTTGGGGTGTATTGATTCATCATGTGGATTACCTTGGTCTCCCCACTTACCCCATGAATAAACATGGTTCATATATACCCTTCTCGATTGAACACATTATAAGATTTAACAATACCACAAAGTTTCGAGTTTGGAAGGGTAGTGAAGTTCGTGAACTTAATATTTTCAGAGTATGTTTTTTCATCTCTGGTGTTGCTCCACTGTCAGCAGGCTTGGACATTACAATGACAGAGTCACTACAGGAACACAAAATTTTCTTTGCTGCCAGCGAACCTAGACAATACCCCGAAAAAGTTTCTTTCTTCATCTCTCTACACATGAAGCCTTTCTCTTCTTTCACCCTTATTTTTTTATTTTATAGGAATGTGCATTGGCACTTATTCATTTTATGGGCAGAAGAGAGATCCCAAATTTTTGAGATCATAAGAGGTTGTTCCTTCAGAGAAGCATATAGAGACTACTGATTTAGGTATTCTCATTTAGATTTTTCCCCTTCTCTTTCTCTACTAATTGGATAGGTATGAAAACACAAAAACATAAAAAATGAGTTTGGGAATGAGGATTTCCTGAATAGACATAGGTTCATGGTTTAACCAAAACTCTCCTTATGGACAAATCATATTTTCTATCGGAACTTCATTGACCAAAAGATATAACCAACACAAGGAAGATGGACAGAAGGTTAGCCAAATGTTGAAGTGTCACAAGACTCTCTTTTAACTCAGCCACACACAAAGAAGCCAGGAAACATGTTTACACACAACATTTATTTACATGACACACACATACAAAAAAATTAAATCAAACAAACAAGAAAATACTATGTACATAGTGTAGGGCACAACCCCAGATCATCATTGAAAATAATGTTTTAAGTCTTGGCCATTGATAGGGAGAGAGTCAATCCTCTCGTCAAGTGATTACAGATGATATGTGTGTTGGCCAAGCTTTTCGTGAACTATGAATGATCCAATCCACAGGCATTGAAACTTGGTGTGTTTTCCTTTGTCTAGTGGGCTTTGTCCCACTTCAAGATTAATTCACCCACACTAAAGTTATTCTTCCCTGTAGACTTCTTGTGGAACCACCTCTTGATACAGTTCTGACGAAGTGAAAATATTTCTTTCACTTTCACTTTTTCTTCCTGGAACTTGTGAAGAGTGTGCATCCTACATTGCACTAATAACCATGGCTTGCCTTAGGATTCTTGTGAAAGTTGGAGAGCAGGAAAGTATATGTTAGGAGGGAGGATAACTTCTTTTCCATACACCAGGAAGTAAGGGGAGGTGTTCAGAGAGGGCTTTTACATTACTCGATCAACCCACAAAGAATTTACCAAAGAAGAGTTCTAGTTCCTCTGTTAAGAGAATGTGGTGTTTTTGATGATACATATAAGGTTCTTATTTGTGGACTCAACAAGACCATTCCCATGCGGATAATAATCAGTTGAATGATTCAATACAAGTTCAATTTTCTAGTGCAAAATCATAGATTTTTAACGATGAGAAATATGTTGCATTATAAAAAACAAGTGAAGTAGGAATGCCGAACTTGGAAATGATATTCTACTGAAGGAAATTGATGACTTCCTGATCGTTCACATGTTTAAGCATAACTTATTTTATCCACCGAGTAAATTAATCTGTGCCAGTGAGAATACAATGGCGTTGCTTTGACGAACGTGGAAATATTTCACCAATGACATCCAAGCCCCACTATTGATAGGGTTATTCCACTACGATAGGTGGCAATGGGGCGATTGAATTCTTGTTTCGACTGACGCACCTTTGATAGACCGAACACTTGCAGGCATAAGTGTGATCATCTTTGAAAAATGTGGGCCAATATAAATCGGCCCACATGATTTTATGCGTAGTTGTGCTACCTACAAAATGTCCCCTGGATGGTCCATCGTGGAGGTCACGCAATACTTTCTCTGAATTGTGTGTTTCCAAAAACCTGAGCAATACTCCATTATGGTATTTTATGAAAATCACCCCATGCACCAACTGGTAATATAATGCTTTGAGTTTAAGTTCCCTCTTCTATCGTGCATATAAATGGGAGGGTATGGTTCCATGCTCAAGGTATTCACACAAATCTGCGTACCAACAATCTGTGGTAATAGTGGGAAAAATTCGCTCTATGTTGTACATTTCGATTTCCTGTTCCCATCAAGAAGAATCATCTTCTTCTTTTGCATCCACTACTTCTGCTGGTATTTGACAGAGACCGTGGCCCTTGATTGTGTGAACTAGTTTGAACTCTAAATCGTACTCCTGTAACCCACTCATCCAGTTCACTCTTCTCTCACCCAACTCTTGTTGAACAAACAATGATCTGACCGCTGGGTGCGGAACAAAGATAATACAATGTTTTTTCAAAAGATAGGTTCAGAAGGGCTTCACCATCTTGTATATTGTGTAAGCTTGTTTATTAATGGCAGCATAGTTGATTTCAGGTCCTTGAAGACTAGCGGTCATGAAAGATATTGGCCGCTCATTATTATGATCATCCTTTTGCATAAGCATAATGACAGGAGAAGTGTTAGAAATAAAGGTCTAGAGTAGAAAATCTTTGTGAAAACGCGTACTTTTCCCTTTTATCCCATTTGTAGATTACATCCTTCTTTACTATCTCCTATATTGGCTTGACAATCTGAGCATAATCAGAGATGAACTTATGGAGTAAGTTGATTTTCCCCATGAAGGACTGCATAGGTTTCTTTTTCTCTAGGAAGGGAATCTACGTGATTATTTTGACCCTCACATGGACTACTTTAATCTCACTTTTTGCAATGATGTGGCCTAAGAGGTTACCCTCAGACACTGTGAAAATACTCTTATTTGGATTAAGGGATATCCCGTACTTCTGGCGTCACTCAAAATTTTTCGGCAAATGGCGTATGTGGTTAGATCTCTTCGTAGAAAATATTGTGACATCATTGAGGTAGACCACCATGTTTTTTCCAATCAATCGACAGAATGCAATGTACATGGCACATTTTTATGTCACACTGAAATTAAAACCAAATGGCATTCTCTTGAATGTGAACATACCCACTTAGTATGAAATGTTGTTTTAATTCAGTCAAGCTCTGAGACTAGAACCTGATTGTATCCCAAATACCAATCCAATAAATAAAATATTTTTGACCCTAATACCATTTGTAGTATCTTCTCCATAGATGACATGGGGTAGTTGTCTTTGTCCGAGGCATGGTTAAGGTTGCAGAAATAAACACACAAGTGAATTTCCTTGTACTTCTTCCTTACTGGGAGAAAAATTGATACCCAAGTAGAATGTAACACTTTATAGATGACCCGAGCATCCAACAACTTCCTTAAGTCCTTTTGAATGAGATTATCAAGAGTAGGATGTACCTTCCACAACTTATTTTGGAAAGAATTGGCCCCTTCTTTGATTGGAATTACATGTTGGATAATTCATGTGTCATAAGTTTTGAGCTTATCATATGTCCACGTGAATACATCTTGGTACTACTTGAATAAGCAGATAAAATCTTTCCACTCACGTGGTGTGCAACAAGTACCAAGATCGACATACTTCAGATCCTTCTATGTTCCCAAATTATCTGCTCATGTGACAACATTGAGTTGCAGGTCTTTGCATTGACTGGCCCTCATAAGCGATTATGCAAGTCATACGACTTTTCTAATGATACCACACCTTCCAGTATGAGGTTTCCTTTGCTTGTGATACCTGCGTCTTACAACGCCTTCTCATATTCGTCTTCATCGATCACTGCATATTTGAATACATCGACGTGTTGGTCCCCACTTTTGTGTCCATTTACACCTACATCTTTACTATTTGTACCATCATTTACTCCTATTTTACCCCTTTTGTACTACACTATTACCTTACCGCTACACTATTTTACAACTGGAGGTAGACTACTTACTTAGCAATAGTATCATTGCTTTTGGTTAAGTTTTAAGTATACATTACAAGATCATATTCATTGGACTATTTCTAACTAATTACTACTCGGAATCGCAGACTGGAAGGCATGTGGAAATGTAATAGAAGTATTCGTACACGCAGTTGGATAACACAAGACCATGGACAACTCATCATCCAACCGGTCAACTACCATTCCGTACCTAATTTGCTTGTGATTACGTACCTTACTCAATAGTCAATGTTCCAAATAACATCTTAGGCATTCGAAGAAGAATCTATTCAGGTCGAAAAGATATCGGTTTTGCAAAGTATGGAAGAGATCGATTTTGCTAAGTATGGAAGAGATCATTTTTGCTAAGATCAGAACCTAGCCAGTCAAGTCGAGATCAATCTGGCTCATGGGATTTCACACAAGCATAGATTAGTTGATAATTATCTATTTCTTCTTGTGGTTAATTAGTTAAGATTTAGCCTCTATCGACTTAACATTTTTAAGGGTCAATATGCTTTGTATCTTGGTTAGCGAGAAAGGAAGTACGCAAAAAGAACTGTTCATCAATTTTTTAAAGGATACTCTGTTAAGGAGATATTACAGTATGACATTTGTATCTACATTTTGAACCTTAATATAATTTAGTTGCATCATTAAGTTTCCTATGAGTATTATGGTTTTGCTCTAAGTTTTCAGTCTCATTAATTTAATTTAACTTGCTCTAGGTAGTGGTAAGGGCCCACCACCCCTTGGAAACAAGTTTTACAACCAGTATATATTTTAGGATAGTGTTTGATTAAATAGTTAACAATGTGAATGTTGCTTGGAGAATTATTACTTGGATTTCTAAGTTGATAGTTTCATTCTGCATTTAAATTCGCATTCTTCTTCATAGATCTGATTTGACAAAGGTAGATTTCATTTCTCGTTTGATATAAATCAATCAAGGTTATGTTGAGTAATGATTTTGGCATGTCATTGTTTCATTCGTGCAATTATATTATACATAGGTATTTGTGAAGCACTGTTAATTCGAATATATACAGAGATTCTTCATAATTGATACCTCGAAATGAATTGCATTTATGACTCATATACTTATGAATCTTGCAGTGTTGTGTCTGAATAAGAATGCTCATAGATATTTAGTATAAAATTCATTTTATTTGGGATGTAATGCATTTAGAGAAGGATTGAATTAGAATTGAAGTTCAATGTGCATTAATCTAGGTTTTTTGAGTTTACAGTGATAAAGTTAAGTCCATAATAGGATTTAAGATTCTACGTTGAGTAGGGTTGGTGTGGGAATAGACAAAGGTTATGCATTTCATTTACCAAGTAAGAAGTAGTGGTTTTGTGTGTTCCGAGATTTAGGTCTAGCATTTAGACTTTAAATAGGTTAAGTTTCTTTGTTTCTTTGGCATTAGGGCTTGTTAACTGAGTTTTTCTTTTGTTTAATATGGTTTTGATTTTATAATCAGTTTACGAGCATAACATGAGTTTGGGCGTGCTTGTGTGATTTCATTACCAAGCGAGGTCAAGTTTTAAAGAATGATTTGATTTGTTTTAAATTTATTTTTTTTGAGTTATAAGGTAACATGTAGGAAGTATTTCATAGTTAAAGATTATAATATCTTTTCTCAAATAGTGATTTCTCATACATTTAAATACAATGATTACTAAGGAATGAGATTTTGGTTTAAGTTTTATAGTGAGTGAGTTCTTTAAGTTAATAGGTAGTGTTATTCCTTGCAAATAGGAACTATGTTAATTATGAAATAGGATGGTGTGCACAATGATATTTGTATTGGATTGTTTTGAGTGTATTTCCAAAGTAGATAGATTATTATTTTAAAATCTTGAATCTAATAGAATTAGGATAAATAGGCTTCTTCACTTCAACATTTGAGCGCTTATAAAAATAAAAACTAAATACTATGTACATAATTATAAATATGAATCTATACACAGTATGACTCAAAGACTATGATCCTTGTTCGATAATTTAATATTAGGGGATTTATAACAACGATTAAAACTCATAACATTTTTGGCGCCATTGCCAGGGAGTTGTAATTGGTTCAGGTAATAATTTCTTTTACAGAGTTACAAAGATATTTGTAGGATGGTCAGAGGGTGGGGAGTGTATAGTAAGATGTGAGTGAAGAGCTACAAATCCACTTTTGTGAGGTTGCTCCAAAGTCTAGTTGTCTTTGTGGATCTTTGTACAATTTCTTTTCTCATGCGTAAAAGTAAAAGTAGACCTAGAGATAACAAAGGTAGATTTATTTCAAGCAGAAAACCGTTTCCAGAAATATTTGGTCCCGTAAAACCACCACCAACTAATCCAGCTAATTGTTACGCAAGGATCAAAAAAAGAGAAGGAAGCACTAGTAGTAAAGTGGCATCAACAAACGAAACACCACTTCAAGAAGGAGTTGAGAAACCACAAATTGTGTTACAACAAGTACAGATTGTTGTGGGATCCACTATAGTTTCAGAACCAGTGCTAATTCCATAGGAGAAATCAGCAACAGGAGGACCTCACAAAGACTTAGGACATGCAAGCACTAAGATCCATTCAACTGAATCCTCTTTCAATCGAGTCAATTCTCCAAGACATACTCCTGAACCTATAGTAAACATGACTAATAGTGGAGGAGGAGAAAACATAAATAATGAGGGGAATCATGAAAACAAAACTTTATTTGGAGGAGGAAATAATGACTAAAGGGATGGACAAAGAGGCAGACCAGAGGAGCTAGAGGAAGATGAAAAAAGTTTTGGATTTCCTATCATAGATATCACTAGGGACATCCAAATGAAAAATATCTCGTTGACATCTCTTCCACTTTTTCATAGTATGTCCTGCGCAGGCCCAGATGCATTTTAATTCGAATTTGACATTTTGTGTAGAAGTTACAACTATTATGATGATGCACATAAACTCAAATTATTTCCTACTACCTTAAAGGACTCAGCTCTAAGATGGTTTATGAGCTTAGGGGAACACACCATCTACTCCTAAGATCATATGAAATCTATTTTCCTTAAAACGTATCAAGACTTCTGCAAAAGTAGGGATGTAAATGATATTTTTAGAATGCAACAGATGGAGGATGAAATTCTGGAAGAATATCTAGTGAGATTCATCTAAAACTATCATAAATCAAGAGGGGGTAACCTAGATGAAAAAACCGTTATGACGGTCTTCCTGAAGGGGTAATAGGAAGAATGTGTTGAGAAACTTAACCTATTGAGTGGCAGTGATGTCTATAAAAAACCCTTTGCTGAAGCAGCTGAATTATGCCACACCTACTCTATGTTGATTTTTAATGTACCTTGGACAAGTGGTTTCCCATGGGTTAGTCTCTACCTAGGGAAAAGTGACTTTATAAGTGGCAAAGTCAATGTTAAATTATAAAGTGAAAAGTGACTTTAGACATAAAGTACAATGTGGGTACTTTATTTAATGGGCGAGTTAAAAAATAGAAAGCGAGAATTAAATGCACATTTATTCTCATCTCTTGATCTAAATGAATCTGAGCCATTAGATATTAGGGTTGCCCAAATTCATTTAGGGAAACAAAAGGGGGAAAATAAAATAGAGACTGCATTCATTCTTCATGAGTCGATTGGAGAAAGGAGGCTGAGAGTTGGAGAAAAGTTATAAAGGAGAAATTTGTTGTAGCAAGCTTAAGGAGTGATTTTTGGGCAAAGTTGGGCACGTAAATAGAGGCATATAAGACAACAAAAGGTACAATACGAACAACATTTAATGTTGTGAACTGCACGTTGTTCGAGAGAAGTTTTTGATTTTTTTTGGGAAAAAATCCGTACAGTCCGTACAACAGTATGGAAATCCATACAGTCCGTATGGAATACATACATTACATATTTTCAGCTTTAAGTGTGCATGGTAATCAAGGCAAAGTGGGCATGGTTTTCAAGGAGCTTTGGGATGAAGAGATAAGTTGTATTTTTCTGCTTTGTTTTGTCTGCAAATGTACTTTTCTTGAACTTGAAAGATAAATAAATTTGAAGAGCTCTCTAACAGGTTTTCCTCGGAGAAGATTGAAGGGGTTTTGCCTGGGTCTAAGTTGACCAAAAATCTGTGTGTATTTTTATGTGTGTTGCTGGTATGTTTATGTCCATATTTATTTTCAGCATGTGTTGATAGTCCCATGTGTTTTAATCTGAAAATTTCATTTCCAAAATTCTATATGCTGAATGTATGTTTACGAGAAAGGGAATTTAACTGAATGGGAGTGATAAGGTGAAATTAAAACTGGGTTGGGATTGCAGGAAACATTTTAGTCATCAAATTTCAACACTTTAGAAGTCAAGCCAAGGTAGGAAAAAGACTACGGGAAAACTCAAGATATTATGTGACCAAGAACTCGAAATCCATACCTAATGTTGTTACTAGGGTTGAGCTGGGAAGTCTTTTGGAAAACTTAAAAAAAAACATTTTAAACGCCATTAGTAACCATTTAGACACTTTGAAAATAAAGAGGAAACAAGAAGAGGAGAGAGTTTCCATGGCAATATTCTGTCCTAAATGCAAGCAAAAACATATGGAAAGTGATTTCCCTATCAGTATGGTTGAAGTATGTGGAATCTGTGCATTAGAACATGCCACTAAAAAATATCCAACCATTCCCAGTTTCCAAGCCATTTAGAAAGGCAGTATGGAGGCTAATGATCCATATCAAACAAACAAAAAGCCTCTATGGAGAGGCCCAAATCAAAACATGTATAAAGATACTAATCCACAAGGCTTTGTTCAAATCCAAGCATGGAATTTACTACCATCATATCCTCCTTGGACTACTCAGCCACCACAGAATTACCCTTGGAACCAGAGGTGGAGAGGGAATTTTTATGGGAATACATTTCAGCCCCAGAATTAGCCATACTCTCAATATCAAGGCACACTTAGCATGCCTTATACACAAAATATCCCTCCCTTATAGCAAGGGTATAACCCAACCTACTATCAACAACCTTCTCTGTCTCCACCTCCATTGCATCAACTTTTACCCTCAAGCTCTAACTCACCACCTCAGCAGGCACCATAATCATTTAATCCACCTCGTCCTACTTTGTTGCCCGCACAACTCATTTCTAACCCCAATAATAAACCTCCTCAACCTATGCAAAACATGGAATTACAACCTTTTCCCACCTATGTTATTACTATTGTCGCCGTAAACAAAATTCAATTAAGATCAAGGAAAAAAATCAATAAGGAAAAGTCAGTTGTGATAATCCAAGAGGAGGACCCTCAAGAAAAATATGAGGACAAAATTCACCAAACAAAAAATCAAAAAGATGATGAACAAGAAGAACTAAAAGAACCTCCTTACCTGGAAAGGTTACTTGTTAAGAAAACTGAGACTCCTATAGAATATGATTAGGAAACTGAACTGAGGAATGTTTGTATAAAGATACTTTTGTTACAAGCTATAAAGGACATTCCTATTTATACCAAAATCATCAAGGACCTCTGTATCAAGAAACTAGGGAGAAAGAAGAATAAAAATCAGAATGTTAAAGTGGTAAGTCAAATAACAGAAATGATATCTGATTTACCATTAAAATACAATGATCCAGGAAACCCTGTGGTAACAATAGAAATTAATGGCACACTTTTACCGAACACTCTTGTAGATTTGGGGGCAGCCATTAATGCCATGACAGTTGACACTATGACATCCTTACAACTGCAAGGAGTTAGTCCTACCCCTATAGTGCTCGAATTAGCAGACAAATCTATTGTTAAACCGGTGGGAATCCTAGAAGATATAGTGGTGACCATAGCTTCCTGGCAGTATCCCATTGATTTTATTGTGATTTCCCCAAAAACCTCTAGACCTGGACATCCAGTAGTTTTAGGGCGACCATGGTTGGCCACCGCTGATGCTGTCATTGGCTGTAGGCATGGGGAAATGATTATTTCTAATGGGGTACAAAATAAAACATTAACCATCTTTCCACCTGCTCAAATGGCCACTAAGGCACCTCTGTGGTTAGAAAATCCCTATGGAGAAGAGGATTGTATGTTTCCTCTATTAACTTTAGAACAATCTAGAGGACTTCATGATCAAATAGAAGAACATGTTTTACAACAAATTTTGTCTGATATTACTTGCATTAACTATCCTATTTCTTTTAATGGCTATCAACATGTTTTCAGTAATGAGCTTCAAGAAACCTAGCATCCAGCTGTATTTGCAACATTCACTATGGAAAAATTAGAAGATAGTGGAAAAATAACCACTGAACCTATTGAAATCGGTGATGGAAAGACACTGTACATTGGCACCGAATTGAGTACAAAATAAAAAAAGAAAGTATTGAATATGCTTCAACAACAATCTGGAGCATTTGCTTGGGACTACTTGGATATGAAAGGTATTCATCCAGACACATGCACACACCATATTTATACAAATGATGAAGTAAGACCTGTTAGGAAACCTCAGAGGTGTATGAACCCAGCCTTAAAAGAACTTGTCAAAGATGAGTTGTAGAAGCTCTTAAATGAATATTCCATTTATCCCATTTCTGACAGTAAATGGGTATCACCTTTGGTTGTGGTCCCAAAGAAAAATGGTAAATGGTGAATCTGTGTTGACTATAGAGAGTTGAACAAGGCCACCTTGTGGGATTATTTTCCCTTACCATTCATCGATCAGGTGCTTGACACACTATCGGGAAAAAAATACTTCTCTTTTCTAGATGGGTATAGTGGTTACAACCAAATTCAAATAGCCCCAGAGGACCAAGAGAATACTACCTTTACCTTCCCATGGGGTACCTATGCTTATCAAGTGCTTCCTTTTGGCTTGTGCAATGCCCCAAAAACCTTTCAAAGAGATGTTTTGGCTATCTTTTCTGACCTGATACATGGATGTGTAGAAGTCTACATTCAATGTCAAGAAGCTCATGTGGCCGTTAGTAGTGTTAAATGTAAAATGATGCAAACTAAGGGGATTGTTTTGGGACATCATGTATCATTTGAAGGGATAAAATTTGACCTTGCAAAAATAAAGGTAATCTTACATATTTCAATTCCTACATCACAAAAATAGTTAAGAATATTTTTGGGACACGCAAGATATTATAGAATATTTATTGAAAATTTTATGAAAATTGCAACACTTTTGTTTAAATTGCTTACTAAAGATGCTTATTTTATATGGGATACTAAATGTTAGAATTCTTTTCAGGAATTGAATGATAAATTGACTACTTCTCTGGTATTAAGAGGGCCAAATTGGTCCCTCCCATTTCATATCTGCACAGATGCATTAGACACTGCCCTTGGAGTAGTATTGGGACAAAGGAAGGATAATTTTCCTTATGCTATTTATTTCATTAGAAAGAATCTTTCCCCTGTTGAATAATAGTCACTGAAAAAGAATTACTAGTAGTTGTACATGCCATTAGTAAGTTTAGACACTATATCACCGGTTATGAGAACTTTGTTCATACAGATCATTCTACCATTAGATTTATTTTGAATGAACCTATTACTAATGGAAGAATTACTAGATGGTTGCTTTATTGCAAGAATTTAACATTACTGTGATTGATAGGCCAGGGTGAGATAATTCAACTGCTGAATTTTTATCACAAATGAACATTTCTCAAGATAGGGCCTCAGCACCAACTCCAGATGATTTCCCTGATGAATACTTGTTTTCAATATCAACTTTTACTCCCTCGTTTGCCCATATAGCTAACTATTTGGTGATAGGAAAGCTGTGACAAAATATTTCCACCAGGGAAAACACAATATCATACAACGATGTGACAATTATTCTTGGATAGAGGGAGATTTGTTTCGCAATAGACCTGGTTTGATCATGAAGTGATGCATGCAAGAAAATGAGATGTTTGATGTTTTGAAGGCTTGCTACATTGAGCCTTTTGGCTTAAAGGGTCCTAACCCAGGTTCAGAGTTAGTTGCGCCAAACAAAACCCTACACTACTAGCCCTTTCGACATCAATTTGCGTAGCGCAAATCGAAGTCTCACCCGAAGCAGTATGGGAGGATGCTGGAACCAAGTTTCTACATCCAGAGATCAGTGTGATGTCTTTTTATGCCCTAGATATGCCTCCACATGGATCTATAAGCACTTAGGGCTTGGTACTGCAATTCCCTTTGAATGGCCTTTAGACCTTCACGAAGGTCTACGAATGGCTTTTGTGGACCTTGAACAGATGAATTAGCTACTTACGCGCACCTTAGATTACTCTTAGATCAGTATGTACTCAGATCTACCCAAGTGTTCAATAAACCTAACAGAAAGTGTTATGATCTTCGCGTAATCACTTAACATTAATTGCGTTTAGTTAATAAGACGGATCCAGTAAATTCGCACATCAATACATCATTATTTCATAAAGACATTATTCATTACAACATATATCGCAATCATAAATAACAAAAGTACGGAGATAAAACACAATAATTTCTACAACAACCTTCTTTATTGATCTTCAGTATAAGTTTACAGACTCAAAAATTCCATGTGCACTCAGCTACTGACACTACTCTAGGCCTCTGCACACTCAGCTGCAAAGCCTTTCCCCCCTCTAAGACTTACTTCTCTGCGCTAATTCTCTAAGACTCCATTCTTTGTACCCATAGATAAGACATAGATCTCCATTAGATTCTCTAAGACACACCTATTTATACAATCCCATGGTTCGCGGACCATGGGTAGATCTCAAGAACCGAATCAAATTTACATAAACAAGGGTAAAAACCCTTTTTGACTTCTAACTAACTACATGCCCCGCATCCACAATTTGTGGAGACTTTACATATTTTTATCATACTTTACATGAAAACTTGGGCTTTTTCCCCAAAACTGACCCAGGGGACCCCATCCCAACAGGCCCCCAACACAAAGGTTGTGACTCGCCCTTGAGTCACTCAGCTGGTGTAGATCTTGCAGTGAAGATCCCCCATCTCCACCTGCACAAGTGCTACTTCAGCCGTACTCTGCGTGGCTTCCTTCTTCACTTGTTTGACCAACTTCTTTATAGCTGGCCCTTAGCCAGCTAGCTTGATCTTCTGCTATGTGAGTTGCAAGTTCGTCAAATTTTCTTGAATGTTGGTTGAGACTTGGTAGGATTCTTCCAACCAAGGATCCAACCTGGCCTTAAGCACTATTTTTTTTTTGCTCTGCTGCTTCCACTTGTGCAAGGAACTGCTTCCCCTCCTGCAACTTGGCGAGGCGCTGCACTGTAGCAATGGAGCGTGTCGTCACCCTAACCTTGTCGTATTGCTTTTGGAGCTCACGGGTCTCTGTACTCAATATCTACAGGTTGGGATCTTCCTACAGGGTCGTTACCAACTCCATGGATTATTCAAACAAAGCTATGTAGTGAACGACTGCGACATCCATAGTAGCTATCCCTTCCTTGATGGCAGCTCCGTGCTGTTCCCTGACCTCGGGTAGAGTCGAAGGCTATGACTTGAGTTCCAACTCTGTGATTTTCATATTGAGTTCAAATTGAACTCTTGCCACCTCTACCTTTGCATCGTGGATGCCCGCAGTGAGTTTTCGGATCTTGGCCTCTGGTTGGGCATCCTCAGGTATGTGCAACTCCGACACTGTTCTGCACGCCTCTACAAGTGCGCCCACCAACTGGGCGTTCTGCGCCTGGATCATATCCCTTTCTTTCAGGGCTTGCATCTTCTTGGTGAACATTTTCTCATTGTTCACCTAGTACTTGCTTATTAAACTGAGAGCGTGTTGCTCTCGTGCTCTCAATTCCGCTATCACTCCTATCTGCAA
The DNA here is from genome assembly GCA_031772625.1 of Pinus tabuliformis. Taxonomy (NCBI): domain Eukaryota; kingdom Viridiplantae; phylum Streptophyta; class Pinopsida; order Pinales; family Pinaceae; genus Pinus; species Pinus tabuliformis. Next base: position 95,557,046 of record CM062816.1, on the reverse strand, counting down.
CGCATGAAGAAACTCGTTAGGGAGAGCTATAATATTGAGGCTGATGTTCTTCAGGGTGCTAACAATGATCTTTTCATCAGCCAATTCCACACTCAGGGACCCTTCTGGTAGTGCAACTGTCCTGAGGTCCACTGTCCTAACTAGCTCGACAACCTGACTTGTAGCCGGTGCTAGGATTGTTTGTGCGGCGCTCACCTGACCCACGACCACCTATATTCTACTGGTCTGGATCTGCAGTTCGTGTAGATCCTTCTAAACATTACCCAATGACTGCATGTACTGTTTCTCGAATTGCTGCAATAGTTTGGCTGTAGTTTCGCGCAATTTGTCCCTGATCTTGTCAAGATCACCCTCCTTCAGCGTAATGGGATCCACCTGTGGTTTAGTCACCTTTTTCTTCTTCCAGGACCCCTCCTACTGCTGTTCTCTATGCTTCCTTACTCGAAATGGGGTGCTCTACCCCTCATCGCCTCTACCACCCTGCACCGACTACTCTTCCTCCTCGGTTTCGGGTGAAGGGGATTTACCGATTTTTTTAGAGTCGCACTATTCCTGTTCAACCTGCTTCTTTGTAGTGTGCTCCTTGTCGATTCGGGCCTTCACTTCAGCCTCCTTCTTTCGTTGCATAGCCAATTTCTGCACCACCTACTTTGTTGCATCCTTCCGCTTTTTCTCCGCTGAGCTCCCCGTGCCTTTACTGGTACCGGTGGCCAAGTCAGACGGAGTATGCCAATCTACTGGCCAACGCTTGATCACTTCTTGTATGGCATCATCTGTGATGAGATACGGTAGATCGAACCACTTCTGCTATGGGTCCTTCCGTGCTTGAATGTAAACATGGTGGAAGTCTGCCTTGAACTCAGCATATTCGGACATTTGGTCATACAAGGTTGGGGACAACTATGGGCGCTGGTTGATTGCCATGTGGAAGCTCGACTCCATCAATACCCAGAAAATCTTCATTTCTATGACCCGCGCGGGGTCCTTCATGGCCTAAAGGGAGGCAAACTGTGTGGCCTCCAGTAATCCTGCCTGCAATGGAGGAAACTCGTTGTCCTTCGGCAGCTCCCAAGCAACCAACACAATGGAGAGAAACAACCACACATAGTGGAAGGTCTTGCTCTCATCTTGGGCTAAGGAACTCACTACATAAATATCGTGACCAGTTAAACTACATGCCCTCTGCGCATTGTGCAGCTAACGAGATCACAGGCGTTGAAATCTCGTTGACGTGACACTTCCTCATAACTTTTTTGGCTAGTATTTGGGTAGAAATATTCACCGTGGGATCGTTGATGGATGTGATGGAATATCCACGTGGTTTATAAATAAGCTCGAATTTATTTTCATCCTTTCGGCCAAGTCTCTCTCACTTGTCTTTCTGCCAAACTCCTTGTCTGGATTCAAACCCTCATGTGGCAGGTGCATGATCTTGTGGATGAGAATATCCGTGATGGGGATAGGCGCACCAAGCCATAAGCACCCATCATGCACCAGAGTAAGCAACTGCCGTATACAGGTGGTATTAATGTTAGAGCGGTGGTAGTGGGGCACCCACAGTAGGTTCAACAACCCGGATTGCTCTACTCTGTGGATCCATTCAACTGACTCCAACTCAGTGACACCTGAGTCTTTGTAATACACTCGTCTCATATAATTCTCTGTCACAAGGTGGGGGAACCTCTCATGGTCAGCCAGGTCCCAATATTCCATCTTTAAAAGGGGAACCCGCACTAGGCGCGAACCTTCGAAGGTTATCTTTTCTGGCAATAGGGGCATGTGAATGATGAATTTCTCTGAGTCTGGGTCCTTGGTGACCTTTTCCTTCCCTTTATGTGGAGGGATATATTCCGGTAACTTGGTGATGGGCTCTGCACCCTCAACATCTATATCTTCAGCTCCCTCTTCAGCCTCCAAATCTACAACCTTCTCAGGCTGCTTGTCCTTCTTCTGTGTCTGGGTAGTAGAATGCTTCCTAGGCGACTCGCGCATTGGCACCGACCTCTTATGCTTATATTTCTTTAGCTTTTGGGTCTCTCGCACAGGTGTAGGCTTCGGCCTAGGCGACCTCGGCACCGTAGGCATAGGAGTTGGAGCCGCTCCTTTAGAGGCCATAGTTCCTCCAATGCTTGTAGCCTAAGCGAGGCCTGGTCCTAGCATGTTTTCGAAAATGAATTTTTGGTTAACTTGGGCAAATGATCGAATGCGGGTCTTGCAACCAAATCTTCAAAGAACTTACGATTCATAAGTGACAAACAACACAACTCAAAAACTCTAAGGGTGCAAAGTGTTCTCTATTGGACTGGCCTACGTAATTTATAGGAGAATTCGAATTCAAATTTGACCATTCCGCCAAAAATCCATCCATTAATGCTGGTTTGGCAGCAGATCTCCAAAGATTTCAGCCTTAAATGCCTCCCACCCGCTCCTCTTGACCGTCTCCTGGATGTCAAATCATGAACAGTGACTCTAATGGTCACTTTCTGGCTGTGTTGTGTGATATCTCCTTTCATAGCGTAGCTCCCTTCGTGCAACCTCTAATATAGTGACATCTTCCTTTACGCGCAACCCCCCTGTCACGTAGTCCCCAAAATTGAGCAATGTAGTTTATAATCTCGCGCTCCCTTGTAGCTTCCTGGAGCACTAAGACTGTCTGGCCATCATATAGTCATTGAGTTGGATCTCCTGCATAAGAATTCAATCGGCTTCCAGTCACTTTTCCCAGAAAAGTTTCTCTATTCAGCTTTGCGAGCTGAACCACACCCCATCTGTGATTTCTTTGATGACATATGGTCCCAACCAGTGCATCTAGAACTTTCCTGGAAACTTAGCAAACTTACTATCATATAATAATACCAAATCATTTACCTTGAATGTGTGCAGTTTGATGTGGCGATCATGCCAAGATTTTTCACGTTCCTTCTGGACTTGCTGATGGAATCCAACCAAGAATCTGTCTTCTTCGACTTCCATTAGCTGCGCGAGCCACTCTTCTAAGGCTCCGCGGTCCACCATTCCTGTGAAATCTGCTATGCGGAGACTAGGCATGATATATTCCATAGGCATCACAACTTCTACACCATAGACCAACCGAAAAGGTGTCTGACCTGTTAGCTTTTTGCAAGTAGTCTTGTATGCCCATAATACTGCCGGTATGCGCACATCCCAATCATTCCACTGCACATTGAAAATATTTATTAGTGCATTCTCCAATATCTTATTGAAGGCCTCAACTGTTCCATTAGCCTGAGGATGATATGGTGTACTTTTTTGATGGTAAACTTGGAACTCTTCGGTCAGTGCGCTGATTGTTTCATTGAGGAAGTGCGTACCACGATCACTCATCAGTACTTTTGGGTAACTGAAGCTGGTTAACACATACTCAAACAAGAACTTTTCCACTGTAGCCCCTGTAAAATCCTTCACAGGTTGTGCCTCCGCCCATCTAGTGAGATACTCTGTCACGGTGATGATATAGCACACATCTGTTTTCTTGCCTGGGGGATGAATCGTTCCTACAAAGTCGATTTCCCATTTCTCAAATGGCTGCAATGATACCTAAGGGTTCAGAGGCAACTCATCCCTTCATGATGGCCTGCCCATTCTCTGACATGCATCACACACCCTACAATATGCTTTGGTATCCTTATGTAATGTAGGCCACCACAAACCCACACACAAAATCTTCTACGCTATTGCTTTTTCTGCATAATGTCCTCCCACAACTCCTCCATGAGCTTCAATGAGGATGCTATTTCATTGAAAATCAGGCACATACCATCGGAGTATCTCGTCTAATCCCATCTTATATAAATGTCTTACAATTACCAAGAAATCGGCCATGCGTACTACCAACTCTTTCTTCTGCTGACTGGTGTATCCTTCTGGAGCAGTCCCTATGGTCAAAAAGTGGATAATATCTGAAAAGTGTCTATCTAGTATGCGCACCGCAAAGAGCTGCGCGTCGTGCAACCGTTCCTCCAAATTAGTAGGCTCCTCCCCTGTTTCAAGTCACGACAAATGGTCAAGTCTTGCATTCAACCTTCCTGGCTTCACAATTACCTCAAAGTCATGTTCTTGAAATAACAACAACCATCTGCATATTTTTCCCCCAACACAGGCTTATTGACTAGATACTTCAAGGCAGAATGATCTGTGTACATCTTGAAACCTTTGCCTAATAGATAGTGTTTGAACTTTTGGAGCACGTACACCATAGCCAATCCTTTGCGCTCTTTTGTTGAGTAATTCTTCTTAGCCTTTGACAACTTTCTACTCACAAATGCTATAAGATGATCCATCTCTCCTTCACCAGCCTGTGTTAGTACTGCTCCCAACGCAATACACGAGGCATCAACGTGCACATGGATTTCCTTCTTCCAATCCGGGAACACCAAGATCAACACAATGACCATCTTTTATTTCAATACATCTAGACTGCTCTGACATTCTTCATCCCAACAGAATGTAGCGTCCTTCTTTAATAACTTCTCCATAGGCATGGTAATCTGAGCATAAGCCCTGATGAATTTTTGATAATATCAAGTATGGCCCAGCGTTGCACACAACTGTTTGACACTTCATGGGGCCTCCAAATTGACTGTTACTGCTATCTTGGTAAGGTCCACAATTAGTCCTTTCTTGCATACTACATGACCAAGCATAATCCCAAAAGGGACACAAAACAAGCACTTCTTCAGGTTCAATGCGATCTGATATCTTCGGCACGTATCCAACATTAGGCGTAGACTGACTACATGGCGCTTTACTAACCTAAACACCATCTAGTCATCAAAATATACCTCCAAGAATTTGTGAATAAATTCTTTGAACGTCTTGATGACTACGTGAGAGAATATAGCTGACACATTTTTGAGTCCAAACAACATCACAGTATACTAGAAACACCCCCATTCTGTCACGAAGATTGTTTTACTCTTGTCTTCTAGCGTGATCTTAATCTTATGGTATCCAAAGAACCCATCAGTGAATGAATAGGCCTCCTGTCCTCCAACATTATCCAGTACCTCATCTGTAAACAGTGTCAGAAAAGGATCATGGACACAGGCATCGTTAAGTTTCCTAAGATCTACACAAATCCGTATTTCCCACTTTTTTTTCTTTTCTTGGACTACCATTGGGCTCACCTAATCAGATTCCACCACTGGTTCAACAATTCTCGCGTCAAGCATCTTGTCAAATTCCAAGTGGACCTTTTCCTTGTATTTAGGGTTAAGGCAGTATGGCCTCTGCTTAATAGGCTTTGCATCCGGCTTCAGGGTAATCTTCATCACGCCCAAATCACCTATGATGTCCTTTAGGTCTGAATTTTTTTTAGGAAACAAATCTTGATATTCATGGAGCAACTCAACAACTTTATCTACCATGGCATCATCCGAGTAATCCCCAATCTTCTCAAATTTTGGCTTCACTTCAGTACCAATGTTTACTTTCTGAGTCTTCAACGGCACAATGATATTCGAGTTTTCTATTTGCAAAACTTCAACCTCGCGATGGCCTTTCGCCTTTGGGATATTGATATTTCTTGGATCCTTATCCTCCCCTTCAGCAGTCATAGTATATCATTCCAGCATATGGCGCAACTGGGTGCTCCAATATGGTTGAACCAATTTCAAAGGATCCTGTGGGATTCTAAAGATCACTGCCTTAACGTCCTGTAGGGCTTTATCAATGCTTTCGAACCCATCTTCAAAATTGAAGGTCATAAAAAATCCTTCCCTTAAGATATCCCACTCCTCGGTGTCATGGTGGAGCTCCGTTTCCAGGTACCAATTAATTGAGATTATATCTAAAGTGTGACAGAATAAGTGCACCCACTTTGGCTGTGGTTTTGTTTTGTAGACTTTAGTCCACTTTGTCAAATGTCATGCAGATCATTCCTCCCATCATATTTCTCGGTTAATCACACTTTAGGATGACCAAATCGCATCCTAATCATCCTCTTGTAATCGCGCCATTCATCAAAGCTCTCCTTGTGCGTACCCCACCATCGAGCAGTGTATCACGCAATGCCAAATCCAATGCTTGAAAGCGATGATCCTCAGGTACTTCTCTTTCAAAGGTATCCAAAAATTATCTACATCAGTTAAACCATCATAAAAAGGTAAATTTCTTAACTCTGATGACACACAACAAAGTGATTTAGTCATCATGTTGCAGCGCATCGTAGATACTTCATGCAATCTATTCCGCCAGTGCTCCAATTCTTCATTTGAGTCTAAGGTACAAGAACTTTCGCGGTCCCTTGCAATCCATCCATCAAATGTCAGATTAATCTAGTATTGGTCTCGTGATTTAATTTTATAGATCTGATCCAAATCTTCATCACAGTCCTCATAGTCGTGGACTGGTTCAGTATAGCACGGTCCTTCTACAGGGTCCAATGGTAGTACAACGCGGAGTGATTTCCTTTCAAACGACATTGTCTGCTTCTTCAAGTTCATGAATCCATTCATATTAATGGCCCAATCAATTCCAAGGAGCGTGGGGTATGGATTGCTGTCATCAATGATCTCTATCACTTCAAAATAAGCAGTGCGCTCACACCTTCTATATCTACGATGACTCCCTGCATTCACCCCATAGGGAGAATCTTCTGTTGGTTCGCCATCCTCAGTTGAATCAGAGACCACTGCAGTGCATGTCTCCCCATTCTCTCCCATGTCTTTTTAAGCAAAATATTCGCATCAGATCCTAAATCCAAGATAACCTGGTCCATCTCATAGTCTCTTATCTATGCGGTGAGCCTCATCTCGCGCCCTATTCTTGCCTTATGTTTACTAATTTTTTCAGACTATGCAGTGTCTCTTAGGATTATTCTCCTTACCAGCACACTTGTTTATCAATTCTTGTAGCCCTTTCATAGCCTTGCTATCATGCAGTAGTTTCATACAAGTCTCCAAGAAGGTGGTAAGCATAGAGGGATCAAATTATGTAGGCACACTAGTTTCTGGCAGTTTGTCCTGACTTCCTGAGGTAGAGGCCTTATCGAAGCTTTTCTTCACCTCCATAAATGTTTCCTTCACGTGCTCCAAATCAAACCTAATCTCCTTTTCTGGGGCCTTGCAGATCCATCCATCCTCTTTAGGTCGTTTTCCTTTATCGTCACCAGTCATGATCCAGCTTCTCAGCATGATATTCACATTTGGATCCTCTTCGTGGGGCTCGACCCTCATCATCTATAAGTTCTGGGTAGGATGTTGAGGTTGTGCCTTCTTCTCTTGCATCTTGGCTATCAACACAGGGCATTCTTCTATTGTGTGGTCAAACTGAGTGCAATATTGACATGACGAGTGTGTCTGAATCGTACACTCCCGTGCATAGTGCCCTGGTGTTTTGCAATTATAGCAAGTGACCTGTCCAATACCTCTACCAAGTCCTCCTCCTCCTCAGCCTCGTCTGCGCTCCTAATATCCTGCGCGCGCTCCTCCAACATCCTGATACGGAGGCCTAGTTTATGCTTACATTCGATGCGTAGGTGTCCTTTCCATCATTAATTCATAGCTACTATAGTGGGCTCATCGTGACCCACCGATTTATAGAAATTGCAGAGCAATTGTTGTGGTGTTTGTACAAACTTTTGTAGAAAATGAAAATTATCTGTTACATGTTTTCCAACCACCTGACAAATAGCGCACCATAGCGCGGGTACGTACTTGGTCCTGTTGGAGCTTCCTGCCTCAGGGGCATCCCCCCCCCCCTTGATATAGTTCACGAGGACGGGGTAATTAGCCTTACCATGCCCCTAACTCTTACACTTGAGGCACCAAACTTCTTCGTGCACCTATGGCCTATCCTCCTTTTCTTTTTTCAAGCTCTGCAATTCCAAATAGAGGTTCTGCAACTGCGAGTGAATTTGTTGGACTCCCAAATACACATCTTGAATAGGTGTTTCATGCAATCTCATCGCAATTTCGAGAGCTCTCCTAAGTTCCTATCTTTCGCTATGATAAAGAAATCCTTAGGTGGGGCAGGAGCGAGGCTATAAACCACTCGCGATGCTGACAATTTGTGAGATGCATATTAGCTTCACGGATCACGCACTTCAATCTTTTATCTAACTCCCATGGCGTTTCACAGGCCCTTATCGTGACTTCCTTGAATCCAATTACTGATTGCGAGTTAGACTTAGGCTTACTGAATTCTCTGTTCAAAGCGGTCTTAGTGTCTTCTAATGACGCCAAAAAAATATCGGTGCAGTACTTAATGTACCATGTCAGCACATGATCTTGCAAAGCGATAACCAATTGCACCTCCTTTACATTATCATCCGTAATTTTTTGTGCTATCCACACAACCTTCGCAACAAACAAAAATTGATCTTCATCCTCACTTCCTAGGCCATTGAAAACTGACAACTTCATTATATTCGACATGTTGAACGACGATGATGGTGGTGGTGTGGGTGAGGGTGTATGTTGTGGAGGTGCAGGTGGAGGTGGTGTGGATGGATGATGTATTCACAATAAACCCTACCTTATCAACTGGACAGTGCTCCGTGTCAAGGCCTATACCTCTCCTTCGTCATCACTTGAAGGAGGTCCAATCAACAGGCTATATTCAGGACCTGCTTTTCCTTGATTTCTAAAGCTTCATCCACTTTGCGTAGATCCAAACATCAAGGAAATGACATAACCCATTTTTCACACAAGAGAATCTTAATCCAAGTATTCAAAGATCTCAAATACTTACCTCATGGTCCTTTGAAGAAGCGTTGTTCTGCTTCCCTATAACTGACTGAGGTATCAATCACGAATTTTGTTACAAATCCTCCTATGAATCGGTCAAGCCAGTGATTGGAAATGCGCGTGATCTTATCTTCAAAAACTTCCAACCTTCGTACTAGCTCTAGAGTCCACACTATTGGACTGTCAAGCCTCCACCTTCCTTGGTCGTATGCAAATTTAGATATCCATTCATATAATTCAATGAGGAAGGTGTAGAAGAAAGTTTCGTGTATTTCTATGTACAAATATTTGTCCAACCACTACTCTTTTGTCAGGTGTGGATTTCTATTCTCTTGTGCCGTGAATTTGTGGATCTTCCTATCCAACCACTTCTCAATTTCCTTTTTGGTTAGATTCCAGTGATGCGACATCACACATCTCTTTATGCAGATCCTAGTCTTGGCAATGAAACCATTTGTTGGCTTAAAGGGTCTTGACCCAGGTTTAGAGTTAGTTGCGCCAAACAAAACCCTACACTATTGGCCCTTTCATCATCAATCCACATAGCGCAGACTGAAGTCTCACCTGAAGTAGTATGGGGGGAAGCTGGAACCGAGTTTCTAGATCCAGAGATCAATGTGATGTCTTTTTATGCCCTAGATCTACCTCCGCATGGATCTATAAGCCCTTAGGTCTTGGTATTGCAATTCCCTTTGACCGGTCTTTAGACCTTCACGAAGGTCTACGACTGGCCTTTACGGACTCTGAACAAATGAATTAGCCACTTATGTGCACCTTAGATTACTCTTAGATCAATATGTACTAAGATCTACCCAAGTGTTCAATAAACCTAACGTAAAGTGTTATGATATTCGCGTAATCACTTAACATTAATTGCATTCAGTTAATAAGACGGATCCAGTAAATTCATGCATCAATACATAATTATTTCATAAAGACATTATTCATTACATTATATATCACAATCATAAATAACATAAGTATGAAGATAAAACACAGGAATTTCTGCAACAACCTTTATTGATCTTTAGTATAAGTTTATAGACTCAAAACTTCTCTACGCACTCAGCTGTAGGGGTCCATTCACTTAGCCGCAGACACTACTCTAGGCCTCTGCACACTCAGCTGTAGAGCCTTTCCCCCCTCTAAGACTTACTTCTCTTCACTAATTCTCTAAGACTCCATTCGTTGTACCCATAGACAAGACATATATCTCCCTTAAACTCTTTAAGACACACCTATTTATACAATCCCATGGTCTGCGGACCATGGGTAGATCTCAAGAACCAACTGAACTATACATAAACGAGGGTAAAAACCATTTTTGACTTCTAACTAACTACGCGCTCCGCATCCACAATTTGTGGAGACTTTACATATTTTTATCATAATTTACATCAAAACTTATTCTTTTGCCCCAAAACTGACCCAGGGGACCCCATCCCAATAGAGCCCTGTGGAGGGCACTTTGCAGATAAACGAAAAACTTATAAAGTCCTACATTCAGGATTGGCCCACACTTTTCAAGGATGTTAAAAAGTTTGTATCTAGTTGTGATGCTTGTCAGAGAATGGGGAGGCAAGTTCCTTCAGATGAGATGCCTCTCCAGACACAGATATCAATAGAGCCCTTTGAGAAGTGGGCATTGGATTTTGTGGGACCCATCTCTCCCATATCCAGGGAAAATAGATATATATTGGTTTGCATCGATTATGTAAGGAAATGGGTAGAGGCTGAGAATTTATATTCATCTTTTGAGAAAATAGTGGTGGATTTCCTCTTTGAATACATCTTCACTAGATTTGGAGTGCCTAGAGAGATTGTTACTGACAAAAGCACATAATTCAAATCTAAATTGGTGAAGGCCATTACTGAACAACACTAGATTAAGCATTGGAAGTCCACCCTATACCACCCCAAAGCAAACAAACAGGTGGAATCTACAAACAAAGTCTTAGAATCTATTCTTACTAAGACCATTCAACTCCACCATGGAGATTGGGATGACAGGTTACCTGAATCATTGTGGGCTTATCGTTTCACTTGGAGGACTGTGACAGGGCACACTCCTTATGAATTAGTATACAAAAAAAAGTGTTGCTTCCTATCGAATTTTAGGTAAAGGCACTTCGAACTGCCACTCAATTAGGAATGAATTTAAGTGAGGCCTAAGAGCAAAGACTAATGCAACTAAATGAGTTGGATGAGATCAGACAGGATGCATTCCCGTGAACTATGCTAGTACAAGATCAAAGGGTTCAATGGAATGAAAAATTTATCAAGAAAAAGGTCTTCCGCCCTAGAGATTGGGCACTACTATATGACAGTAAATTCAAACACTTCAAAGGGAAAATTTCAACTCGATGGTTAGGACCCTATGAAGTGGAAGAAGTCTTCGATAATGGCTCTGTTTGAATTAAAAATATTGATGCTGATCAGAACTCATTTGTGGTGAATGGTCATCGATTAAATCTTTATCACCGACCACTTTCTTGTCAAGAATTTTTACACAAGTAATGCAAGATCTGGAAATGGAGTTAATTCAAGGGAATGATCCAGCTTCCCCTGGTTCCTCAAACTGATTTTATTTTTATTTTTTATGTATGTATATGTATATGTATGTATATATATATATATATATATATATATATATATATATATATATATATATATATATATATATATATATATATACATAAAATTGGTCTGACATATTTTCATATCTATAGGTGTTCTCCTCACTACTCACATAGAATAAAGGAGAAATTTGTCTTGGGTAAGTTTATTCCTTTAATCAGACTTGACATATTATCTATGGAAAAGTACATTTTGGAGCTTCTTTGAACATTTTAGACTCCCAAAAATTGAAAGTTATGAGCAACGATTGATCTAGGCTCGTAAAAAATAAATGGAACATTAGTAGTTTAGGGATCTGCTAAGTACAACATTATTCTTTTCCAGGCTTAGTGGAATATTTATGGAAAATAAACCCCTTTGGAGTCTACTCTGGGTTATTTAGACTCTCTAAAAATGAATGCCTCAAGCACATGGCTGCTTCAGGCTCGTTAAACTAATGAAGTGGCAGTAATTAGGAATCTGCTAAGTATATAATTACTCTTTTTCAGGTTTAGTAGAATAAGTACGGAAAAAAAAACCCTGGAGTATTCTTTCGGACATTTCAGACTCTCTAAATGTGAGATACCCCAAGGAAAAATCATCCTAGACCTGGTCAAAATCCATGGGATGATGTTTTAGATCGACATTATTCTACAATTAGCTGCATGAAGATGTTTCAGGAAAGAAATTTTGTTTGATTTTGATTCAATTTATATTTATTCTGTACTTAACCATTGTAATGTTATAAATTATGAGCTCTTGAATGAGAAAAGTTTTCAAGAGAAAATTTGCTATAATAGCATCAATAACCAATTTGGGTCACAATATGGAACATTTTATAATTATTCTTATATTCATAAGTATTAGTTATTTTGTGATTAAAATAGAAGTCAACATTGTTATTCTTGTATTTGAGATCCAAAATTATTCTAGGTTAGAACCAAGATATGTGAATGTTTGTTTACTTGATTAAATTAAAAGTATATGATTCATAGGCTATGTAGTAATTTACCTCCACTACCTAAAATAATTTCGCCTTCCTTCCCTACTTGAGTGAATAATTCATTCCTATTTGATCCCCCTTCCATCCTAATTATGATGACACCTGCTAATTATTGATTCATCACCCCTCTCACGCATGTAGGCTGTCACTCTAATAGTGATTTCCTTTTTAAAAATCCCCGAAGTCCAAAGTTCAGCGTGATAATTTTCTGATCAGGGTAAGGGGCGACTGTGAATCGTGAATTTTTATTGCTGTAAAAATTTTCAGAGCTGTCTTCACATAGGCATGGGGGCCCTTTCGTTCAATTCTCCTGGAGTCCCGAGTATGAATGTTGTAGGGAATTGTTGAAACAAAAGAAATGGATGGGGTTTATTCAGAAATTTCAGGGATTCAATGATAAAGTGGCTATGGAATTCTCACAGAATTTTAATGGAGTGACAATGGAAATAGGGAAACTCAAATTTAAAGTTACAGAGGAGTCCATCAACAAGGTAATGGGATTACCTTTGACAAGTGAATTTGTTTTTGAAGAGAGGACCCCTAGACCTATTAGACTGTGCAAAATTTCTTAAGCCTGCATATCAAATGCTAAGTTGGTTAAAGGGATTCTTACGAAGTATCCACTGGTCACAATATTGTAGAGGTTCGTCACATGTGAAGGAAGGTATGTTGCTATTTTTCTCTATCATATCAGATTGTTACTACACTTCACAGAGGACCAAGAGGTCAAATTTCCTTTCTTTCTATATAAGAGTTTGCATAAAATGGAAAAAGGAGTTCGACCAGGTAAAAATCCTGAGATTGGCACCTATCATCATAGTTTGATTAAAATGTTAATGGTAGCAGAGTTAAGAAAGAGATGAATGTCTTGGGAAGAATTTTTGATTGAAAATTTTCCACAGGAGGAAACTTAGATGAAGGGGTGACAACGACTTATCAGCCTCGTGCCAAAGCATCTGAACCTTAGGGTTGAGACTCGTACGAGTTCTAATCTTTGGAAAAACCCTAGCCTAACAATAAAACCTACCACTACTACAAAAGGATGCTTTGTGGAAAATCCTCCTGAGGTATTGATGAATCCTAGTGCTATTATTCTAGTTGAGAAATGAGCCCCAAGTCTGGGGAAGAAGAAGAAATGTAGAAAAAATAATGGACAGAAAAATAGACCTGGACATAAAGAAATGCATCCCAAGGAATCGCAGGCCAATAAACAGAAGGAACCTTCCCCATAGTTGAAGCCACTAAACAAAAAACTGAAAAGGCTAAAACTACTCTTAAGAGGAAGCAAAAACCTTTTTAGGGTGATTTAGGATCAACAACTGTGTCTTCTACTCCCCTTCAGCAAGCGGCAGAAAACCTGACTGTCTCTCAAAACTAGTGTCATACTAGGAGCATGTATAGGCAAGGGCTATCTATTTCGAGTAATCATAGTCAAGAACCAGTCAATGTTTTATCTTCTCTAGATCTATAAACCGAGAAACCTGCTACGGAGGATAAAGAAATCAAATCTCCCCTATTTGAGGATATTATCCTACAAGAGATTGACCAAGATCTACTGGGTAGTTCCCCACATGAAAACCTCCCCAGTAGAAGTGTAAGAAGCAAGAAACATGGATCTAGATCCAACAGGAACAACAACGACTCTGCTCAGAATGGAAGTAACTCCCAGCAACCCACGATGCCAATTAACACCTCCTCTATTCATAATGAAGAAGACCTCCAACTACTTGTGACTCGTCTACAAAAGAAGAATATGAAACTGAAGGACAAAGAAAACAAGTACAAGACCCTATTTTTCTATGCACGAGATGTCAACAATGAGTACAGAGACACGAACCTTTCCCTGGTGTCTCATAATGAGGCATTGGTGCTAAAGTGTTATATACCTAGGGGGGATAATATGGGGTACTAAGGGAGGTACCCAAGGTAATAATGTAATAATGGGATGGGCCATAGTAATAAATAAGGTGGTTAACCCATGTCATGTAAGGGACCACAAGTAGTTAATAATAATGTAATGGGCCCATGGTATTAGTTGATGGTATGAGGGAACCATGGTAATGACCCATGGTATTGTATGTATGAGGCCTATATAAAGGCTAGAGACTCCACATGGAGATATAGTGAAGGATTATTGTATGAACAGGCATATGGCTTGTGGAGTGTTCTCCTTCCTTAAGGAGTGAATGTATGGTGTTGCCCTACCATAAGGGTTTTGATTAATAAAGAATCATTTCATATTATTTCTAGGTTTATTTGCATTGTCTTATATTTCATATCAGATCTATATTATTTCTGGGTTAGATCTACAACAAGTGGTATCAGAGCACTTTCCAGGGCCGGTGGGATCGTCAATTCTTAGCAATTTTTTTTTGGCTAGAGACGTGTTCTGACGTCTTTAAACCACGGGATCTGTCGTTGAGCGCATAAACCTGTGGATTTGGGGAGGCATGCACGCAGGAAATACAAGAGGTGGTCACGTCTGTTGGACTCCCTTGTAACCCCTGTGGGTACCCCTTCGAGTAGTAGCGCATTAGACAGAACAACGCACGGACTGTTTTCCACGTACCCTCTGGGTATATCGGAAGCCCCTAGGCTCCCTTGAAACCTTGCCATAGATAAACCGTCGGCCGTCTTGTGGCTACAGTACACCGAGAACAACACTCGGAGAGATTACTCGCCCGTACGATAGGGTAGTCGGGTTGTACGGCTAAGGGTACGGTCGATCCTCCTTAGTTAGAGCCCTGAAACATTGGGCTGAGTACTACTGCCAGACCCTTATGTATATTGCGATCTGTAGCACCTGACACTCCTCAAGACCATAGTTCCCTTTTCTCTCGGGGGATTGCACATCATCTATTCCAGATCCGCTGGTGCAAAGGGGTGCAGAAGCAGCCGACATCAGTCCTGCAGTCTCGAGTTCGCAGATCAGTCATTCTGATCTACTAGAGCCAGTCGATCCACAGTAGCAGTCTGTTCCACTACCCAGAGCTATCCGATCCGCCATTCAGATCTCTCAGATCCACCAGATCGGAGTTGTTGTAAAGGGTTCCTATACCGAGGTATAATTTTCGCAGGAAGTTTGGCCGCATTGACATTTTGAGGATTTGGCGACTGCAGTATTGATCAGGAAAGAAAAAAAAAAAAAAAAAGTCTGAGATCTTCCCGGGTGCTTATTTTTGCTCTAGCCCATCAGAATCAGGACGACGAGCTGAACACGTTGGTACCATTCAATTATTAGTGAAAAATTTTAGGCGGTCCCAATTTTTCATCAGGTTGGTGTATGGTAGAAACTAGAGCTCAAGCAATGGCCAATGAAAGACTGGACAAACTTGACGAATCCATCCAATCCATCAATAGGCAGCTTATCAGACTATCTCTCCAAGTCCAGCAATTACTCCCGAAGGGCAAGGAGCCAGCCCAAGAGGAGGCGTATAATGACAATGAATACAATGAGGGTGAGTCTAACCACTCTCCTCACGTCTGGCACACCCACCCACCACCCAGTCAGCGACCTCTCAAGTTGGATATGCATAAATTTGACGGTTCTCACCCTTCCGCATGGATAGCACAAATGGAGCAGTATTTCAAATTGAATCATATCTTAGATGATGCGACTAAGCTTATGTTGGGGAGCATGTACTTGGACAATGAACGGTGGCAATGGTGGGAATGGCATCAACGTTGCAATGGACCTTTTAAGATTTGGACCCAATTTACCAAAGCTCTTCGAGACCGCTTTGAACAGGAGGACTCTTTTTTGGGTCGTCTTACTAAGCTCCGACAGACAGGTACCGTGGATGAATATATTACAGCTTTTGAAGCCTTAGCCTTCCGCACTTGGGGTCTCTTAAATGATTTCTACACGGAATGTTTTATCAGTGGTCTTAAAGAAGCCATCAAAGCTCGGTGGAATGTTTTATCAGTGGGGTTGCAGACCATTTTTCAGGGCAGTGAATTTGCGGCACAGATCTAGACGTCTTGGCACAAGATCTGCAAGATCTAATTGTAGATCTGGAATCTTTGTGAAAAAAAACCTAATTTAAAAAAAAAAAATCAGTTGAATCGGAGTCTGGATGAGGGAGATATCGCTGATTTAAAATCAGCTCTTTTTTCAGAAATTCTGGGTAACGACGGGAGAGTAGCAGCACAGATATGGAATTCTAGTGCCTGGATCAGGATTTCTATCACATGGGCAGATGCAGAATGATTGTTCCATTTCTAAAAACAGGTCATAATAGGGATTCTGAGCAATATTGACAGAATTGTGACAAATTCAAATTTTCACCATTTTTTTTCAAAACCCTCTTCATGGCTTCTAGCAAGGTTCTATTATTTACAGGAAAAGATGATGGTCCTACTATTGAAGAATACATAAAACAACAGAAGTGGGTATGGAAAAACCATTGGAAATGGTGGGTAGTGGCGCAATTTGAAGATGAGGCAACCACATGGTGGGGATTACTTAACCAAACGAAGTGTTTGAACCTGCCCGATGAAGAATTTGAAAAATTACTTTTAGACAGATGGTCTCATGCTAGAAAACAAGATAAGGCGAAACATGTGGGTCTATTTCCTACTGGTATATCCTTATTACAGGTTCATGGATTGATTCAGAAGGAGAAAATCATTGTGTCTATAAATCCGAGTTGCAAGCAAAATCTCATAAATGTCAACTTGGAAAAAAAATTGCAAGTCCCAGCAAAACAAATTGAAAATACACAGGTTGATGATAAGGATGTTCGGTGTGGACTATCGGTAAGAAAGGAGTGAGAGAAACTGGTCCTGGTTCGTTAATGGAGGCGTAACCTAACCTACCTAGGGTTTCGGTTCCTCGGCGGCTTTCGCACTGTTCTCCAGTAGCTAGCGACGGGTGACATTTTCCTTCTTCGGGGCTTTGGTCTCAGGAAGAATGGAGCCGGAGGGGTCCAGTGGGACCCCGTCTTTCAAAGAAGTAGTTAAACTCTCGAAATCGCACATTGCATCGGTGGGAGTGAGAATAGCAGGATCAGACAGTAAGCTGTTAAGTGGCTCAAGCAATAAGGTAAAGAAGCAGCCTCATCCTGACAAGGCAGACAAAACCACAGGCGGCATGAATATAGAAAAAAGAAAAACTGCAGACAAACAGGACAAAAATGTTGACAGAAAGCAGTCATCAGAAAATGGAAAAAAGACAACAGCTAACGACAAAGAAGGGAAAGGAAAAGAAATAGTGCATCCAGAAAAAGAGGGGGAAACAAGCGCAGACCCCATAAGCAATCATGAAAACAACAAGGCTTGCAAGCCAAAAAAACTTGACAGCCTACGGATAAATATCAACGACCCTGAAATTCAAGCTTACAGGGACCAAATGGCGGAATATGCCATAATCTGCAAATTCATGGGCATCTGGCCCTCCGAGAGAACCCTATGCCATTGGATACAACAACACTGGAAACCGAAAGGGACTGTGCAGCTGCACCTAGGAGCCAAAGGTTTTTTCACAGTGGTTTTTGAAAACTTAGAAGACAAGGATAGAGTTTTTGAGGGAGGCCCGTACTTTCTAGCAGCAGCTGGGCTCTATATGAGACCTTGGAAGCCAAACTTTGCACCAGAGAAGGAAACCTTCACTCAAGTGCCTGTCTGGATCAGACTCTTCTCCCTTCCCATGGATTATTGGGGTCTTAATGCCCTGAAACAAATCGGAGATAAGCTTGGCACTTTCGTTAAAGCCTCAGAAGCAACTATGCAAAGAAGATACACAACCTATGCGCGAATATGTGTTGAACTAGATGTCTCAGGAGCATTGCATGAGGGGGTATGGCTGGATTACAGGGATGAAGAATACTATCAGGCGCTTGATTATGAGCAAATACCCTTCAGATGCAGGAAATGCCACGAGCATGGACACTTAGTAAGAGAATGCCCCTTGAACAAAAAAGAGACGGAAGGGGAAAAAACACAGACCGACAAAGACAAGAATGACTTCATTAGACCTAAGAATAGGCAGAGAGCCCTTAGAAGGAGAAATGGTAAAGGGAAAGTAGAGAGGAACTTTTTCAGCAACCCCTTTGAGGTTCTTGATCAAGAGACTGACTCGGGGGAAAAACAGCATACTCCCCATAACGACAATAGGCAAGAGGTGCAGGGCCAACACACAGAAGAAGACAGACCGGAGGCAACAACAGGGGAGGAGGTCCTCATGGCCGACAGAACTGTTGAAACGGAGGAGGAAACCGACATGCAAACAAGTGAAGCAGGAAGCGAAGACTGGGAGCTGGAGAACACCCTAGAATCGGCTGGAATGAATCTACAGGAGATGGTAGCAAGCTGGAAAGCCAAGGGAATGGAAGCAATCCCAGAAGAAGAGATAAAGAAGGTTAATGATCTGTTTATTGCAAGACAGAAGGCACTCATGGAAAAACAGAAAGGCAAACTTGGAATAATCAAAGGAGGCTCACCACATTACCAACTGCAGTTGGGAAGAATTTCAGGCCCAAGACATAAGCGTCGACGGGGCCGGAAGACAAAATCAGAGCAGCTACAGGAACTCGGAGAAATGCTAATCAACGCCGGTTTGATTAGGCAGCTAGAGGAGTATACGTCCTTCCAACCAAATTGTTAAATATGAAGGTCATCTCTTGGAACGTCAGAGGAATAAGTAGTCAGGCCAAACAAAGGGTCCTAATGCGCATAATGAGGAAGTATCATCCAGATTTGCTGTTTCTCCAAGAAACCAAATGCAACAGTGAACTAATAGGAAAGCTTCGAGGCAGGATAAACAGGAATCTTGAAGCAACGGAGATTGAAAGTAAGGGTCGGGAGGGCGGACTAGCTACCTTCTGGGACACCCGCAAGTTTCAGCTCTTAACAGCTGAAGCCAGCAAGCACTACCTAGCTTTAGAACTGCAGCCAACAGGTAATTCTTCTTCTTTCTTCTGTATTAACGTCTACAGTCCTCAAAAGATAGAAGATAAATTTTGTTTTCTAGATTCGCTCGCCAAACTCATAGAAAGACACCAGAATGCCAACTTCATACTGGGGGGAGATTTCAATATGATAACCTCCCTCCTGGAAAAGAAAGGAGGGATGAGGAGACTTCTCAAGGATGGAGAAGCCTTTATAAGTTTCATAGAAAACACGAAACTGGTGGATATTCTCCCCAAAAGCGGAAAATTCACCTGGAACAATAGAAGGGGGGGAGATAGGCTCATTGCGTCTAGATTGGATCGCTTTTTAGTCTCAGAGAATCTGCTGCTGGACGGAATAGATGTAGAATCAAACATCCTCCCCTCTGGCGGATCTGACCACTGGCCGGTCTCTCTGGCAGTCGAGATCCAGGAAACTCCCAAAAACAAACCCTTCAGGTTTGAAAAATTCTGGATAGAACATCCCTCTTTCTTAGAAATGATAGAGAAATGGTGGAAAGAGCCTACAAGGGAAGAAGGATCCAAAATGTTCAATCTCCAACAGAAACTAAAAAACATCAAGCTCAAATTAAAGGAATGGAACAAACTAGTCTTCGGAAACATCTTTCAGGAGAAAGCAATCATTGAAGGAAAACTAGAACTGATACAAAAGGAAGGCATGGAAGGCCGCAGAGAGGAGGAGACAAGCAAACAAGAAGACGAACTCATGCAGCAATGGCACACCAGATGCAAACAAGAAGAAACTCTATGGAAACAGAAATCCAGAATTCTCTGGCTGAAAGAAGGGGAGCAAAACACAAAGTTCTTCCACAGATCAGCCATGGACCATAGAAATGCCAACAAAATCCTGGAGATAAAAGATGAGGAGGGGAACCTTGCACGAAACCATAATGAAATCTCAGCTACCCTCAGACATCATTTCAGCTTCATAGCGCAGGAACCAGACATTAATAGGGAGGAAGCCATCAAAAAAGTCACAGGAGTAATTCCAAAAATTATCACTAAAGAACAGAACTGGTCCCTCCGAAAAACAATCACAATGGAAGAAGTGGAGGAGGCGGTCAAAAGCATGCCCAATGATAAAGCTCCCGGCCCGGATGGCTTCACCATCAACTTCTACAAAGCTTGCTGGAACATCGTCAAGCAAGATATATGGGAAATAGTAGAAGACTCCAGGAGATCCAAGACCATCCTCAAGTCTTTAAATTCTACCTTCATAGCTCTTGTGCCTAAAGTGGAAGCGGCTAACACTCCGGATAAGTTTCGGCCTATAGCCCTTTGTAATGTCATCTACAAAATAATCTCAAAAGTCATTGCAAACAGGTTGAAAGCCATCCTTCCGGGTATCATATCTCCCGAACAATCCGGCTATGTGGAAGGGAGGCAAATCATGGACAATATCTTGTTGGCGCAAGAAATGATTCACTCCCTTCATTCCAGAAAAGAAGCAGGTATGCTAATGCAGCTCGATCTCTCCAAGGCTTATGATAAGGTCAGCTGGTCATACCTAGAAGCGGTGCTGGCAGCCTTTGGATTCAGCAATCAGTGGATCAAGTGGATTCTAGCCCTCATCCAATCACCTAAACACTCCATCCTTGTGAACGGAGCGCCCTCTGTCCCCTTCCAACCGTCTAGAGGTATCAGGCAAGGTGATCCCCTGTCCCCATTCTTATTCATTATCCTCATGGAGGGTCTTGGTAGATTAATAACCAAGAACAAAGAAGAAGGCATCATCAAAGGCCTTCAACCCATTAGAGAATGTCCTGCTACCACCCATCAACAATTTGTAGATGACACCATGCTTCATGGTATCCCCACTGCCAAGGAAGCCTTAGCCTTCAAAAACATTCTAACTCTTTTCAGCCAAGCCTCAGGTATGGAGATTAACTTCTCCAAGTCCACGCTGTTCTTCTTCAATACTCACCCTTCCATCCAAGCTCACCTTTCTCATCTTCTTGGGTTCAAAATTGGATCTCTCCCCTCCAGATATCTTGGAGCCCCCCTCACTCTCAAACCTTGGCAGAAAGGGCATTGGGAGAAAATCTTAGCCAGCATGGAAAGGAAAAGTAAGCACTGGACTCACCGCGCTCTAAACTTTGCAGGCAGATTAATCCTCACAAAGGCGGTTTTGCAGGCAATCCCTCACTACATGCTCTCTATCCTTCCGGCACCAAAAGGAGTCCTAAACCAAATTCGGAGCATTCAACGCTCCTTTCTATGGAGCGGAAGCAGCAAGAAGAACAAATGGGCGCTCGTGGCTTGGGAGAAATTATGTAAACCGAAAACCCAGGGAGGACTAAATCTAGTGGATCCAGCCACAGTAAACAACATCTGTGGATCCAAGATTTGGTGGAAGTGGATCTCAGATATAAACATTCCCTGGGCCATTCACTGGAAAGAGAAGTACATGCCGAACAGCAACAATCTAGACATAATCAGGATGCAGATCACCCGCCAAGGCTCACCAATATGGAACCATGCTCAGGCAAACAGAGGCATAATCCAGGATCACAGTTTTTGGGAAATCAGAAATGGTAACAATGCTCTCTTTTGGGAAGATGCCTGGCAACAGCTACCCAAGTTGGAATCCCCGAACCTCCTTCCCCTGAAACAAAGTCAGCAAGCGGCAGGCAAATTCACTGTAAGTCAGTACTGGTTGAACAACAATGCTGATCAGGATTGGAGGCAGTGGACAGTTTTTGATCCAAATAACAATGGCCTCCCTCAGGAAATTCTACAAAATTTAAATCAACAGCTATCTAAGAGAAAAATCAGAACTGCAACCGAGAATGACAAGCTCAGATGGGGGCCCAAAGGGAACGGGAATTTTTCTTTGAAAGAGGCCCGGAATATTCTGGATGAGGAAGGACCTCCAAATTTGCAACCTTGGGCAACTAATGTCTGGAACAGCTTGCTTTGGCCGAAAATAAGAACGTTTCTATGGTTATTAATGAAGAAGAGAACTCTCACCTGGGAAAATCTTTTAAAGAAAGGCTTTAGTGGTCCATCCAGATGCCCTATGTGTAATATGGAGGAAGAAACGATGAACCACCTCCTCAACTCATGTGATTGGGCGTCTAAACTATGGGAATGGATGGAAGAAATCCTTGAAGCCTCTGACAGGAACAGGGAATCGATACAGGAAACGATCTCCAACTGGAGAAGCAGGTTCTCAAAAATAAACAGAGTGGAAAGCATCTGGAAAGCTGCTCCTGGCTTTATAGTATGGACCATTTGGAAAGAACGCAACCGCAGAATTTTCAAAGAAGAAACCAGAAGCCTAGAACTTGCAAAGGATTCTATCTCAACAAATCTTAAACAGCTCATACAAGCCAAATGCAAAGTTCAGGCTGAGGAAAAACCAACTGCTCGGGATTCAAGAATCCTCAAGGCGTTTCAATTGGATAATGTTAGCCATCAACCAACAGGGGGAGGATCTCACCAACCTGCGTCAACTTCCTCAACGTGGCAACGACCTCCTTCGGGCTGCCTGAAGATGAACTTTGACGGAGCCTCTCGGGGAAACCCGGGCACTGCAGGTATCGGGGGAGCGATCAGAAATCAAACAGGGGAAATTACTCACATTTTCTGCAGAGCTTTAGGTGAAGCAACCAATAATGAGGCCGAATTTGCTGCGCTTGAGCAGAGCTTGAAAATCCTAAATAATCTCAGAAGGGGTAATCTAATAGTTGAAGGAGACTCTCTACTCGCTATCACGGCGGCTAAACGCCTACAGACAGGCACGGCCATAAGCAAAGCGACCAAGCATTGGAGGCTAGCCAAAGCTACGGAGAACATAGCTGATCTAGTAGTGGGCATGAAGGGTCTTATCCTTCAAACAGCCAGAAGAAAAGCAAATGGTCTAGCTGATTATCTAGCAAATTGTGGAGCAGACAACCCTGACCTTGCTATTGACAAGTGCTGGCGGGATTTAGATGACCAAACCATAAAAGAAGAATGTATTCATCTGGCAGCGAACGATCTGACTCAGACTACCCAACCCTAATCCAGGTTGGCATCTGGCAACATCCGCGACATCATAAGAAGACAAGGAAGGAATACCATCCCCAAGCTCATCACGGGATGATTGGATGCAGGGACCGGCAGTACTTATGGCGGCACCAGCCCATCTGGACTGGAGATCAACACAATTTAAGTTTCGGGATACGGTTCATAAAACACCGTCCCTTCGGCACGCACGGAGAGGATACACATGGTAAGAATCCTAAACCATTAATGGTAATTCTAAGTGGAAGACGGTGGTACTACGCTCGATGGACCAGTCTCAGGCATGAGAGCTCAGAGCGCACTCCCAACCTCACGCGCCACCACCCTTGGCGCAGGCTAGCTTCAAACACTTGGCACTCGGCTCGTCATCCTAACCATCTCATCATCAGCTTCAACACCTCCAGGGACAAGGCCGCTTGTGCGACGTCTCAGGTTACCTACCAACTTGGTACTACCAACACTGCAGGCAGTTACTCCCCTCTCATGAGGAAACGTCGCCTCCTTCACTATAAAAACAGGGGCAAAGGCCCTGCTCGCCACATTGTTTCCAACATCTGTATGAGGAAGGGGCAAGTCTTCAATTCTGTTTCAACTCAGGCAAGTCACGAGAAGTTCACCATGAAAGAGGGGAACAGTCGCTGCGAAGCAGCTAATAAGGACCTTCAGGCTGCTAGAAGGGGGTACGAAACCAGAACTGCAACCCGCATCAAGCGCAAAATGGCAGAAATGGAAGCTGAGGCGAGGCGTGAGGAGGGGGGTCGCTCGGAGCAGGAACTTGCTGCTGAAGTCGACTGGGTCACAGACCCTGGCACGCCTGCGAAAAGGGCGACTCAGTATGTACGCACCAAGGCGGAATGCTGGCGCATGAAGACCTTGATTGCGAAAGCTCTAGAGTCAGTAACAGAGGTCAATCTTACCACTCAGGTCAATCTCACCACAGAACAGATGGCCAAGATCACAGATTTCAACAGCTCCCTGGATGGCAAATTGACTGAAATGAATGAATCAATCAAAACCCAGAACTGCCTGATAATGCTGCTCATTCAGCTTCTCAAGAACTCCATAGATACTGATCCGGTGACGCAGCAAGCAAACGCCAGCGTAAACTACGCCACCCAGCCTTCTACCTCCGCAGGGGTTCAGCTAGCTACTCTGGAGGAGTTGCAAACAAGGATTGGCAATCATGCAAGGAACAGAGGAATGGACACTAACGCCCAGTCGGGTAACTACCGCCTCTAAAGTTTTTCGTTTGCTTCTGTTTGGGCCAGCGATCCTGTCTCCCGGTCTTCTGTTTAATATGTGCTTTCGGCTTTATGTATGGGTCTGCGGCTAGGATTTTTCTACTTCTCTCCCCTCCTGGTAGATCCCATGACTTAGTAATATTTTGCTCTGCCTCTTGTCACCCTGCGTGGTGGACATCGTCATGGTGCTCATGTAAAATGCCCTCTGAGCAGGCGATTAGGCCAGGAATATTGTACATCCCTGCTCTCACTGCCTATGCAGTTTTTTGTATTATACTTTTTATATAATATAATCTTCTTACTTACAAAAAAAAAAAAGATAAGGATGTTCAAATTTATAAGGATTTGAAGCTTTCTATGGATAAGTATGTGTTTCATGACGATTTTTATGCTTCAGATATGGATAACATGGAGGTTGTTTTGGGATACCCTTGGATGGAATTAGTGGGTACTATCAATATTAATGTGCAGAAGAAATTCCTGAAGCTCTAGTATAAAAAGAAGAAAATTACATTACAGGATATTTCCATTAATAAGCAGGTAGAGTCCAAGGAGGTTGAAGCAGAAGATGTTACAGGGACTGACATATCAGATGATGAGCAGTTGATGGTCGACAATCAAACACAAACAAAAGCTGAAGCCGAAAAGGTAACAGGTGCTGACACATCTGATGAGGGTTCAGTGGTTGAAGTCATATTGGAAAAGAAGACACCACAACAGGTACCACAGCAGGGTGAATTAAAGAAAAAGACATCGTGGGTTAAAACTTCAACATATCATCACTCACATCACCCCGCAAGACAACCATCAAGATGGAAACCAAGTGGTCACATGACGGATAGCGAGGAGAGAAGATCCACCCACTACACATCAACACAGAAGAGCTGCCACGGTCAACTTCCATCTCAAGCGAGCGAGGCACCAGCGAGATCGAGGGTTCACCTTTATCTTGGATGGCTAGATGCACGTGCATGGTACCAGTGGACTACTCTTTTGAGTAGATCTTATTATTTATGTTGTTCCCATGTTTCGGGGATGAAACATGCTTAGGGGGGTGGAATGTTATATACCTAGGGGGGATAATATGGGGTACCAAGGGAGGTACCCAAGGTAATAATGTAATAATGGGATGGGCCATAGTAATAAATAAGGTGGTTAACCCATGTCATGTAAGAGACCACAAGTAGTTAATAATAATGTAATGGGCCCATGGTATTAGTTGATGGTATGAGGGAACCATGGTAATGACCCATGGTATTGTATGTATGAGGCCTATATAAAGGCTAGAGGCTCCACATGGAGATATAGTGAAGGATTATTGTATGAACAGGCATATGGCTTGTGGAGTGTTCTCCTTCCTTAAGGAGTGAATGTATGGTGTTGCCCTACCATAAGGGTTTTGATTAATAAAGAATCATTTCATATTATTTCTGGGTTTATTTGCATTGTCTTATATTTCATATAAGATCTATATTATTTCTGGGTTAGATCTACAACATAAAGAAAAAGCATTTGGTTCATTGGAAGAAAGATCGGATGAGGTCTATCAAAAGGCTTAATGCTCTGAAGATAGCTCTATACTTTCAAAAATATTTGATGAAAGACAGTCATGGGTTGGACGTTTTGGTCAAGGCAATAAGAGTATGAAACAATGAGCTACCCTATTTTTGGTGACTCAATGACAAATGCATGAGGGCATGCATCTCTTTCGGCATGGGGAGATGTTGGTGCCCACTTTTATGTCCATTTACACCTACTTATTTACTGTTTTTACCAACATTTACTCCTCTTTTACCCCTTTTGTACTACATTATTACCTTACCACTACACTATTTTAGAACTAGAGGTAGACTACTTACTTAGCACTAGTTTCATTGCTTTTGGTTAAGTTTTAAGTAGAAATTACAAGATCATATTCATTGGACTATTATATCTAATTACTACTTAGACTCGTAGACTAGAAGGCATGTGGACAGGTAACACAAGTCTTTATACACAGTTGGATAGCACAAGACAATGGACAACTCAACATCCAACTGGTCAATTACCATTCTGTACCTAATTTGCTTGTGATCTTACTCAATAGTCAATGTTCCAAATAACATCTCACACATTCTAAGAAGAATCTCTTCAAGCTCTAAAAGAGATCAAATTTTCTAAGTATGGAAGAGATTGGTTTTGCTAAGTATGGAAGAGATCAGTTTTGCTAGATCAAGACCCAGCCAGTCAAGTCGAGATCAATTTGGTGGATAACTCACGAGATTTCACACAAGCCCAGATTAGTTGATAATTGTCTATTTTCTTCTTGTGGTTAATTAGTTAAGATTTAGCCTCTATCGGCTTAACCTTTTTAAGGGCCGATATGATTTGTATCTCAGTTAGTGAGAAAGGAAGTATGTAGAAAGAACTGTTGATCAATTTTGTAAAGGATACTATGTTCAAGAGATATTACAGTATGACATTTGTATTTACATTTTGAACCTTAATATAATTCAGTTGCAACGTTAAGTTTCCTGTGAGTATTATGGTTTTGCTTTAAGTTTTCAGTCTCATTGATTTAATTTACTTGCTCTAGGAAGTGGAAAGGGCCCACCACCCCCTGGAAACAAGTTTTACAACCAATATAGATTTTAGGATAACGTTTGATTAATTAGTTAACATTGTGAATGTTGCTTGGAGAATTATTACTTGGATTTTTGAGTTGATAGTTTCATTCTGAATTTAAATTCGCATTCTGCTTCATAGATCTGAGTTGAAAAAGGTAGATTTCATTTCTCATTTGATATAGATCAATCAAGGTTCTGTTGAGTAATGATTTTGGCATGTCACTGTTTCCTTCATGCAATTATATTATACAGAGGTGTTTGTGAAGCACTGTTAATTCAAGTATATACAAAGATTGTTCATAATTGAGACCTCGAAATGAATTGCGTTTATGCTTCGTATACTTCTGAATCTTGTAGTGTCGTGTCTGAATAAGAATGCTCAGAGATATTTAGTTTTGAATTCATTTGATTTGGGATGTAATGCAGTCAAAGAAGGATTGAATTAGAATTGAAGTTTAGTGTGCATTAATCTAGGTTTTCTGAGTTTACAATGATAACGTTAAGTCCAGAATAAGATTTAAGATTCTGCGTTGAGTATGGTTGGTGTGGGAATAGACAAAGGTTATGCATTTCGTTTACCAAGTCAGAAGTAGTGGTTCTGTGTGTTCTAGGATTTAGGTCTAACATTTAGACTTTAAATAGGTTAAGTTTCTTTGTTTCTTTGGCATTAGGGTGTGTTAACTGAGTTTTTCTTTCGTTTAATATGGTTTTTATTTTATAATCAGTTTACGAGCATAGCATGAGTTTTCGTGTGCTTGCGTGATTTCATTACCAGGCGAGGTTAAGTTTTGAAGAATGATTTGGTCTGTTTTAACTTTAAAGTTTTTGAGTTATAAGGTAACCTGTAGGATGTATTTCACAGTTAAAGATTAGAATCTCTTTGCTCAAATAGTGATTTATCATACATTTAAATACAATTATTAGTAAGGAATGGTGTTTTGGTTTAAGTTTTGCAGTGAGTGAGTTCTTTAAGTTAACATGTAGTGTTATTCCTCGCAAATAAGAAATCTGTTATTTGTGAAATAGGATTCTCTACAAATCTCACTCTGAGACCTATGTAGAAAATTTGACTGTAGATTAACTCGATAATGAAATATAACAAAAGAAAAATACTATAACCTACTTCTACTATCAATTTGTGGAAGCTTAAAGATTGAGCAAGTTCGAGCTGAACACATATAACTAGAAGAAGAAGAATCAATGCACAATACACATGAAAATACTCTGGGGAAAGCCTTAGCTAAAAACCCCACTATTTGTATTATCATACAAGGTGGAAATACATAGAGATTATACAAATCCTTAGCTCTCACAACTATCCAGCTCTTAGTATAATCCTCATAGATGCTCACAGGAAATACTGGCTTCTCACTAGCATTCTCCTCTGCCCTCCAAGCTCCTATTTCCTTGCGCTGTTCCTAGTGGATGATTCTCACCTCACCAAGTGGAACACTACTCTCATACACTGTCAGAACTGCACAATTATCAAGGTATTTATCCCTTCTGCATGCATAAGTTTTCTTTATAGGAAAACACATGCAACTGATAGTACACTATCCTTGAAATTTAGCTCAACTGGGTCTTTCTCAAAATAGACATGCATGAGTTTCTGACGAGGGAATCTTTAGTTATTTGGAGTACACTGGTTGAGTGCATGCATGCATCAACTGACTGATAACTCACAATTAGTTCCTCAAACAGTTTGGAACTAATTTAACTGGACTTAACTCAATAAAATAAGCTAACTAATTACAACTCAAATATAACTCAACCTTATCTCCTTAATTAAGGGATAATCTCCTTAATTTAAGGGATAACTCTTGCATGACTTCAGAAAGACTTCTAACTTGAATTTCTCCAACTAATTAATCCATAATGGATTGATTTATTATTTCCAAGCAGCTGGTGAGACTAAATTCGATTTTAATTTACAATTTTAATTCAAGGACAAATTAAAATTGGAATTTGTGGATTCTATTTTTATCATTTCTTGTTGCTATTTTCAACACTCCCTCTCAACAAGAAAGGAATTCAACTCGATCCCAATCGTGAACCTTTGGAATGTTATGCATGCAACACTTCTGCTAGTGTTTCTGCTCCAACAACTTCAAAAAAAAAATAAAAAAAATCCAACCTGAATCATTATGATGCATCTATCATCAAAGTATTTGACTCCTATTGCCTTTGTCAACTGAAAACTTTGCGCTTCTTCTGACTCTGCCTTACTGCACTATTGTCAATACTTCTCTGCGCTCTTCAGTATCTGACTGCTCTAGCCTATGCCACTTTGATCTCTGACTGCATCAATCCCACTGATTCCTCCCACTACTATGTACTTTGGGCTCTCGTAGCAAGGTACGAACCAAGAGATAAAACCTCTCAATGGACATTGCCCAATTTCAGCCTTCATGTGACTATCATTTCACATCGCCACACCTCACACCTAGAGGTATGGCTGCATGTGATCCCTCTGCCCACTTGGATCGAAATTCCCCCCTAATGGAGGTATTTGCATGAGTGTATCTCTTCACTCAGTCTCCTCTCTGCTTCTCCAATTGTGGCTCCTCCAAAATTGTCTGAGACTTCTTCTGGGACTGCATGTTGAGAGGTAATTTACTCTCCCTCTCAACCACCAAGTCTCTAACATTTGCCTTGCTCCTCAAGGCTTTGCATGCATCATGAACCTCAAGAGCATACAAGTTCTTAACTCGTGAACCGATCTGTTTCACCTATCTCGTGGTGATGTGTCTAAGGAAAACCTTTCCCTTACTAAGGACAACATCATAGCCTTTTTCCTCCAACATCACAACCGATACCAAGTTCTTCTTCAGTCTAGGCACATACTTCACATCTGTCAAGGTGATAGGAGCTCCATGCTCCCTCTGAAAATCAACGGTGTCCACTCCTGAAACACTATACCTTTCATCGTCACCCATATCTATGCGCATCTTGAGGTCTTTCTCCTCCAAGGGACTGAATAAACTTTTATCGCCGTGTTGACACAACAAATTTTCGCTATGCCAACAAAGGGGAACCAACCCGATCGTAGACCCCGATTATATTTTCTTTCATTTGGAATGGCTAGTTCCAACGGCTTTTAAAGGATCCTGTAAATTGTTATAGTTGTTGAAAGATTGCCCCCCGGAGGAAGACTTCCATTAAATCAATGAAAGAAACACCTAACCTATATGTATCAAGTCCTATCTATACTGATTCTACCTACTTATGCTAGTCCTAACTATTCTAATCTATCCTACAGGAGCATAATAAAAGAGATTAAACATCATATATAGATTCATGTCCAAATGAATTGATTACTGAGTTCACCAATGAGCAAGGCTTTATTTAAGCTTAATTGCAATCTAATTATTCATACAAGAATACACATTCCCGTTTCTACAAATAAAACTTGCAATTGATGTTTAATATAGCTTCGAATCAGAGACTGCTCATGAGTTAACCATGATAATGAATTATATTCAAATAAAAAAGACTAGTCATAAGTTGTCTGTTATCATTATGCACAAAAACAAAACATATATATCCTCATGCTAGTCACAACACCCTGATTCCAAACATAAAAGAAAAAGGAAAATGAATATGAAAAAAGGCTTCTTCTTGACCAAAACAGTCTTCTTTATTAGCATAATAAAATTGACCCCACTTCTACCAAAAAAAAGTCTCTTACCCATATCCAGAGGTAATACTTATGCAGTAAGACAACTAACCCTCAATCTGCCATGACTTTCCACCTTCTTGTTCTTTTCAATATACAAATTAAAATATACAAACATAGAATGGTCAATGAAACTGCTGACACGTCGAGGCCACATTTGATGGAGAGTTTTATTTCCTGGAGGAAATGAATGGATGTCGACGAAAGAAGAATGACTGCAAGCCATCTCTTCGCACTGTATCGACTGAACGTTATTCCCTATTATTTCCTGAAGGCAAATGAAGACACTGCGCTCATCATCGAACATCTGGAATGATTTAAGGTGTATCTGGAGGTAACAACAACTTGATGGATCTGCGCTGTTAGGAGTACCTCCACTTAACATAGAGTGTGCCTCCATTATGCACTGTGGCGGTTCCATATCCCTTTCTTGTAGAGTATGTCTTTGCAATATCGACATCGGTGGTGCAGAGGTGTCATCTAGAGTCCCCAGAGCGACATAAGAACTCTTATACCAACATCTATTATGCTTCCTGTCTTCTCAAAATTTTAGGACATCCTACCCCATTCTATCCCAAAGCCATGACACATGGCAATGAAAATCCAGCTGGTAGAGGTATCATGTGGACTAGGCATGCTGTTCCTACGATGATCATTCAAAGGTTGCGTTACTTTCTCAAATTTTATTACCACCTCACAATCCCTTTGCATCTTTCGTTGCAGCTCTTCATGATGCTTATGCATCAGCTCGCCGACCTTGCTTTTCTTCTCTTAGTCCTTGGCTGCATGAATGATCAACATTAGCTATGATTATGAGAGATATGACAAAAATGCCTAAAACAAACCTTACCTTCATAAAAACTTTCATAAAGAGAGAGATTCTACAACTGGGGGTTATATGAGTCCTTCCGGTTCTAAATCTCAAGAGGGCGCGATGATTTTTTGGGGATTGATGATTAAAAATGGATTGCAACCATAATTAATAAACCATTGAACCATTCAAATTGGAGGACATAATTCCATCTGACAACTACGGTTATCATTCAGAGAGACGACAGATCAAACTTCTCAAGGGAGCCATTCAAATTTTCCCCCAGAACAGGTTTTAATAGGGTGGTGGTTGTGGCCACAACAAAAATTCTAAAAGTGCCATTCCCTTGAGGGAACAACCAAAAAAACACTCCAAAAAGGTGTTGTTCCCTTTCAAAAACACTCGAAAAAATGTTGTTGTGGTGGTG
Organism: Pinus tabuliformis; assembly: GCA_031772625.1. Lineage (NCBI taxonomy): Eukaryota > Viridiplantae > Streptophyta > Pinopsida > Pinales > Pinaceae > Pinus > Pinus tabuliformis. The sequence goes on along the minus strand of CM062816.1, from coordinate 95,525,042 downwards.
GTTGTGGCCACAACATGCCGGTCATGTGGAATGAGGCTCCACTGTCAAGATACCAAACACAACCCATCATCGATGACACCATGCTTGTGATGAGTAAATTCCATTTCGAACTGAGAGGCTAATGCCTCACCTTCTGAGGATCTCTTCTTGGACTTCTTCGATGGACAATTAGTCGCATAATGTCCCATCTCCATTGAAGTATGATATGAATTTGATTTTCACCTACAACCCCGAACTTCAAACTTCGAATTCTCTTCTCCGTAACTGTTCGCAGCTCCGATAAACTTAGCTCCAATACCATGTAGAAATTTTCCAAATTCTCTACAAATCTAGCTCTGGGACCTATTTAGAAAATCTGACTGTAGATTAACCCGATAATGCAATATAACCAAAGCAAAATACTATAACCTACTTCTACTATCATTTTGTGGAAGCTTAAAGATTGAGCAAGATTGAGTTGAACACATATAACCAAGAGAAGAAGAATCAATGCACAATACACATGAAAATACTTTGGGGAAAGCCTTAGCTAAAAACCCCACTAATTGTATAAATACATATAGATTATACAAAGCCTTAGCTCTCACAGCTAGCCAGCTCTCAGTACAATGCTCACAGATGCTCATAGGAAATCCTGGCTTTTCACCAGCATTCTCCTCTGCCCTCCAAGCTACTATTTCCTTGTGCTGTTCCTAGTGGATGATTCTCACCTCACCAAGTGGAACACTACTCTCACACACTGTCAGAACTGCGCAATCCTCAAGGTATTTATCCCTTCTGCATGCATGAGTTTTCTTTATAGGAAAACACATGCAACTCATAGTACACTGTCCTTGAAATTTAGCTCAACTGGGTCTTTCTCAGAATAGACATGCATGAGTTTCTGATGTGGGAATCTTCAGTTATCTGGAGTACACTGGTTGAGTGCATGCATGCATCAATTGACTAATAACTCAAAATTAGTTCCTCAAACAGTTTGGAACTAATTTAACTGTACTTAACTCAGTAAACTAAGATAACTAATTACAACTCAAATATAACTCAACCTTATCTCCTTAATTAAGGGATAATCTCCTTAATTTAAGGGATAACTGTTGCATGACTTCAGAAAGACTTATAACTTGAATTTATCCATCTAATTAATCCATAATGAATTAATTAATTATTTCCAAGCAGCTGGTGAGACTAAATTCGATTTTAATTCACAATTTTAATTCAAGGACAAATTAAAATTGGAATTTATGGATTCTATTTTTATCATTTCTTGTTGCTATTTTCAACAAATTTGAGCACTTATAAAAAGAAAAACTAAATACTCTGTACTTAATTCTAAATCTGAATCAATATGTAGTGTGACTCAAAGACAACAATCCTTGGTCGATAGTTTAATATTAGGGGATTTAGAAAAACGAATAAAACTCCTGACACATTGTTTGCCTTAAATGCAGTATCTGTTGGTCATCATTAAAAACACGTAAATTAGTAATATTATTAGGGACGAACAACTTATAAATAATTTCAACAGAAAAACCGTCCGTAAGTGGTGACAACCTAGAAGCAACATTTTCCAATGCATTCACAGCTGCATTACACATTCTAGGAACAAAGATGATATTAAAAGGTTGTAAATGTGAAATCAAATGCCATACCTCTTGTTGTTAACTTTTGAGATGAGGTGACACACAATGTATGTGATGAGCCCCAAAAATGGGTAACTTATTGGGCTCATTTTGCTTACTGTTCTTCATCAATCCACCATTTTTCATAGTTTATGCATGTTTTTTGAGTATATTTATGTTAGTTGAACGAATGAGGATAGTTACTTGACCAAGAAGGCTAAAATGTGGTTATTGCAGATTTTTGGACAAATTTTGGACCAAAGCAAAGCATTTATGAGCCATATGACAGCCAATCATGAAGGAACAAGGGTGAGGATTCGTAGGAAGAGTGTCTCCTGCACTAAATGGCCCCTTCCTCGAAATCTCCACCCTCAGCTCAGAGTTTAGCAGGCCACCGAAAAGGATTCCTAAGGGCAACCGGGCAGTTTTGTGTAAAGTGACTGATTACTGGAAGTTTGAGCAGCCGAGCCCCTCGAGTTAAGGAGGGCTATTGGAGACCCTCGTAGTGCATAAATAGGAAGGCTTCCAGCCTTCGTAGTTTACTTTTTGAACAATTGTATTTTGCACTATAGTGCTGCTAGTTTCTCAGCTCATCTTTGTAGTTTCTGCTGTACAACTTTCTTGTGACATGGTTATTTTTGAATAATGAAAAGCAGTTTCATTTGGCATCAGTCCTGAGCTTTTTCTTAGGAGCCTGCAGCTCTTGGGGTTGGGCCCAACCCAAGTGCCAAGGCTTCCTTCTTGTACTGTTATATGTTTTGAATGTCTTTATCAAATAATTTTTGTTAAGTAGATTACAGATTTGCTTGATTATATAGGTCATTGTTGATGATTAAAAAGGATTTTCAGGTTCAGATTGTTTGCTAGGTTAATAATAGAGAAGATCTTCAGAAAAAGGCCATCAAGCACCCCTGATCTCACCTCTCCCCCTGTGGGACCATGAGCTGAGACCAAGGTGTCCTTGCCGCTACCAAAAACACTATCTTTGCTTCATCATGCAATTGTTAGTGTAGATTCTCATCTGCAGAAGTTGATACCAGTTGAGGTTACATGTTCAGGTTCATGATTTCTTAGTTTGCATAGCTATTTCACATGATTTCGTTGCAATAAACTTCTGCTCATTTGCTTTGCTGATATTCAGGTCAGATTAGGTTAAAGTAGCTAGGTCTTTAGTTTTTCGAGTCTTTGTTTGAATAGTTTGGAAAATAACTTGCAGAGCACCTGTAAAACCTCTTTGCCTACCCCTACTCCATCAATACCACCTGCTCCACCCTCCAACTCTGATTCTTGCCTCACATTTGCTACGTTCCCTCACTTTGACCTAATTCCCATATTTTTGTGCAACATTGCTCTACCCCTCCTTGAACAAATCCAACCATCCTTGTCACTCACCCACCTCGTTCGCCAAGTCCTGGACCATTCCACATCATCATCAACCTCCATGCCCACTTCTTCACCTCTTTTCCACCATCAACCCTTCAAAAATCTCCTTTCAGAACATCCTGTAGAAACATCTTGTAGAAGCCACAGAACATCCTGTAGAACCCATGCAGACTTCCTATAGAAGCTCACAAAAGCGGTTTCTTGGAATCCAATCACTGTGAAACTCTCTGGAAGGGTGCTAGGGACCCCTTAGGCCCTCTTATAACCTTCCCAACCTCCTACAAGCACCTACTCCATTTTCTTTTGCCAGTTAACCTCTGCACAGTAAAAAACAGTTAAAGCATATGCAAAATAATCTTGACGAAGTACTCAAAAATGCAAAAAGATGTTTTCTTCATATTTATCTTCAGAAGTAGCTTAGTCACATGGATTTTACCTTTCTAGAAGTCAATGGAATCCATTCCTGTAGCTTCATCCTTTTACTTGCACCAGTAGGGTTAGTCAGTAAAACTAGGGTTTGTTAGGGTTTGCGTTCCTTTCTAGCTTTCAACTTCTTTTTGCAAGTAGATTAGCCTCTAGTTGAGTTAGCTTTCATCCGTCACCATTAAAAGCTTCTTCTGAGAGCTCATAGAAGTTGGCTTAAGCTCCTAGCGGACTTGTTCCAGCTGATCCAGTGACAGCTGCGGCAAGAGCTAGTACTTGTGCATATAGCACCATCGCTTCCAAGTTTGTTACGAACTACCGGGTTGATAAAAGTAAAGAAGGAAGTCCCAGAAGTTGCAGCATTATTGCTGCAATACTGGAGCCCACCAGTATGGTATCATGTACCTATCATACAATAATTTATGATTCACCTATTGCTTTGAGAATCACAACGTTGAGGTCAATGGCTCTTTGCAAACCCAAGATGAGTGCTTCGTATTCTGCAGTGTTGTTCGTGCACTCGAATTCCAAGCGGCTAGAGATCAAATGTTTTCTCTGTCACAGGTCTATTAAAACACAACCAAGTTTAGATCCCTCCCACATTTTGGAACCATCAAAATACAAAGTCCACATATCATATGTACAAGGGATACATACTACACTAGTATAATTGTTATTATTACTACTAATTGTACAAATATCGTTTTCACTAGTTAGACTAGGAAGGAGCTCCAACTGTATCTGGATTGGGGATGGCTGAGTAAGTTAAAACCCTAGTTCATTTTCCAAAAAGAAATTTCCAAAGATAAGGTCTGTGAAATCCATTGGCTCATTTTCACCCTCTAAGGGACTTACCGTGTGCTTCATATACCGCTCTGACTTCACTCGGATCTAATTTTTTTTTCCCTTATATGGAAGCCACAAATGTGACCAATCCATCGAAAATTACCCATGTAACTGACTGGACCAGTCTTTTCTCAATAACACACCATATGCTTCTATAATGTCCACAATTACTATGTTTATATATTGGTGAACTCAACAATTAGATGATAAATGAGTAAGCACATTTTTGAGTTCACTATTTGCGTGGACAAGAGTGTTGTTCAGCTGAATGATCTGTGCATCTGTTTGATCCCATTTTGCATTGGTTTTCTTTGCGACAGATAGGGGTATTACGTTTGCTAATGCTTCATAATAAACGAAGCAATTGTGTACATTATAATTGAAAATTTAAAATGTCAACAAAAACAAAGGGCAATGTATTTACATTAAAAGTTAAAGGATTAAGTACGAACTCCTGGGAATTAAAGGACTTACCATATTCAACTCCTTTTTGTGAAGAAGCATCATTACCTAAGAGGGGCTGTCCAAGTGTGCGTAGGAGCATGTCTCGCTATCTCGTGATTTTTTTTATTCAAATAATGAGATATTCACACGAGCCTTCTTCATTTCATCAACAATGTTGTAATATAGTGTGGGAGAGATTTCCGAAGTGTCCGGGGAGTTGGATTGTTAGCTCCTTCCAGAGTGATGAACTTTTTTTTGTTGCTTGCGGAAGTGCTTTTCACTATGACTTCATTCTCAGACTTGTTATGAGTATTCTACATTGAATTGACGAGCATATTGATCTTCCTGAACAAATGTTCCTTCAATTTATTCTTTGTCAACTCTTTTGTAGGAGTCAGTACTTGGCTTCTTAAGTTATATCGAGTGGTCTACTTCTGAGCCAACTCATTACTCAGTGGTTTCTTTTTCACATTTCTCTTTCCAGCTGCGAGTATGCAACTGAATGTTCTCACTGCATGATCCAATATCTTTTACTTATAGATGCATCATAATTACATATAACAAAGCTTATTAACCATGGAACTTAAAAACATAGAAAACAATGAAGAAATAACATGATAAGAAAGAAACCATGACACAATGATTTGATTACGGAGTTTGTCTAATTTGGACTACATCTCTGGGCCCTACTCAATAGTGGGGACGCCTTCATTCATTAAGTGGCATAAAAAGAGATGAAAGTAAAGGAAACATTCTTTACAGTCCTTATACCTCCAAGCTCGAATATGGATGAAGAATGGAGAGCCTAGCTTTAGAAACATATTGTTATAGATCTAATTTGAAAATATAAGATAATACAAATATACCGAAGAAATAAGAAGATAGAAATAGATAGAAATGCGTCTTTATTGATCAAACCCTTAAGTTAGGGCAACACCATAGATTTACTCCTTAAGGAAGGAGAACACTTCACAAGCCATATGCCTGTTCATACAACATTCCTTGACATCTCTCAATGGGGATTCTCTAGCCTCTATATAGGCCTCATACATATAATACCATCGGTCATTACCATGGTTCCCTCAATACCATCTATCTAATACCATGGGCTTATTACATTATCGCTAACTACTTGTGGTCCCTTACATGATACGAGTTAACCACCTTATTTATTACTATGGCCCATCCCATTATTACATTATTCCCTTGGGTACCTCCCTCTGTACCCCATATTATCCCCCCTAGGTATACTACATTTGATACCACTTGTTATAGATCTAATATGAAAATATAAGATAATACAAATATACCCAAGAAATAAGAAGATAGAAATAGATAGAAATGCTTCTTTATTGATCAAACCCTTAAGGTAGGGCAACACCATACATTTACTCTTTAAGGAAGGAGAACACTCCACAAGCCATATGCTTGTTCATACAATAATCCTTGACATCTCTCAATGGGGAGTCTCTAGCCTCTATATAGGCCTCATACATACAATACCATGGGTCATTACCATGGTTCCCTCAATACCATCTATCTAATACCATGGGCTTATTACATTATTGCTAACTACTTGTGGTCCTTTACATGATACGAGTTAACCACCTTATTTACTACTATGGCCCATCCCATTATTACATTATTCCCTTAGGTACCTCCCTTTGTACCCCATATTATCCCACCCAGGTATACTACATATATAGTACCACTGAAATCTTAGCGAAATCGTGCAAAAACGCCTATCCAAACAACAAATTTGGATAATCAGGCCTTTTGCAATTGCTCGAAACTTCCATGCTGCTCAAGGCAAGGTCTTGACTTGCTACCAGGTCAGGGTCTGCTACATGCAATGATTCTGAACTATTCCACTGATCCCCTCTGCCTTCTTCTGACACAAATGGTCCTTTATATAAGTAGGGCAGAAAATCCCTCAATACCCGGGCAATTCCAAACGATAGACCAAGTTAAGCAGGTGGGTGTTTGCCAACAGAGGTTCTCAGGACCCTGAATAGTACGCAGCTACAAGCCTTACAAACATGGTGAAACTCCCTTAACTGCTTTGACCGTGCAATTACCTTAACCCGACGGCTTTATTGGTGCTAATAATCCATCAACATTTCCAATCGGTGATGAACCAAAACCCATACAACAGGCATTCTATGATGCAGTGGACCTGTCAAGATTATGAAATATAACATATAAAGTATCGTATCCAGGAACCCCATCTCAAATCGCAATCGGCGCTTTCCCTCGACGTATATAAAATTCCATACAACTGCGATAACAATGGAATCACCGGGGTTATGAAATACAACGTATAAAATATTGGGTTTGAAGCCCATCGCGATTTGCAATTGGTGGAGGCTGGTTGATACCCCATTCGACTGCTCCCATTGTGATCTACGATTGTGATTTTACTGCATCACAATTGGCTCTTCCGAGGGCCGATTCTTAACAATTTGCCTTTTTGCGATTGCGATATATGATTATCGCATTGCAACTTGCCTAGGGCCAATTTTCCTTAAGCCACTTCTTCTCCTTGCTGCGATATGCGATATGTAGGACCAATGGAAGCCTGCCAGTTGGCTTTTTCCCATTCGCTGAGACTTTTGCCACATCATCACCTCCTGCCACCTAGATAAGTCAAACTCGATCTTTTACTTGCTCTAATTTCTTCAAATGAACTTGGATTTGAGTGTCGTTCGCATCGTTGGAATTGTTAGGGTCCTATAATTTATAAGATCAATGATCATTGTGTATTTTATTTCAGTATTTCAAATTGTAAATAATATAGCTTTCCGCAAATGATTTCCCAAAAAAAGAGAGAAAAATGAAAAAAAATGAAAAGAGGGTACAAATACAAAAATAGAAGAAAAGAAAAAGAAAAAGAAATGATAAATGAACCCCACAAAAAATGAATAAACCTGAAAGCGATGCTAGCTTAAGTGCCACTACTAGCCCTCTGGCTTTGTAAAAGAATAAATAGATGAAATTGTGTGCATCTTGTTTAAAATGCCACAATCCCTTTCTACTTGAGACATACAATTTAATCATGCTCAAGCTATTTTCAATTTATGTCAATCAAGTTAGAGTGAATAACTTAACCAAACAATTTAATCCTGGTTAAGATTAGGTAGGTAGAAATAGGTGAATAATGTTAATCCAACTGTTTAATCTGGATTAATTTAGTTTATTAGATTATTCTAGAATTCAAAATAAATAGTATTTATCTCTTAAAATAAAATTGAAGGGGTTTTCATACTTAAATGCTCCCATATTCACCTTTAGATAGCATTAGAATAGGTAAATAAATAATTTTTATGTAATAAAGTCTGAAGCATTCCCTTATCTAAAGTTTTGGACTTTGGGCTATGAATTATGCGCCCAAAATATATGGCGGGGCCCTCCAGTGTTAAACTTCCCCTTACTCACCCATCCTCGATCATTCCTCGCATAGATCTGACGACCCAAGGTAGGTTTCAGACCCCCCTGAAGTGACAACATTTAATGGCAGGGGGGATCCAAAAAGCGGTTTACTGCCCACCTACGTGTTGCCACTGGGTGTTTTCAGACCTCCCCTACATAAACCAGATACCACCACACTCCCCTTCGAAAGTGGTATTGCCTTCCTGCCTAACTCACCTTCTCGCCAATGCTTGCCTCCACGTCCCATCGCAACTGCCACTCCCCTCGCGCCACCTCACCCCACGTGCAGTCAATCCCTCCAATGGTCTCACTCCACTCATCCCCCTACCCCTAGTTGCCACACCTAAGACCGTTTCAATCTCCATTAATCTCCTATCCATTTTCCCGTGCCATTATAGGAGTTAATGCCCCAAACAGACAATTAATCCAACAGTTAAGGCCAGTTCATTGCATACAAATATGAAATTTACCACTATGATTACACTTTCCTTTCATCACTTGTTAAATAGTGCTCCGACATTTCTGTGCTGTAATTTTTCCGTAGCATTTCCCTAGCCTATCATTCATCAATTGACAAAGGTCTACCACTCTATATTCCCACCGATTACTAGACACTCAATGATTTCTTGTTGTTGCAGTCTTCAATTCTCTATTATGCAACCACCATGGCACCTAAAACTACCCCTGTGATCAATCCAATGCTCAATCCCCCTACCAATTTAGACCATACCCCACTTGCAGACTGAGATTACAAAATCACAGAAACACAGTGTGAATTTGACTTGTTCAAATTGCGTTGTCGGTTTCGGGATAATTTCCATGAACAATCTGATGAGATACATCTCTGGTAATCCAGACTCCCTCTGTTTGTTGTTCCCCAATCCTATCATTTTCCAGAATTCTTCCTAAGATGCCAAACCTCTTACCTTGCAAGAAAGAGGGCAATTATCTCCCCAAATGGTGAAATTATCTTCATCATCACAATTGACAACATTAATCAAATGTTTCAGTTTCCCCATTCTGATTCCCTCTCCCATTTCTCCATTGAAGATCTTAGAGAAATTCACCAAAAGTTAACTTCCCCCAGAGAGTTTCCATCTTTGAAATATTCCTCCCTGAAGAATGTCAAATCCCTAAGAAAAATCCCCCATATCCCTCTTCTATGTTCCCTCAAAGGACAAGAAATATTATTTTTGTTTTGTCTTCCATTCTTGGTTACTACTCAGATGAGTTGATAGATGATCCTATTCTAGGATTTTTGTCCACCCTTTCTTCAGACAAAGGATCATCAGTCACTTTTCACTATTGTCACTTCTTATCAAATGTAATTCATGAAAAATTCCTTCAGTTTTTAACTGAAGGAATTTTCAGATATTCATCCATTCTTATGTATATGTTTATATTTTTCCAAATAGATAAGTTTCTATTCTCATTGCAGAAACTGGATCAACAAGGAGAGCCACAATCAATTGTTTTTTGGACTTCCTTAGTGAGAAAACAATCACATGAATTCAAATTTTTGGAGTTCATAGACCAATTTGTATATCCAGCCACTTGTGTGTTAAGTGGCCAGCAAGTTCCATGGATCAGTGAAGAAATTCAGAAGGTTTTGCAGCTCAGTGAACAAGTCAAAACAAGGGATTGGTACCTTCACCAATCATTTACAAAGATTAGAGTGCATGGTTCAGAGCTGCCACCATGCAAACTACCCAAATATTTGCCAATGAGGATATTTGCCTTGGAATATATCATGTAGATAATTCATTCTGACAATATTCATTTTGTGACAGCCAAGAAGAAATCCCAGTTCAAGATCAAGACACAAGTTAGACTGTTCATCTGTAACAGTAGAGCAATAGGAGAGGAAGCAAACCTCCTGTTGAAAAAAATGAACTTTCCTTCAGTTTCACTTGGTCTTATGACCCCTTTGGGGTAATTTCCAAGTTGAGAGTAGAACAAAAAAATACACCATATGTGCACACTCAGAGGCCTAAAATAGAAAAGTATATGAACCAACACACTTGGATGGAAACATGTTGCAGGAGGTCAAGGAGCAAGTACTTTCAAGAACAACTTCAGAGACTCCCATATCCAAAGAGAAAACAGATAAGAGAGTAAGAGAGGATTATTCTCCAGTCATTGAAGTCTCAACTAAGGAATTTAAAATATATACTAAGAAGCTTAAATCAGGCTCTAGTTCTAAAATATAATTTCCATCACTAGAGGACACACAAGGCACTATTGTGCTCTTAGGTTTGAAGAATTTCAATTTGGACAGTGGTACTACAAAATCTCCATCATCTTCCTCAGTTACAAAAGATATTATGGCTATCGTCCCTCAAACACCTGAAACATCTACAGAACAGAGACAATTGGACATTTTTTAGAGATACAAGGAAATCAAGAAGAGGAATGAAGGAATTCATGATAACATATCAGCTCAGTTCAGAAAGAAATATTCTTCCATTCATCATAGACTCATTTCAACATATGATAGAGAGAAGGGAAGAATGCATATGGAATTCTTACAGGCCCAGGTCTCTCAACCAAATTCAACAACAAATTTAAAACATACCACTTTTGAATTTGAGGCAAAGGATGTTCATCCTTTGGATCAAATAGATATGCACAGGAAGATATGTGAGATGGTGTATTTGAATTTAACTCAGACTACTATCAATGCCTCAAAACTACAACTCACTCTAAATAATGTGTAGTCTCAACTCAAATTAGAAAAAATATCCTCACTTGCCAAAGATGCCAGAATCAAATACTTGGAGGAAATGGTGGTCAAAGTAGGCCTTGATCTAGATAATTCAAAATATACAGAGGAGATAATCAGAAAGAAGAATGTTGATATTGTAGTAGTAAACAAGCAATTGAAGTTGCTAGCAACAGAAGACCCCCAAGCCAAGGAACTTGGAGAGATAGAGCTACAAAAGGAAGAAAATATCAAGCTTCTAGTAGAAAAAGGTGCCCAGATCAGAGAAATAGAAGCAGAAATGGACAAGCTAATAAAGGAAAAGGAGAAAAATTCACAACTTGCAGTTGTTCCTCTTGATGCAGTTCCTATTGCATCTTTGCTACAAACAAGTGTACCTACAACAACTACTACAATAGGAAAATCATCCTCAATAGTGCTTCCCACATCAACTGTGGATGACTCAGTGAAATTAGCTCAATCTATGGAAAATATGTCAATATAGGAAGAAGAGCTAAAGAAACTGAAGTTGGAGATAAAGGTTTTACAAGAGCATAGTTTAAGGTTTGAAAATGCTTACTTGACAGAAACACAAAAGGCCCAAACACTGTCCCAAAGATTACAGAAAATGAAAAAACACTGTGCCATGGGCCATACATTGGCACATGTGAAGGAAAATATCTAGAAAACAATTAATGAAGACATTTGATAAACTTGGCATTCAATCCAAATCATTTTTGAATAGAAGAAGCTTTTTGAAAGGTCGAATGAAGCCATTGAGTAGGTTAGAAAGCAGCTAGGTGATAAACCAAATGAAGCTACTAAGCCAATCAAATTTCTAAACTCCAAGAACAATCAAGAACTGGAAGAATTAGAAATTGAATAAAGGACTGAAATAATTTTGGAAGCCAGGAAAGTGCTGACTAAAAGGAACCTGATGAGACAGCTTGAAGAGAAGGGTCAAAACATGAACACAAGTATACAAAGATTATTTTCCAAGCTGGAGCCTCTCTAAAAGAAAGGACCTCAAAACATGTTAGTGATTAATGACAAGCTCAGCACGTGGCCATATTCCAGTGCACAGATTATGAACAAGGAAAGAGATAACTCGAAAGTTACAGTTGGAAGACTCACCATGACAGGAAAGGCGTTCCTGGAAGCACTATCATATGATATTGGCATCCAGTATGCAATTCCAAACTTGTTCATCACTCAATCGACATTTTCTAGGTATACCGAAGTTGACGAAGTATACAGGAAGTTAATGGAGATGAATATCCCAAGCGAACAACGTGGGATAAAATCTGTGAATTACTGGAGTAAAAGGTAATTTCAGTACCACAGCTCAACGTTACAACACATCCAATTTTTTAGCGCTAGACAACCAACCGTTCCTTCATTTCAGTGCCACGACTTCAGACAGTTCAATTTTCCTCATTTCATTGTAATAAGTTAGCATAATTCAGTCTTATTATTTTGTAGATACATCTTTGTCATCCTAACAAGATTTGTTTTGTAAATTAGTTATAAATACTTCAATTGTTGAAGTAGTACAGGTTGGTCTTTGTACGAAGAAACACTATTGTATATATTTTTCTGAAGCATCGACACATTTTCTAAAGTAATACAGAAGTTCTTTCATAGTATTCATGTGTCAAGTTGTTGGTGAAGTACATCTATCTGTTTTATGTGTTTATATCTCTCTGTTTATAGCACACAATTGTTTTCTAAATCTGAATTATTCAATAGATAAATAAAGGATAGAATTTGTTTAAATCTACACTGTGCACCTGACTATGAATAATTTCTATGTTTTCTTCTAATATTTGAATATAGAATTCAGGTAACAATGCTCTATATTTTAAAGTGAACCTTATTATGTTCTTCTTCTCCATTTCACATAATTTAAAGAATCTGGTCGGTTTGGCTACCTTGCCATGTGAGATCTATCTGTAGATACTCTACTTAATATGAATTTTATGTAACAGAATCCATAGCCAAATGGAAATCTAAGTTATCAAACAACCACTCAAATACAAATCAAACTCCAAACTTAATAACTAGCCTAATATTCAATCAAACAAAGTTAAATCTTACGGAGAGAGCCCTCTCTGAAGTTGGCAGGGGTAGATCCCAGCTTCCAAAGTTGGTTTGTGGTTACCTTGGTGATTTTCTTCTGCAATCTCAGAAAATTATTGAGTGCTAATAGTCTGGTGACCATACTAGGGACTCAAAAATAATCCTTTATTCCACCATCATAAGATTATTTCCCTAGTTTCTATATCCTTATTTCAAGAAATTTAATGATTAAGCCATTGGAAATAAAGGATTAGAGGTTTTTTTACTTTTAATTCAAAAAATCTGGCTCCAAAAATAGTTTATACTCGAGCCAATCCTGATCCAGACCAACATGAAATTCTAGACAATCATGAAAGAGTTCTCAGAAGGAGAAGTTTAGTTGAAAGCCAGGGAAGCAACAAACCCCTTTCAAGGGCCAATTCTATTCCTGAGAACCTTAATATTATTCATGATATTCAGTTTGACCTACCTTTCGAGCACAAATTTTCAAGACTAAGTCTGAATCTTTCGCTGACTAGACAGTGGTTGATGAAGCCATGCTTCAACCATATGTACCAATAAGAACATCCGCTGAACCTGATTTGGATCAACAATCCCTTCAGGAGTTTGACAAACTACAAGATCTTGTTTCAGCCCTTGATCAGGCTATACATCAAGCTTACATTCATAAGTCTGTTGAGCTCTCTTCTCTTACCATCGCTGCATCTGCTTCATCCTCCCAATCTGTTCATCCAACATCAATTGGCCCTTCCTTTTCTGTAATTTCAACTACTCATCTAGTAGTATCTCAAGTAGTCACTCAATTAATTCCCACAAATCCTATATCTTCTCCTCCCTTAAGACCAAATATCATGACTGCTCGCTATGCACCTCTATTTTTACCTACACAGTTGCATAATATGCCTCAAGACTATCAGACTGGGATACCCTAGTTTGCTAGTACTATTCCTGTTACTGCACAACAACACATTGATAGGATGAATGACTTCTTTGATCTTCATGAAGTAGATGATAATGATGTAAAACTGAGGGATTTTTCCCAGAGCTTATGTGGAGAAGTCCGAAAGTGGTTCAAAGACTTAGTAGCAAGTAGTATAATTAACCTTACTGTTTTTCACCAATCTTTGCTAATTAGGTGGGAAATTAAAAAAAAGTCCTCTGCAGATCCTTAATGATTATAAAAACCTTAAGATAGGTCCAAATGAAACTGTAGAAGAGTACTATGACAAATTCAATAGGGTTTACAATGAAATTCCCATTGCCATTAAACCACCGCTGGGCTTGGCCCTGATACATTTCCCAGAAGGATTCGACGTTGATATGGTCTATCAACTGAGAGAAAGATATCCATCCACCTTAGAGGACATGTAAGCAAACACACTTAAAGTAGAGGCCAATTTATTAGCCAAGAAATCTAATTTAAAGGCTAAAAAAGAGTAATGATAAAAGCGGAACCTTCATCTTATGTTTCTGCTGATTATAAATTAGACAGTCTACTGAGAATAGTAGAGAAAATGATGGACAGAATCAATATAGCGGATATGAATCCTCAGAGAGAAAATCAAACTGGGAAAATAACAAATCCAAACTATTGAAGAAATCAACTCTTGAATAAACAAAGAGACCAAAAGGGTCCAGACCAGTAGGTAATACCTCCTTTCCAGGAAAATTATACGTATGTGGAGGCTGAAGTAGTTGATGATGCAGAGAATACTCAAGTAAATCTATTAGGATTAAATGATAATGACTATGTTTTTCTTACTAAGGAAGTTCACGACCCTTTTCTGTTATCCCAGAATGAGATAGAAGATGAAGAAATAAAGGATTACAAAAAAGCCTTTAAGAATTCCATTATGGAAGTTCATAAACAATACAACCTCAGGAGTAAAAAAATACCTGATACTCCTCCAAAGAAACCGCTGAAACACCTGCCAAAAAGAATGTTGAGATTCTTACTAGAAATAATCTCGATGTTATAATCTAGAAAAAACCTGACACTGTGTCCAAAACAATTGAAACAAATGATCCCTCTAACAGCCAACCAAGATATGTACCCCAAAGAGATGTGGTTGATAAACTAGAAGCTGTCAATTCAAACAGAACATAGACATCATTTAATATAGAAAACGAATTGGCAAAACTCAAAATCCCTATTCCTTTGACAAGATTGATGAATAAAACTCCTTATAGATCCTAGGTAATGAAAGCATTGAGCATAGGAGAAACCACTGATACAGTTAATGTATCAGATGATCAACCTGAATTATTATTTGGCCCAGAAGTTGATTGAAAAATTCAAGAGGGAGATGTTCCTCCCTTTTATGTTAGTATAACTATTCATGAAAAAATATTACACAATGCTATGCTTGACTGAAGGGCCTCCCACAATCTTATGTTGAAAGTAATTATGGAGAAGTTTGGATTAGATATTACCAGAAGGTATAAAGACCTATATTCGTTTGATTCTAGTCAAGTGCCTTGGACTTATAAAATATTTATGTGTCGTCATCATGACTTCGGATCCCGTGTTGAGTCAAATGCTGCCAAACTCCAAAGTTGTGTCACCGATATGTTCAAGAGAAGTCCTATCTGCAGTTCTTTACTACTTATACACTGTCTGACTTTCTGCCATAGTCCTGAATCACACTTATATACTCTACCACATCCTTTGCTTCGTGTCGATGATGTGGGATTCATTATGGCCCTCCTTCAATGGATCACTTCCTGTTGACTTTAGATCATTATCTGGGAAGATGATCTAGAAACTCCCATCCAGTACCTTAGAGCTTGCATGCCTCAATGACAAGTTCTTTGCATTCGACGACATGTTTACATCATTGACCTTCGATCAGATGATTCCATGGGTGTTCGACTTCGACTTCATTATTCATATTCATGGATTGTGATGATTTTACCTTGAGATACATTGTCCTTATTGGTGGTTTCTCTCGTGCCTGTTAATGATTTACATCATTGAATGATAACCAGGTGGTTTTCTATCATCTCCGACTTCGATACATCTATTCTCATGTTAGAATTCATATATTGATCGGGTCGAGACGGAGCACAAGAGCCCAGATTCTATCTGATAAAATCCAGGTTGCGTGGAGTTATGAGTAATTCATGGCTGTACACATGTTTTCCTCTATATAGATGGTTGTGACCATATCGTGGGTCCATATATATGATCCTCTTTATTTAGATGGTTGTGACCATACCGTGGATCCATACACATGATCCCTTATATTTAGATGGTTGCATCTATACTGTGGATTCATGTATCGTTAGATGCCTATTCAGGTATCACTAGGAATGTTTATCAGAGATGTCAGATATGTATATGTGTATGTATATGCTTGATTTTCAGGTCTCCTAACGGTATTGTTCTAGTCCTTGCCCTGGCTTGTAAAGCATCTCAACCATCACTCCATGTTTTGCCTTCATGCTTTAGGGGGCATCTGTTTTACAATATTTTTTCACACCTCCTGTTCACTTCCTGTTCCATATCTCGAAGTGCCAAAATGTTGACGACTATGAAGTATATCCATCATGATACACAGACAAAAACATCCCTGAAAAACCAAAGGAAAACTACCCTGAGTCAATTTTGAAGAAGGTTAGCTAAAACCCTAATTTTTAGGGCTAGCACGCTTTGCTCCACTGCCTACCCATGTTGATGGCAGGTTGCACTGCTTTATCCTAGCACTGCCAGTGCGGGTTTTGATATGAAAACCTGCGTTGAACCTCTTGTGGTAGGTTTTCCAAAAATGGGAGAGAAGCTTCATGTGCTATAAAATTCGAGAACAACGAACTGGATATTGGTTATTGTAGATATGGTCGAGCTCTCTTGTTTGGAGCTCTTGATGTCATCATTATGGGCCTTCCCCTTGAGATGTCGACCTTCCTCCCTCTTTTGTGGATCCCTAATTCCCTCTCCCTTCCTATAAATAACCTCCCTTCCATCCCCAAATGGTTGGTCATTGATTGTCTGCATTCCTATACTGAGATTATGCCCAAATACTGCCCATTATAACTTGGAGAAGGAGTGCTTGAAGAGTCTTTTCTTGGAATTGGACATCCAACAAAAGGAGGTCTCCAACATTAAGGCATAGGTTGTATGCTTCCCATTTTAGCTCATTAATATATACATTTGATGTTCACTTTCCATAATTGTGTAAATGTTTATGCTTTAAGCTTAATACTCCTTGATATATTAAGTAGTTTATGTTTGATGTATGCCATATGTGCTCTTGTACCTTGTATTTCTCTTTGATATTTTTTTCGAGTACTCGGACGTGAAGAGAAAATAAGGAGCGAGCTTGGAAGTGAAGGAATCAAATTAATCTCCAAAGGATTGAGCGATTAACATCAGAGCGAGGTAGGTCACTCTCTCTTTGCATTTGTTAAACATAAGCCAGGAAAGTGTATGTTAGTTTGTTTAGTTTGTTGCTAGACCCACTCATTGGGCTAGAGAGATTGCCTTTTTCTGTAGAGGGGCTTTATCTTCACAACACTACTGCATAATAATAAAACCCTCATATACTGCACCAGTTTTCCTGCATTGGGTTTTTCTAGGAACATTTGTCCAAAAACAACTCTGTAGATGTGTTATGTATTTCTTTCTTGTTTAGTTTCTTATTTCCACATATAATAATTAAAGAGTGAAGGATGCAGTGTATTTAGTTCGATATTTACAGTAGAACACCATAATAACTTTAATGGATTAACAAGTAGGAGAAATAACATTAGTTTACTGCAGTAGGGATTCTGGTTTCGGAATTTCACACATGTGGGTTTCCATATTAAAAATATATTTTTCCTTAACCAAGTTAAATTATTCCAAGGGCTAAGAGGGGTATTTCTTGATGAGGGTGACTATCCAAAGGAGGGAATTTGTCCTTGAGCTGCCAAAATTAACACTTCCTCTTAGCTAGGGAGAAATTACCGAGTGCAACATGTGTCCCATCTCAAATATCAAATTAAATATCGTCTTTGCTCATCTCTACTCATCTGATGAACACTCTCAAATATAAAAGAAGAAGAATTTGACATCATAAGGGAGATCAAGCTACCACCCTCTATCTATCGGGGAGCCACTGCTACCACCTGTAATCACTGGCAATGGCTAGCTCCTACTACCACCAGGGAATAATCTTCCAACCGGTAGCCAATGTAATACTCGGGAATCATCTCCCATAGGGGAGCGAATGATACAACTTGGGGATCATCTTCCAATAGGGAGCCGATACTATTACCCAAGAATCATTAGCTATGAAAATTCTATCACTGCAACAATTGATTTATTTTACCTACTTATTTCTCAATAAGTTATTTACGAAAACCCTTAAGTAAACATTAAAATAAATTCTGTTGTAGATATCACACCATAATACAAAGTTAAACACATGCACAATAATCAACACATGAACACAGATATTTTGGACAATTGTCCTCGGAAAAACCCAACGTGGGAAAACTGGTGCAGCAGAGGAGGATTTTATTATTCAGCAATTCTTCAGTACAACTGGGTGCCAAATTGGCTTACCCAACAGAGAAAAATTCTCTAGCACTTCTCCCAGTCTCAGTGTCAGTCTTGTAGGCCTTTGCGTAGCTCCTAGACCCTTTACGTCAGCTTCTGCCTCTCTGCATCAACATTGGGCCTCTCTGCGTCACCCACACAGGCCCTCCAGTGACTGCGCAATGTGCTGCCTCTGTGTTTGCCTCAGAGGCTCTGCGTCTGCCTCTCCAATCTCTGCGCTGGTCTTCTGGTGTTGTTCCTGACTCTTTGTTCCATACTTTTTGCCTCTTGCCACTCTCCAGACCACTAGTTCGAATTTATCAACTAACCCCACTCCAGAAATCGAACTGACTAGTCTTCCTCAGTGTGTTCTCCAACTGATCCTCAAGCCTCTTCTTATACTTTTCTTGTTGGTCCTTCAATGACTGAGATTAAATATATGATCTTTGACGAAGATTATATTTGGCTTGATCCATGAATTTTGGAACCTTCTAACCCAATTTTATATTAATACCCATTAATATTTAATTTTTCCTAAATTTAGACTTAGGAACTCCATTAAAAATATTAATTATGTTAATATCTTCCAAACTGGATAGAATCTGCCCAAACCATTTCTGGGTCTTGGATATCTATGTGCTTTAGCCTCTCCACCAATTTTCATGGCTAGAGCACATCCGATGCTACCCAAAATAAAAAAATCCCTCTTAGCGAGGACTGTGCTCTAGTAATACTCCATACTGAGCATCACTCTGACTATATGGCACCGGTACATGTGCTGATGCTAGGCCTCCCCACCCAACATCCTCTACACTGCTTCATCATGTACTGCTGCCCATGGCTTTGCGTTTGCCACTGCTGCATCCGTACCACAGCTCTCTCTGCATCCATTATGCTGCTGGTCATTTCTCCCAACACTGCATCTGCACTGCAACTCCCTCTGCGTCCGTGTTGCTGTTGGTCCTTCTTCCCAACATTGCATTTGAACTGCAATATCTTTACATCATGCTACATTGTGCTATTGCTGACTACCACTACACTGCAACATCACCCCCATTTCTGCTACTGAAATGGATTCCTTATCATCCCCATCTTTTTCCTGAAATAATCAAACTTTGTTCTTCCAAGGGCCTTGGTGAGGATGTGTGCCACCTGTTCTCCTGTAGGAGTGTAGCTCAACTTTAAAGATCCTCATTGGACACAGTCTTTGACAAAGCGACACTGGATATCAATATGATTTGACCGATCCTGAAACATTGGATTCTCAGAGAGCTTGATGTAACTCTAATTATCACACATGATCCTGGTCGCCTCCATCTTTTTTCTGAATAGGTTCATAAGCAGCTTTCTAAGCCATATGGCCTCGCATGAAGTTTTGATTGCAACCATATATTTTTCCTCAGTTGCGGTCAGAGCTACGGACTTTTCTTTCCTACTGCACCAGGAGGTCATTCCTGATCCAATGTTGAAACAATACCCAGAGGTACTTTTCCGATCTACTAAACTTCCAACCCAATCTGCATCAGTAAATCCACTCAATCTGATATCCTTACTCTCGGTGTACAAGAGTCCATAATCGACTGTTCCCTATATATATCTGAGAACATGTTTGGCTGCTGCCCAGTGCGCGCACTTCGTCTCGACCATGAACTGACTGAGGGTGTTGACATCATAACAAATGTATGGCCTAGTATTGATCAGATACATCAGGGACCCTATGAGCTACCTATATAAGTTGGGATCAACATCTTTGTCTTTTTATGCATCAATTTTCTTCCAGTTCGTGATCATTAGAGTAGCCATGGGTCTATAATCCTCCATCCTGAATCTCTTCATAATTTCTATAGCATATATCCCCTATCCAAGAAAGATCTCCCCCTTTTCTGCCAAACTTCCAACCCCAAGAAATAATGCATCTATCCCAAATCCTTCATGTCAAATTATGTGGCTAGATTCTTCTTGCAGTCCCCGATGAGCCTGGATGATCCAGTCAGAAAGAGATCATCCACATATAATACTAGGATTAGAGGTTCATTCTTTACAACCAGATAGTAGAGATTTGGATCTGCATCTGTGAAGTTATGGTATGTTCTATGCTTATAACAGTTTACTTCTTTTTCTTATTATATTCCACCGATTAGCAATCACATGTACATAAAGTAAAGTGCAGATAGAACATTAAACGATCGACAGAAAACAAGCCAAGACAAGAGACACAAGATGTGGCGGCTAGCCAGGGACAAACCCCACAATGTGTGGGGAAACCCTTTGATCAAATCTTCTTTTATCTTCAATAATTCAACAGAGAGAAATAGTACAATAAATCTGATTCATATCAGCAGTAGCAAACCCTAGATCAGTAGCATCAGCATTAGCGGCTTCATTATCAAACTAGGGCAGACCATATCTCACAAACCGACAGTCGGATTGACTTCATTCCACCACCAAAAGTTTCAGCTTCCAGAGGAGGTTCAGATGAACCTACAACGCAGTTCAGATGAGGAGATCTTCTAGGTCACGCAAGTCAATCTTTGCTTCTTTAGTTGCAGCTTCAGTTTCAACAGTTTCCGGCTTCAAACTAGGGCAGACGATATCTTGCAAACCGTTCGTCGGATTGACTTCATTCCACCACCAAAAGTTGCGGCTTTCAGAGGAGGTTCAGATGAACCTATAGCACAGTTCCAAAGAGGAGATATTCTAGGCCACGCAAGTCAATCTTTACTTCTGCAGTTGCAGCTTCAAATTCAACAGCTTCCGGCTTCACATGTGTGAGGGAGAGAGACGCATTTCAGCACAGTAGAGAAGAGACTCATATCTGCGCAGTAGAGAGAGAGAGAGATGTGATGAGATGAGTGAGTCTAAATGAGAAAAAGTCCTCTTATATTTATACACAACGTTGGTGGGTGAATAGATGCGACTGTTGGGCTTCTGAGCCTACATGAGTTGTAGGCTGGCTTGACAATAATTCCATAATCAAAATAAATTCATATCTCCATGAATACTTATTGGAATTGGATGATCTTTATATCAATCCTACACCTCTCGACGAGAGGAATCTAATAAAAATATTATTAGCCATGAATAAGATGACCCACATGAATTTTTGCCCTGGTTTCCAATTTTAACACTCCCTCTCAACCATGGAGAATTTCATCTACAATCTGTCTATCAGTCGTTACTATTCATCCATCAAATGCACTGCCTTGTACCACCTGACCCTTGCCCTGCTCTGCTCTATTTTGCCTGTTCTGCTTTGTCTTGTTCTGCCCTGCACTGATCTGTACTATTTTGTTCTGTTCTGCTCTGCTCTTGCATTGTTCTGTTCTACTCTGCTTTTGTCCGAATTATGAAGAAGAAGAAATGATCAAGGATGTATCATACTGACTCAAAGTCAGTCTCAGAGTATGCACCACTGGTCCCAGACCAGTCTCAACCAACCCAAAGTCAGCGTCATAGTGAGTACAACTCCAATGGTCCCAGACCAATATCATCCTCCACTGACTCAAAGTCAGTCTCAGAGTATGTACCACTGATCCCAGACCAGTCTCAACCGACCCGAAGTCAGCGTCATAGTATGGTACAACTCCTACCACTGGTCCCAGACCAGTATCATTGATCCCAGATCAATGGAGGTCATCCTAGCGTAGGGAGTATGGTAGTTACAACGATGCATCCATTGGTACTACTATGGTCCCTAACTTCATTTCCCTGCTCATTGATCAGATGAGAAGTACTTCCCATGAGTCCCAGACTGCATGGGTAGGATGCCTCGACAGGAGAACTAATCAATCCTATCCTCACAAGAGAACACATCAATCCTGCTACAATTGCCATGGAGAACACATCAATCCAGGCCTCACAGGAAAACACATCAATCCTGCTACAATTTCCATGGAGAACACATCAATCTAGGCTGCCATGGAGAACACATCAATCCTGCTACAATGTCGCCACGGGGTGTACATGTATACCACTAGGGGATAGTGAATAATCCTGTGGTCATATGCTGCTCCAAGAAGCACCCCGCACCCCCCTGGAGCTCTCAGAGCTCAATGCATCATACATGACCCTCATTGGAGGGTCTTTGAACAACTCCAAGTTGTTCATGGAAAGTCAGAAATTTTACTTTCCCAAGGGGTTTTGTCAGAATTTCGGCGACCTGTTCATCTGTACTGATATGATGGAGCCTTATAGCTCCCCGTTGCACCATATCTCGAATATAATGGTATCTGATATCAATATGCTTGGAGCGATCATGGAATACGGGATTCTCTGACAAACGAATCCCACTTTGGTTGTTACAAAGGATCACAGTGGTATCCAATGTGAATCCAAACAACTCACTGAAAAGCTTTCGCAACCAAACTGCCTCACAAGAAGCCATGCTAGCAGCAATATACTCTGCTTCGGTGGTGCTCAAAGCCACCGACTTTTGTTTCCTGCTCATCCAGGATATCGAAGCAGATCCCAAGGAGAAACAACACCCGAAAGTGCTCTTACGGTCCTCCACATTGCCTGCCCAGTCAGCATCTGTGTATCCAAATAGTCTCACATCTCTGGCAATGTATCTTAACCCATAAGTGATAGTGCCACGAAGATATCTCAGCAGATTCTTGGCACCAATCCAGTGTAAGTGGTGGGGTTCAACCATATGCTGGCTCAACGTGTTGACTGCAAAGCATATATCTGGACAGGAGTTCACTAAGAACATTAATGCTCCGACGAGTTGCCGATACTCGGTAGCATTTCGTAAAACAGGTCCAGCAACACTATCGCTTAACTTCTTGAAGTCAAGCTCCATCGGAGTAGTTACAGGCTTGTAGTCCACCATTCCGAATCTTTCCAATATCTTCACCACATATTTTCCTTGAGATAGGAAAATTTCTCCTGGCTTTTTCCACACTTCAAGTCCTAGGAAGTAGTGCATCAGCCCTAGGTCTTTCATTTCAAATTCAGAGGCCAACTCCCTCTTACATTTGTGAATGAGAGGGTCTGCCCCTGTTAGAAAGAGGTCATCCACATACAACACCAGTATGAGAGGCTTGTCATCTTCAACCTTAAAGTAAAGGTTAGGATCGGCTTCACTCCTAGTGAATCCCAGCTTCATCAAGTAGCTATCGATCCTCTCATACCATGCTCGGGGTGCTTGCTTCAGCCCATAGAGAGCTTTCTTCAACCTGCATACATGAGATTTTCGATCATAAATCTCAAATCCTTCGGGTTGCTCCACGTAGACCTTTTCTTTGATCGAGCCATGCAAGAACGCAGTCTTGACATCCATCTGATGTAGGTTCCATCCTTGTGAAGCGGCAAGGGCTATGATCGAGCGGATGGTCGTATATCTGGCAACAGGTGCAAATATCTCATCATAGTCTATACCTTCCTTTTGGGAGAAACCTCAAGCAACAAAACGATCCTTATACTTTTCCGTGCTTCCATCTGCTGCATGCTTTATCTTGTAAAGCCATTTGGAAGTAACAACAGTCTTGTCCTGGGGTTTGGGAACTACTTCCCAAACATCATTCTTTATGATAGACTCATATTCTTCGGTCATAGCATCCTTCCATACTTGATGCTTGACGGCATCTGAGAATGACAAAGGCTCATTTTGTATGATCGTGCTCATGATGGTCAGGTATCCTTGATACCTATTAGGTTTCTTACTTTCACGAAAGGTTCCTCGGGGTGCAGCATGTCCTTCAGCATCATCAAGTAACCCCTTAAGCCATGAAGGCCTCTTCCTAGAAGAGGAAGGCTCATATGGAGGAGGATCAATCGGATCCATGGGTTCTTCTACATCAGGCATTGATTCATCATCCTTTTCTTTCGGTTCCCTGGTGTCGGCTTCTTGAGAGCTCCTCAAAGTCGGAAGATTGATCACCTTGCTGAGAGCCATATCTTCGTCAAAGGTGACATCATGACTAATTATAACTTCCCTTTGACTGGCTACATAGATTCTATAGCCTTTAGTATTTTCACCATAGCCCACGAAAATTCCCTTCTTTCCAGATGCTCCCAATTTATTTCTTTTCTCTTTCGGCACATGAAAGTATACAGGGCTTCCAAAAATTTTAAAATGAGAAACATCAGGTTTCTTACCGGTGAATTTTTCTTCAGGAGTCTTGGAACCCAATGCTTGATGAGGGCATCGATTTTGTACATATACGGCAGTGTTTGCAGCTTCAGCCCATAGAAACTTAGGAAGACTTTGATCATGTAACATGGCCCGGACAGCTTCCATAATTGTGCGATTCTTCCTTTCTGCCACACCATTTTGTTCAGGAGTATATGGTGTAGTAGTCTCCCTCTTGATGCCAGCCTCTTTACAAAAATCATGGAACTCATTAGATTCATATTCAGTCCCATTGTCAGTTCTTAAGATCTTGATCTTCTTTTCGGTTTGATTCTCGATTAGGGCTTTGAAGTGTCGGAACCAAGGGAACACTTCATCCTTCTTTTTCAAGAAGTATATCCAGGTCTTTCGAGAATGGTCATCTGTAAAAGTGAGATAATATGAGTATCCTCCCAAGGAGTTCACAGGCATCATACCTGATATGTCTGAGTGAACTAGTTGTAATATATCGGAGGTCTTGCTTTGACTTGAAGGGAATGGTCCCCTTTTGAGCTTTCCTTCGGCACATCCCGGACATACACCTTCTTTCTCTACTTGGAATTCAGGCATCCCTGTTACCATCTGTCTTACATTGGGTAGAGCTTTGTAATGAAGGTGGGCAAACCTCCGATGCCAAAGTTCGGACTGAAGCGTTGTGTCACAAGACATGACACCTAGCGGACTTCCACCGACTTGATATAAAGAATCAACTCGAAACCTAAGAGTGAAAGCATCTTTAACATTATTTTTCCATATGTGTACCTTACCATCGCTGAAGGTTACCTTATAGCCTTTGTCTTCCATTGCCGAGATGGATACCAGGTTCTTTTTGAGATCAGGTACATATAATACATCTTGTAAGTGAATCGTATTACCTTGATTCAGTTTAAGAGAAACATTGCCTACACCTTTCACTGGGTATTTCATGTCATCTCCAAGGACAATTTCCAGGTTAGTTTCTTTCTCTACCAGATTATAGAGTACTTCTTTGTAACCAGTGAAGTGTCTTGAGGCACCACTATCAATGAGCCAAATTCCCATTGAGTCCGAAGGAGCGGAGGTAGATAGAGTAGCTGGTAGATAATATTCAGCCTGCTTATCGTCAACAATGTTAGATTCATACCTGGAATTTCTAGCCTTCTTGAATGGTTGCCCTCTTCCTTGATTTCCCGCATTCCTTTTTCCTTTGTTGTTGAATTTTCCATTCCTTCGATTACCATGAGAGGGATTTTGATCATCGTCACGGTGAGAGTCCTTTCTATCAGGGCATTCCCTTGCATAGTGACCTGCTTTATTGCAAATGAAACATCGTCCTTTTCTTCCACCCTTAAATCCAACCTTTCTTTTCGATTTAGACCCAGAATTATTTCTTTTCTTAGCATGAGAAGAAAAAGCAGCAGGAGGACCTTTAGGCAAGGGAATTCCCTGCTCTTCTACCCTTGTTTGTTCTTGAATGCATCTAGCCATTAATTCCTCGAAACTAGGAATTACATTATTGTTCAGAAGAGGAGTCCTGAACACATACCATTCAGATGGTAATCCTCCGAGAGTTGTGAGTGCCATTTCTCTGCCAGTAATGGTTTCCCCAATAGATAGGAGATCGTTCTTGATCTCGGTGATTCTTAAGAAGTATGCTTGCATACTTTCATCTTTACCCTTCTTGATTTCCCTCAACTTATTTCTAAGAAACAAAACTTGATTTGCATCATTAACTTTAAATAAACTCACCAGTTTGTCATAGATTTCCTTGGAGGTGTCTAGATCAGAGATGTAGGCCACCAAGCGCTTGTCGATAGAGTCCCGGATGATCTTCTTTGTTTTGACTTCTCCATTTTTCCATTTGTTCCAGGCAGCAGCAGATGCATTTGATGAAGGCTCAATAATATTGCCTCTTACATGGTCTAGCACTCCTTGATCTTCAAGGGTTAGATCGATAGACATCTTCCATCCATGATAGTCAGCTTTCTCACGGAGCTTGTCTTCGGCAGGAAAGAGTGTTGAGGACCCCATAGTTCTTTTAGGATAGCCTTGCCAATCTTCTCTTCAATGATTGCTCTTGCTCTTGCTTGGGCTTTGTCTTCACCTCAGCTCTGATACCATGTTAAGTTATGGTATGTTCTATGCTTATAACAGTTTACTTCTTTTTCTTATTATATTCCACCGATTAGCAATCACATGTACATAAAGTAAAGTGCAGATAGAACATTAAACGATCGACAGAAAACAAGCCAAGACAAGAGACACAAGATGTGGCGGCTAGCCAGGGACAAACCCCACAATGTGTGGGGAAACCCTTTGATCAAATCTTCTTTTATCTTCAATAATTCAACAGCGAGAAATAGTACAATAAATCTGATTCATATCAGCAGTAGCAAACCCTAGATCAATAGCATCAGCATTAGCGGCTTCATTATCAAACTAGGGCAGACCATATCTCACAAACCGACAGTCGGATTGACTTCATTCCACCACCAAACGTTTGGGCTTCCAGAGGAGGTTCAGATGAACCTACAACGCAGTTCAGATGAGGAGATCTTCTAGGCCACGCAAGTCAATCTTTGCTTCTTCAGATGCAGCTTCAGTTTCAGCAGTTTCCGGCTTCAAACTAGGGCAGACGATATCTTCAAACCGTTCGTCGGATTGACTTCATTCCACCACCAAAAGTTGCGGCTTTCAGAGGAGGTTCAGATGAACCTATAGCGCAGTTCCAAAGAGGAGATATTCTAGGCCACGCAAGTCAATCTTTACTTCTGCAGTTGCAGCTTCAAATTCAACAGCTTTCGGCTTCACATGTGTGAGAGAGAGAGACCCATTTCAGCGCAGTAGAGAAGAGACTCAAATCTGCGCAGTAGAGAGAGAGAGAGATGTGATGAGATGAGTGAGTCTAAATGAGGAAAAGTCCTCTTATATTTATACACAACGTTGGTGGGTGAATAGATGCGACTATTGGGCTTCTGAGCCTACATGAGTTGTAGGTCGGCTTTATAATAATTCCATAATCAAAATAAATTCATATCTCCATGAATACTTATTGGAATTGGATGATCTTTATATTAATCCTACACCTCTCGATGAGCGGAATCTAATAAAAATATTATTAGCCATGAATAAGATGACCCACATGAAGTTTTGCCCTGGTTGCCAATTTTAACAGCATCACTCTTGACAAATCCCATCTTTTGCAAGTAGCCATCAATTCGACCATACCAAGCTCTAGGTTCCTGTTTTAGCCAATACAAAGCTTTCTTCAATCTAAATACATGATACTTCTTCTCATGTGTCTCAAAGATTTCTGGCTATTCAATGTATAGTTCTTATTCTATCACCCCATTCAAAAATGACGTTGACATCCATTTGATGAATCTCCCATCCCATCTATTCTTCAACAAATATCACGGTTCTAATAGATGTATACCTGGCTACTAGAGTGAAGGTCTCTTCGTAGTCAATTCCTTCCTTCTAAGCATACCCCTTAGTCACAAACCTGGCTTTGTATTTTTCCACACTGCTGTTTGCAACATATTTCTTGTAGATCCATATCGAACCTACCACTGATCTATCTTGGGGCCTTGGCACTACCTCCCAGACATTGTTCACCATTATGGAGTTATACTCCTCTACCATCGCATCCAACCAAACTTGTTATTGAGCAGCCTCTTGAAAACTGGCAGGCTCCCCATCCTGAGCTACTAATGCCTGATATCTATCTGGCTATTTTCTCTCCCTCTTATTGTTCCTTGGTGCATTGATGAAATCCTCTGCATCTCATAGAATCTGACGAAGTTCCATGTTCTTTCTTCCTCTGCCAGCAGGTGCTTTTGTTAGCTCCTACTCCTCCTGTGGTTCTTCCTAATCAGAGGAAGAATTCTTTACTTTTGTTGGTTGAAGAGGTTTGACCAACGACTCCTCTTTTGACTGCCCCTTTGAAGGCATTTCTCGAGATTTTCTGAAAGCCCTGTCCTCCATGAACTTCACATCTCGTCGAACTACTACCTTCCTACTCCTTGGAAGATAGATTATGTATGCCTTAGCGTTCTTGCTATATCCCACTAGATATCCTTTCTCTGCTTCTTCCTCTTTTCCTCGAGTATGCAACAATATGCTAAGCTCCCAAATATCTTGAAATCACTGACTTCAGGCGTCTTCCCTGTGAAGACTTTCTTTGGAGTAATATTTCCCAATGCCCAATGAGGATTTCTATTCTAAACATAGACTGCCATGTTGCATGCTTCTGTGCACAAGAATTTTGGCATATCCTGATCATACATCATGGCCCTAGCTGCTTCTACGATAGTATTGTTCTTCCTTTCTGCTACTCCATTCTGCTCCGGATTGTAAGGAGCTGTCCACTCCTAATGCCCTCCTTAGCACAAAAATCAATGAAGTCCTTATCGACATACTCTCCACCATTATCTGAGCGCAAAACTTTTATTTTCTTCCCAGTCAGATTCTCCACCAGAGCCTTGAACTCTTTGAATTGACAAAAAACCTCGTCCTTGGATTTCAGAAAATAATCCAAGTTTTCCTTGAGTGTTCATCAAAGAAGGTGAGGAAGTACTTGGCACCACTAAGAGCTTTAGTGGACATAGATCCGCAGATATTTTAGTGTATCAATCATAGTACACTCTTGGCCCTATTTTTACTTGTAGGAAATGTTGCTTTAGCATACTTTCCAAGAGCACATCCTCTGCATACATCATCTCGTTCCGTACTAGGATCCATAACTCCTGTTATAGTGTTCCTGAGAATTCTCAGAGCCCCATGGTGCAGATGTCCCATTATTCTGTGCCATAGTTCATTCAAATCCTTGTCTCCATGACTGCCTATTAGTGCCATTGGTGATTCTAGTTGTAATTTGTACAACTTGTTACTTTTTATCCCGATCTGCACTTTCTTTTTCCAGATCGGGTGCTTGACGTATACTTTCTCCTTAATGAAGAAAACTTCATAGCCTTTGCCTTGAAGTTGCGACATAGAAAGTAAGTTCATCCCTAATCCTGGTACATGCAAGACATTGGTAGCACAAAACTGCTCTCCTGTTTCTGTTTGAAAAACTATGGTACCCCTCCCTATTAAAGTACACTTTGCCTTATTCCCCATGGTGATCTGAAAGTTCATCCTCTCCTTCTAATAATATGAGAAACATTCCCAGATTCTCGTCATATTCCAAGAGGTGCCACTGTCTATATACCATACCTCTGATGATGCAGAGCTAGTCACACAAGCCACTTCTTCTTCCAGCCTCGAAGCCAACATAGAGAAATTGAAATTACTATCTCTTGTGCAATTTTCTAAGAATCTGTGTGAGTCTCCTGACGTAGATGCCTTTGCACCATGGTCTCGACCCATAACTTATTTTTCCTTCCTGTCTCTGATTACTTCCTCTGATACCATCTGAAAATTCTATCACTGTAACAACTAATTTATTTTACCTACTTATTTCTCAATAAGTTATTTATGAAAACCCTTCAGTAAACATTAAATTAAATTCTGCTGCAGATATCACACCATAATACAGAAACAAACACATGCACAAGAATCAACACATCAACACAGATATTTTGGACAATTGTCCCTAGAAAAACCCAACGTGGGAAAACTGGTGCTGCAGAGGAGGATTTTATTATTCAGCAATTCTTCAGTACAACTGGTTGCCAAACTGGCTTACCCAACAGAAAAAAGTTCTCAAGTACTTCTCCCAGTCCCAGCGTAAGCCTTGCTGTCCTCTGCACAGCTCCCAGACCCTCTGCATCAGCGTCTGCCTCTTTGCATCACCCATGCAGGCCCTCCAGTGACTGCGCAATCTGTTGCCTTTGCGTCTGCCCGAGAGGCTCTGCGTGTGCCTCTCCAACCTTT
The DNA here is from genome assembly GCA_031772625.1 of Pinus tabuliformis. Lineage (NCBI taxonomy): Eukaryota > Viridiplantae > Streptophyta > Pinopsida > Pinales > Pinaceae > Pinus > Pinus tabuliformis. The sequence goes on along the minus strand of CM062816.1, from coordinate 95,494,632 downwards.
GCACTGGTCTTCTGTTGTTGTTCCCGAATATTTTTTCCGTACCTGTTGCCTTTTAATTCTCTCCAGACCACTAGTTCGAATTTCTCAGCTAACCCCGCTCCAAAAATCGAACTGACTGGTCTCCCTCAGTGTGTTCTCCAATTGACCCTCAAGCCTCTTCTTATACTTTTCCTGTTGGTCCTTCAACAACCGAGTTTAAATCTCTGATCAATGGCTAAGATTAGGTTTGGCTTGATCCATGACTTTTGGAACCTTCTAACCCAGTTTTATATTAATACCCATTAATATTTTGTTTTTCCTAAGTTTAGACTTAGGAGATCCATTAAAAATATTAATTATTTTAATATCTTCCAAACTGGTTAGAATCTGCCCAAACCATTTCTGGTTCTTGGAGATCTCATGTGCTTTAGCCTCTCCACCCATTTTCATGGCTAGAGCACATTCGATGCTACCCCAAATCAACATGAGCCAATGCTACCACCTAGGAATCATCTGCCTATGGGGAGCCAATGCTACTTGTTGACCACTCCATGTCAACTACCTTTTTTTGTGCATGGATCTCCATCATGTTCAAGCACTTAGATGATCCACAAATTCATCGTTATCAGCTATATATACACTGGATTTTTGTAAACCCATTATGCATTTTGTAATGTAAATGATCATAATAAGACAAATGTATGTAATAACCGAGGTAAATTTATTTTTCTAATAATGATTTCTGTCCTATGAGGTTTTTAGTCTCACCGATTTATGTGTGTTTCCAAACAAGGATGATCGACATAGTTTTTCCCTCAAACCTCACCACAAAGTTAGGGTGGATTTTGTCGTCAAATTTTAAATGAGTCCAAGTGTTATTTATCGAGTTTTTGTAAAAGTGATTTGGGAATAATTCTAACTATTTGGTTAGATTATTTTATTACAAGTCACTTAGTCTACTAGATCATATTTTGTGTCGCAGAAGTGGGTAATTATTGAGGTTCTATAACGAATAGGTGTTCCCCCTTCATGGGTTAGAAATGTAATATTTCATGTAAATAATATTTTTGCTTTAATGCTAAAGTATTAGAGGGTTGGAAAATTCAATAATCCCCTCATGAGTTAATTAATTAAATTTTCTCATTAAAATAAATTAAAATGCTAAAGCCAAAAATTTAATTAATTTAGGTCTTAGGAAAAATTAAATTCTTCAACATTTAAATTCGTGGGTTTTAAAGTTTTTAATTTTTGGAGGTCCCCGACCAAGGGAATAGTGAAAATTTCAAGATATTTTGGACCCTTGAGCCATAGTAGTTAAGTCAAAGTCAACTTTTTGCAGCAATTAACTCAAAATAATCATTTTTGAGTTAATTAAAAGTGAAATTCGAATTTTATCAAAAAGTAACTTTATTTCAATGGTGATGATGAAAAGATCATTCGATCTTCATCAACGGTTGAGATTTCTTTGATGGGGATCAAGCCAACTAGCCATTGGAGAATTTTTTTGATAAATGAGATGCCTCTCTCCATTATTTGGATCTGATTTTTCAATCATGTACTTGCTCTAAGAAAACCCTTGTAACTTTTTCTGGTTAATAAAACACAAAGACTTTGGGGTTTCAGACCGTGGTGTTCCTCTTTCAGATTTATGTCGTAATATTGTTCTTAATACTCTGCTGCTTTTATTTGCATTTGCTGGTTAATAGCCTTTGGGGATTGATCTGTGTACATGTATCTCGCATAGATTTCTGGGTTTTTTAAAATATCATTTTGATTTGATAAAGTAGTAGGTATCTCTATTTCTTGATGATTTTATGATCTCTTTTGAACCTTTATTAATCTAACAATCATATCTAAGTGTGCAGAAGTTATCATTCAAGATTTGGGCATTTGGGGAAGTCCTCAGCTGGACCAACTGACTCTTAGTTTACAAAATGTAAAGAGCCCACTATGTTTTTTTAATTTCTGAAGTCACTTTATAGAATATTTTACTTGCAGGGTTTTTCTTGGGCTTGTGTCTCTTTAAAATTTCAAATTTATTTCTAAATTTGTGCAAAATTTGTTCAAATATGGCTAATAGGGGTTTTTGATATGCAGATATGCTAGATCTGTAGAATATTACTGTAGATTTGTAAATATCAAATTTCTAATTCATTGGGGTTTTGGGTATTTCATAATTTTGTATATACATGCTTTGGGGTTTTTTTTTCTTGGTTTAGGAATATCTCCTGAAGATTGCAAGAATTTTTTGTGGATTCTGGAGACCTATCTAGGCCCCAGAGGGCATCCACATTTTATTTGCAGGTTAAAGAGAAATTTCAAAAGGATCATGGGCAAATTTGTTTAGGGCCTGGAGGCCCTATGCTGGCTACATCTAGCTCCTTCTCGACCTCCCTTTCTCGGCTCCCTTTCCTATCCCTCTTGGCCTCTTCCCTCACCTCCTCTCAACCTCCCTTTCTTCACCCTCCATCACTAAATTTTCTCCATAAATTTCCCTAAAAAATTTAACAAATGTTTAATAAAAAGTTTTTCATAGAAAATTTTTGAGTTGAGGATTTTCAGTGATTCAGGCAACATAGCTTCAAGTGTCCTCAAGCCCCTAAGGGCTGTCTTGTGCACACCCTCCAACCTTTCCTCATTTCATTTTGAAATCAAGGCTAATACTGACATAGATTTGAAATTCGCTGGAGTATAGCAACAAATTTAATTTACATCTACTGTTGTACATTACAAAGATAGAAATTATCTCCAGTAACTTTATGCATGCTAATTGACAAATTTATGAACATATTCATTGTTGTTTAGTAATTTATTTATGAGTTTTTAGATCAAATATATCTCAGAAATAATTAAACTCAATTTTTTCCTGAATTGTAGTCATCAGTGTGTGATTTAAAAGTTTATGTTGTTATATATAGAAAAACCTGAATATTGCATGGTTACAAGACTGTTGTTTTAGAATATATTGCTGGCATTAACATTTGATTTAAGAGCATATTACTAGACTGATATTTCATTGATGTAATATAAGTTTAAATACTTAGTTTAATTTCTGAAATACATTTGATTTTACATGCTCATGCAAGTAGGACTAATCTAGTTTTACTTATGCATCTAATGATCTTGATTGAGTACTTCATACAAATGGATTTCTGAATTTAAAGTGTTTTATTTCCAGCATTTTAAATTTCAGTCATATTTTTCATTTCAGTAATTACTTGTGCATATTTTACCATTTACATTGTTGGTATAAGTACTTGTTTTCACATTATGATTATCATTTTTCCGAGCCTTAAGTTAAACGACACTCACAACATAACTCAGAATAATTCATATTTTAGGCCCCCATTTAACTAAAATTAACCAAGTTCCTGCCCTTCACATAGCTTTAAGTTTTTCATCTGCATAAAAGACAACCGAATCATTCAACAACAGTGTCCCATCCTTTACTTGGAATTTATTTCCTTCGCAAGATAGTTGAATCCACAAGGCACTGGTATCATTTCCCTCAAATCAATTTGAATCCTTAAAATCTTGCACAATCTAAAACAAGTATTTGTTGCTTAGCCATGTCTCCCAGATTGGTTGGTTCCCAACTAATCTTTCCTCTTTCCATTTCCATAGGGTCTAACCCACTTAGTCTGCTATTCGGAGACAACTCAAACAGAGTGATTGGGGATTAGTGTGACAATCCCCGATCTAAGTCATTGTCACGGTGCCTAGACATTCTGTGCGACAACACTACTACCCGAGAATCATCTGCTAGTGGGGAGCCAATGCTACTTCCCAGAAATCCATAAACAATAGGAGGGATGCCACTTACCTTATGAGGTAATAATTGTGCCTATCCCACTGTTTGGTGATAATATGATGGATTCCATTTACCATAAGTGGTAAGGATCATGCCTATCTTATTATCTGTTGATTTTCCCAACTTGATCCTTAAGAGTTAGTGGTAGAACACTTGCATCTTTAGCTTGAGCAGGATGCCACTTACCATAAATGGTAAGGATCACGCCTATCCTATTATTTGATGATATTCTCAACTTGACCCTCAAGAGTCAGTGGTAGAAGACTTGCATCTCTAGCTTGAGTGGGATGCCACTTACCATAAATGGTAAGGATCATTCCTAACTCAAGTAGCCAACACCCATTGACTAGATGGGTAGGAATATAGATGAAAATTGGGGTATGCTCTGTTGAATCCAAAGGTCCCTCATCCTAGAAGCTCTAGGGATCAATTCCTAACCATGGAGTTCAAATAGGGGGAAGAGCATAACTTAGTGTCCTCGATTAGTCCAGACCTTTACCTAGGATGCTTACATCCATCAATCCATGTTGTTCTCTAAATATTAGAAACATATAAAAGTGCTCGGATCTGGTACTAGCTTAAATAACTCACTAAAGAGTTCAATCACATTGCCTCATGCATTACCAAGAACAATAGTCCTTTGTTTTCCTTTTCATATAAGAGATCAAATCAAATTTTATGTTAGAACAAATAAATGTTATAAAAGGATACCTTATTCATCCTTTCTCCCTCTCATGGAGGCAACCACCACAAGCCTAAGCTTGTCTCATACAACAAAACTGTCTCAATACATGAAGATATCTTCATCCCAAAAATATTCACGATTCTCTGCTAATTGAATCCCACTCTTGTTGTCACAATATATCACTGGTGTATCAAGGACCTTCTCAAACAACTCTCCAAAGAACTTCCTTAATCAAACTGCCTCATAACTAGCCACGCTAGCGCCAATATACTCTACCTCTGTTGTACTCAAAGCCACATACTTCTCTTTCCTACTCATCTAAGATATCATGGTAGATCCCAAGCTAAATCAACACCCATATGTGCTATTTCTATCAATAACATTTCCAACCCAGTAATCGTCAGTGTGTTGGGATGGGGTCCCTTGGGCTAGTTTTGGGGCAAAAGCCCAAGTTTTGATGTAAAAAGATGTAAAGTCTCCGCAAATTGTGGTCACAGAGTGCGTAGCTAGTTAAGAGTCAAAAAAGGGTTTTAACCTCCGTTATGTAATCTTGAGTCGGCTTTTTGAAGATCTACCCATGGTCTGCAGACCATGGAATTATATAAATAGGTGTATCTTAGAGAGTCTAATGCAGATAGAAGTAATAGAAATTGTCTATGGGTACGAGCAAAGGAGTCTAGAGTAGAGAAGTAGTCTTAGAGGGGAAAAGGCTCTGCAGCTGAGTACGCAGAGGCCTAGAGTAGTGTTTGCAGCTGAGTGCGCAGACCCCTGCAATTGAGTGCGCAGGGAATTATTGAGTCTGTAAACCTATATTGAAGATCAATAAAGAAGATTATCGCAGAAATTCCTGTGTTTTAGCTCTTTACTTCTGTTATGTATGATTGCGATATATGCTGTGATGAATGATGTCTTTATGAAATAATGATGCATTGATGCACAAATTTACTTGATTTGTATAACTAACTAAACGCAATTAATGTTAAGTGATTACACGAAGATCCTAACACTTTCTGTTAAAGTTATCAAACACTTAGGTAGATCTGAGTAAATACTGATCTAAGAGTAATCTATGGTGCATGTAAGTAGCTAATTCGCCTGTTCAGAGTCCGCAAAAGCCAGTCGTAGACCTTTGCGGAGGTCTAGAGGCCGATCGAAGGAAGTTACAATGATAAGCCATAGGGGCTTAAAGATCTGCACGAAGGCAGATCTAGGTCGCAGAAGGACATCACACTAATCTCTAGGTGCGGAAACTTGGTTCCAGCACCCCCCCATACTGTTTCGGGTGAGACTTCAGTCCATGCACCACAGATTGATGTTGAAAGGGCTAGTAGTGTAGGGATTTGTTTGGCGCAACTAACTTTGAACCTAGGTCAGGACCCCCTAAGCCAACAAATGTTTCTATTGTCGAGACTGAGATTTGCATAAAGAGATGTGTGATGTCGCATCACTCGAATCCAATCAAGAAGGAAATTGAGAAGTGGTTGGATAGAAAGATCCACGAATTCGGAGCACAGGAAAACAAGAATCCACGTCCGACAAAAGAACAATGGTTGGACAGATATTTGTACACATAAATACACGAAATTTCTTCTACACCTTCCTACTTGAACTATACGAGTGAATAGCTAAATTGGCAGACGGCCAAGGGAGGTGGAAGCTTGATGGTTCAATAGTGTGGACTCCAGAATTAGTGCGGAGGTTGGAAGCTTCTGAAGATAAGATCACATGTGTTGTTGACCATTGGCTTGATCAGGTTATAGGACGATTTGTTACAAAGTTCGCGGTTGACACCTCAGTCAGTTACAGTGAAGTAGAGTGTTGCTTCTTCAAAGTACCGCGAGGTAAGTATCTAAGATATTTGAATACTTGGATTAAGATGTTGTTATGTGAGAAACAGGTTATGCCACTTCCTTTATATTTGGAGCTATGCGAAGTGGTAAGCTCTTCAGGGATAGGAGAAGAACAGGCCCTGAATATAGCCCGTTGATTGAACCTCCTGTGAGTGATGACGAGGGAGCAGCACAGGCTTCATCGCAGAGCGCTATCCAGTTGATAAGACAGGGTTTTCCACGAATACCTCATCCGTCCACACCACCTCCACCTTCACCTCCACAACATACACCTTCAGCCACTGCCACCACTACCACCGCAGGTCAACATGTCAAATATAATGAAGTTTCCAGTTTTCAAGGGCTTAGGAAGTGAGGATCCGGATCAGTTTTTGTTTGTTGCGAAGGCTGTGTGGACAACACAACATATTATAGATGATAATATAAATAAGGCGTAGTTGGTTACTGCTTTACAGGATCGCGCGCTGACATGGTACATTAAGTACTGCACTAGTAATCCATTGGCGTCATTAGCAGATACTTAAACCGCTTTGAACGAAGAATTTAGTAAGCCTAAGCCTGCCTCGTAATCGGTAATTTCATTTAAGGAAATCATGATGAGGCCTGGTGAAACGACATGGGAGCTAGATCAAAGACTGAAGGGCGGGGTCCGTGAAGCTAATATGAATCTCACAGATAGTCAGCACCGCGATTGGTTTATAGCCGCGCTCCTGCCCCACCTAAGGATTGCTTTATCGCAGTAAAAGATAGGAACTTAGGCGGAAGCTCTGGAAATCGCGATGAGATTGCATGAGACACCTATTTAGGATGCGTCTTTGGGAGTCCAACAAATTCACTCGCAGTTGCAAAACCTCTGTTTGGAATTATAGAGCTTGAAAAAATAAAAAGAGGCCAGGATAAAGGTGCGCGAAGAAGTCTGGTGTCTCAAGTGTAAGAGCCAGGGACATGATAAGGATCATTGCCTGTCTTCACGAACTATATTACCGGGGGGGGAGGATGCCCCTGAGGCAGGAAGCTCTAGTAGGACCAAGTATGGGGCCCGCGCTATGGTGCGCTATTTTTCAAGTGGCCGAAAAACATGTCACATATAATTGTCATTTGCTACAAAAGTTTGTACAGAAAGGACAACAATTGTTCTGCTATTTTTGCAAATCGGTGGGCCATGATGAGCGCCACTGCCGAAGTTATGAATTAATGATGGAGAGGACACCTACGTATCAAATGCAAATGGAAAATCAGCCTCCAAATTAGGGTGATAGTGGAGCACGCGGAGGATATTAGGGACACAGACGAGGCTGAGGAGGAGAAGGACCTGGTAGGGTTCGTGGGCAGGTCATTTGCTACAATTGCAGAACAGTAGGACACTACGCGTGAGAGTGTACGAATCAGACCTGCCTGTCATGTCAATATTGTACTCAGTTTGACCACACAATTGAAGAATGCCCTATGCTGATGGCCAAGATGCAGGAGAAGAAGATGCAACCTCAGCATCCTATCTAGAACTTACAGACGATGAGAGCCGAGCCTTGCGAAGAGGACCTGAATGTGAATATCATGTTGCGAAGCGAGATCATGACTAGTGACGATAAGGGAAAACAACTTGAAGAAGGTGGATGGGTTCACAAGTCCCCAGAAAAAGAGATTGGTTTCGACCTGGTGCATGTGAAGGAAACATTCATGGAAGCGAAGAAAAGATTCGATGAAGCCTTTACCTCAGGGAGCCAGAACAAACTGCCAAACACCAGTGCGCCTACAGAGGTTGACCCCTCTGTGCTTACCACCTTCTTGGAGACCTGTATGAAGCTGATGTGCGATAGCAAGGCTGTGAAAGGGCTACAGAAGTTGATAAACAAGTGTGTCGATAAGGATAATGCTCCAGATGGACCTCACGTAGTCCGAAAGACTGGTAAGCATAAGGCAAGAATAGTGCGTGATATGAGGCTTATCGCACAAATAAACAAGTGTGTTGATAAGGATAATGCTCTAGATGGACCTCACGTAGTCAGAAAGACTGGTAAGCATAAGGCGAGAACAGTGCGTGATATGAGGCTTATCGCACAGATAGGAGACTATGAGATGGACCAAGTTATTTTGGATTTGGGGTTTGATGTGAACGTATTGCCTAAACATACTTGGGAAAGAATGGGGAGGCTTGTGCTGTAGTGGTCACTGATTCAACTGAGGATGGTGAACCAGCAAAAGATTATCCCTATGGGACGATCGCGAGGAGTTACTATAGATATAGAAAGTGCGAGCACGCTGGTTGATTTTGAAGTGATAGAAATTGTTGATGACAACAATCCATACCCCACGCTCCTTGGAATAGATTGGGCTATTGATATGAATGGGGTCATCAACTTGAAGAAGCGGACGATGTCATTTGAAAGAAAATCGCTCTGTGTTGTAGTACCATTGGACCCTGCAAAAGGACCACGCTATACCGAACCAGTCCGCGACTATGAGGAAAGTGATGATGATTTGGATCAAATCTACAAAATTACGGTGCGAGACCAAGATTGGGTTAACCCAATGGCTAATGGGAAGATTGCATGGGACCGTGAAATTTCCTGTACCTCGGATTCAGATGAAGAGTTGGAACATTGGCAAAACAAGCTGCATGAAGTATCCACATTGTGCTGCAACATGATGACTAAATCGTTGTGTTGTGTGTCATCGGAGGTAAGAAATTTACCTTATTACGATGGTTTAACTGATGTAGATAAGTTTCTGGATTCTTTTGAAAGAGAAGTTCCAGAGATCACCACTTTCAAGTGCTGGATTTAGCACTGCGCGCTACGCCCGCTCGGTGGTGGGGTATGCACAAAAAAAACTTTGATGAGTGGCGCAATTACATGAGGATGATGATGATGCGATTTGGTCATCCTAAAATATGGTTAATTAAGAAATATGATGGGAGGAATGATCTGCGTGATCATTTTTGGAAAAATGGACTAAAGTGTATAGAACGTAGCTGCAGCCAAAATGGGTGCATTTATTCTGTCACACTCTGGACATAATCCCTATCAATTGGTATTTGGAAACAGAGGTCCGCCATGGCACTGCGAAGTGGGATATTTTAAGAGAAGGATTATTGATTACCTTCAACTTTGAAGACGGGTTCGAAAGCATCGATGAGGTGCTGCAGGAGGTTAAGGCAACGATCTTCCAAATTCCATAGGATCCTTTGGAATTGGTTCAACCGGATTGGAGGACCCAGCTGCGCCATGCACTGAAATTCTATAATATAACTGCTGAAGGAGAGGATGAGGATCCACAGAATATTAATATCCCAGAAGTAGAGGGCCACCATGAGGTTGAAGGTCCGCAGATAGAGAACCCAGAAATCACTGCGTCACTGAAAACTAGGTGGGTAAACATTGGTACTGAAGCGGAGCCTAAATTTGCGAAGATTGGGGATTACTGGGATGATGCCATGGTAGATAAAGTTGTTGAGTTGCTCCGTGAGTATCAGAACTTGTTTCCTACAAAATTTTCAGACTTAAAAGGCATCATAGGCCATTTGGGAGTGATGAAAATAACTTTGAAATCAGACACAAAGCCCATTAAGTAGAGACCATATTGCCTTAATTCCAACTACAAGGAAAAGGCCCGCTTGGAATTGGACAATATGCTTGAGGCAGGTATTATTGAACTAGTGGAGGAATCTGATTGGGTGAGCCCAATGGTAGTTCAGGAAAAGAAGCAGAAGGGAGAGATAAGGATTTGCGTAGATCTAAGAAAGCTTAATGATGCCTGCATCCATGATCCTTTCTCGACACCATTTACTGATGAGGTACTGGACAATGTTGGAGGGCAAGAGGCCTACTCATTTACTGATGGGTTCTCTAGATACCATCAGATCAATGTTGCACCAGAGATAGGAGTAAAATAACCTTCGGGAAGGAATGGTGGTGTTTTCAGTATACGGTGATGCCATTCAGACTCAAGAATGCGCCGATGATATTCTCTCGCGTAGTCATCACGATGTTCAAAGAGTTTATTCACAAATTCTTGGAGGTATATTTTGATGACTGGACAATGTTTGGGTTGGTAAAGTGCCATGTAGCCAGTCTACGCTTAATGTTGGATATGTGCCGAAGGTATCAGATCGCACTGAACCTGAAGAAGTTTTTGTTTTGTGTCCCCTTTGGGATTTCTCTGGGTCACGTGGTATGAAAGCAAGGGCTAGTGGTGGACCTTGCCAAGATCGTGGTAATAATCAATTTGGAAGCCTCGAGGAGTTTCAAACAACTATGCGCAATGCTGGGCCATACTGGATATTATCAAAAGTTCATCAAAGCTTATGCCCAGATTACTGCACCCATGGAGAAGTTGCTAAAGAAGGATGCTACATTCTATTGGGATGAAGAATGTCAGCGCAGTCTAGATGTCTTGAAGGAAAAGATGGTCACTGCGCCGATCTTGGTCTTCCTGGATTGGAAGAAGGAATTCCATGTGCACGTTGATGCCTCGTGTATTGCGTTGGGAGAAGTGCTAACACAGGCTGGCGAAGGAGAGATGAATCACCCTATAACATTAGCAAGCAGAAAGTTATTAAAGGTTGAGAAGAACTACTCAATGGCAGAGCGTGAGGGATTGGCTATGGTGTATGTGCTCCAAAAATTTAGGCATTATATGTTGGGCGGACATTTCAAGATGTACACAGACCACTCTGCTTTGAAGTACCTAGTCAATAAGCCTGTGTTGGGGGGGAAGATATGCTGATGGATACTATTGTTTCAAGAATATGACTTTGAGGTAATTGTCAAGCCAGGAAGGTTGAATGTAGGACCTGACCATTTGTTGCGAATTGAAATGGGGGAGGAGCCTACTAATTTGGAGGAAGGGTTTCCCAACACGCATCTCTTCATGGTGCACGTAGTGGACAACCACTTTGCAGATATTATCCATTTTTTGACCACATGGACAGCTCCATAAGGCTACACCAGTCAGCAGAAGAAAGAATTGGTAGTACGTGTGGATGATTTCTCAGTAATTGCCAGACATTTGTATAAGATGGGATCGGATGAGATACTCTGACGATATGTGCTTGATGTTGAACGAAGTAGTATCCTCGTTGAAGCTCTTGGAGAAGCTATAGGAGGACATTATGCAGGAAAAGTAACAACGCAGAAGGTTTTACGCGCTGGGTTGTGGTGGCCTACGCAGCATAAATATTCTAAAGCCTATTGTAGGGAATTCGATGCATGTCATAGAATAGGCAGACCATCGCAGAGGAATGAGCTGCCATTAAATCTGTTAACACTCAGGTTGTCCCTAAAGCTCCTTAAAGGGATACGACCGAGGTAACCACAAACCAATCTTTGGGCTGCAGGTTCTAGCCCACCTGCAATCAGAGAGGGCTCTCTCTTCGTAATTTAGCTTTGTTTTGGGTTGATTTTAGGCTAGTTATGGTGTACAAGGGTTTTGTTTCGATTTTGGTGGGAAGGAGATGTTTTTCAAGCAGAGTTGGGATGCATACTGTGAGAAGTTCGAACCATTGGGCATGGAGTCATGGATTAGGGCTTGTTGTTGCGTTTTCTTGGTCACAAGAGGAATATAGAGCAGGATAGCTACACATAGGACAATATCAGGCTGGAATAAAGATGGAATGAAGGTCAGCAATGAAAGGCAACTAAGAATCTTTCATTAGCTAACATAGAGGGAAGGTGGATGAAAGTTTATCTAGGAGCAGTAAAGAATTCCTAAAAAACAGTGATATATGGAAGAAAAAGGGTAAATATGATCATTTAAGTATGCATATTCATAACCATTTCTGAGGAAAACATATAGAAATAAAAAGAACTGAGCATAAGGTGCAATCAAGAAAAACCTAAGCTATTCTTTTTTCTTGCCATTTAGATGGTAACACCATTGTGCATGAACATAATAAAACTGTAAACAGAGGTAGAAAAACTTATTGAACCATGTAGTAGCACAGGGATTCCACAGTCACTCTCTAACCATTAATAACACAACATTCATTTCTTCATCCAAAGCATTCTAGCAGTCTTTGATTAGAGAGCTTCTCAAAATTACAGCATAAGTCTAGCATGAGGAATATCAACCAACCAACCCCTTCAACAATGAATTAGGGTGGTTTATATAAGGAAAATATCTAAAATATCTATTACAGCGGACCTAAAACAGGTCTGAGGGAAATAACTTCTTTAACCTAATTTTGTCCTGAAATTAATGCAGGAAAATATCTTTGAGCTGCGTTGGAGGCAGCGGAATCAAAATGAGTTAATACGATGTCCTTTTGGCTCTGTGCTGTTCATTTAGCCATAACTGTGCATTGGGCTTTGATCCCCTGCTCTTGAGTGGTTTTGACGTGCATTAACTGTGATATGAGAGCTTCAGATGACTTCACCGTTTACTTTGACTTTGCTTTGGGGGTCTTTAATGTTCACCTACTTTGGTATTGCCGATCTGATACTCTTTGCCGCCTCACTGATACTCTTCGTCTTTCCTCTGATACTCTTGAATTTGTCAAATCGCCCCTTTTCTGAACCTTCACGAAGAAATCCTGTCAAACTGCGCATTTTCGAGCTTGCTGGTAGCCTAGCCACAGGCAGCTTTCCATTTTGACCATTTTTTCTTAGCGATGCGTGATTAGCGCTAATCGCGCATCAAAAACTGCCTCAGTTTTTCATTCTGGGCATCCTTCGCTGCGATTTCACCCTTCGCACCCTTTTTCGGTGATGATGTCAGCATGACATTAGCGGTGGGTCCTGGTATGAAAGTGACGTGGCAGGGTGACATCAGCAGGGTGACGTGGCAGTACGGTAGGTTGATGTGGTGGCAGTGACACGTAGCAGTGGGGGGCCGACGCAGAGGTAACGTGGCGTTGACCTGGTGCTGTCGTCAGGGGAGGAGAGACAGAAGGCGGTTAGTGGTTTCATCGGACCGCCTTCTGTACGAGAGCGGTAATTGTCAGAGCCCGCCCGATGCAATAAAAGGCGGACACGCGTCCTTCTGTACGACGGCAAAACCGCCGTGCCATCGGATGTTAACTGTCGAGTGACGGGGCGGCTCCGAAATCGCCGAGAGCCGTCGGATCTGGGAGGGTGGATCGGAGGGCTGACGGAGCGCGGAGCTGGTGGCAGGTTTGCGCGCGGGGCCCGCTAGAATATTCGAATATTTATACAATGCTGCGGGGGTTTTTAGACTTTGGTTTTGTGGGTTTTATACATGGTTTGTGCGCCAAGGGTAAAGTTTAATCAAAATATTTAAACCAAACCTGAAAATATGAGTGCGCAGGGTAAAATATTTAAGGTTTATGGGAAGAAGGGTGAGGAAAGAGGTTATTAACCTTAACCAAATGTTAAGTTAATCCCAGGGTTAGGACGCAGAAGGCTAATGCTAAGCCCCAAATGAACTCAACATTTCCCCAAACAGATATTGTAGGGCTATAGTGCTAGGGGATGGGAATATGTACATAGGGGAGCTATTTAGTGCTTTTAGTAAGGGGAAGGGGAAATAGAAAGGGATTTACATAATAATGTTTAGAAGTTAATATGAGTTTGTGAGGTGAAGTGTAAGGGGCTAAGTTTGTGAACTGAAAACTTAGGCATAGGAAGTAAATGGACTGTGGAGAAATGATTTTTACACAAGAAATGTGGCTTCTTTTCACTGAAGAAATTCAAAGCTTGACTTGGTTTTTTACAAAAATGAAGTGATAACAGGACTGGTTGGGCAGATCCCAAGGTCCTCAAGGGGATGTTAGTGAGTGATTTGGAGATTTAGAAGAAGGGGGAATTAGACATGCCTCGCTTGAGCTCCTCCAAAGGGAAATTTCCTTGTACTTGTGATCTGAATAGATATAACACTTGAAAACATGAAATGGATCACATAGCTTGATTCTGCAACCACAAAAATACTTACCCAGCCTACTCACCTAGAATTTTTTCTTCTTTTTGCATGGGTGCATTTGGAATTGTAGACCTTGATTATCCTTTTTTCCTTTGATTTCCCTCCTATCTAAACGTACCCTTATATCATCCAGGGGCTCAGATTAAGCTGTTGAGCACCCTTGTTTCTCTACCTATCTACAAATCTGCCAAGATTAAACAATTTGGACAGATATTCATTCTCTATATTTTAAAACAAGCAATTGAAACCTAGGGAAGCCAAGATTAAGCTGTTTGGCTTTCCTTTAACTGAAAAATTCTTCAAAAATGAAATAACTTCATCAAAATTGGAATACAGCAGTGGCATTTAAACTAGCACACTTTCATGGCCTATTCTTTGGCCTCTTTTTGGAAATATGGAGCATTGCAGCATGCAAAGTATGAAATATTTGGCACTTTCAACTGCCAATCATGAAATATGAATACCTATTGCAATAGGAGGCTAACAGTGGCTCCACTTGGGGATGGATTTTCCTTGTGAAAAGCCAAGAACAGTAGGTCAGACTGCCTTGATCTTCTATTGTTGCTGTAGACTGAAACTTCCCTTGTGCTGGCTGTCAAATGATTGAAACTTTGAAACCTGAACATAGCATCCTCATAAACTGAATTTTTATACAATAGCAGCACCGCCTGCTTTCTTCTGCGTGCTCTATCATTATATGCACCTCTGCCTGAGAACCTGCCTTTGAAATAAACACAACCTAGGGGAACAAAACTGGAGCACTTCCCTTGATTCTGTTTTGAAAAAAGGGTGCTGATGTAAACTGAAAATCCTCCTTTCTTTTGATACTATTGACTGAAAAAATTGCCTGCTCTTTTGCTGAGATTAATGCAATGATGATAGAGATCTGAATGGAGGACTTGCTTTGGTTCTGCCTTTAAAGAACTTTGTTGCGTTGTTCCATTATTCGGCCTACTATAAAAACAAAGTGCTGAAAATACAAGTATTTATGTACAAATATAATACAGTTTCGTTTTGTTCACCAAAGGGATCATGATAATGCTTTAGCATTCAGCCATTGACAATGCCTTCTTCAGTTGTGCCGCCCTCTACAGATTTGAGGAAATATGTGTTATTGCCCTGCACAATGCTGATAACAAATGGACCTTTCCATAAAAAATCAAATTTTGCATGTTTTCCCTTGTCTTCTCTTCGTGAGCCCCACCTTAGAACTTTGTTGCCAACACAGAAATCCTCAGCCTTGGCCCTCTTATCAAACATCCTTTTGAGTTTCTCTTGCAAAATTTGAGCTCTGTTATAGACCTGCTCTCTTGTTTGCTGAAGATGAATGGTCTGGTTGATTCTTCGTTGAACATCATTTGGTTCAGCTTGGATCTCTTGTAACAACTTGATGATAGGAATGCCCAAGGAAGATGGAAATCTGGCCTCCATGCCATACACCAGCTCATAAGGGCTCATCCCAATGGATCTCTTTGTTGAAAGTCCGTCTGCCCATAGGGCATTTGTGAGCTTTCTATGCCAGTTCTTCTTGTTTTCTTCTAGCACTTTCTTTATGATGTTGATGAGGCTTTTGTTGGATGATTCGGCCAAGCCATTACCTTGAGGGTAATAGGCTGTGGAGTGACCCAAGGTAATGTGAAATTTATGGGAAAAATTGATCATCTTTTTTGATTTGAAGGCAGCGGAGTTGTCAGCAATGATCTTCTCAGGGCAGCCAAATCTAGAAGGATGTTGGCCTCAAGGAATTGGATAATGATGGAGTCATTGGCCTGTCTACATGGGATGGCTTCAATCCACTTAGTGAAATAGTCGGTGGCTATTAGAATCCACTTATGCTGGCCTGAGGAAGAGGGGTGGATTTCTCCAATGAAGTCAAGATCCCATTGTTGAAAAGGCTTTTCGGTTGAGATGGGCTTAAGAGGCAAAGGTAACAACTTTCTTTTGCCCTCAAAGATTTGGCATTTGTGACATGAGATAGCAAACTTCTTTACATTTGCAAACAAAGAGGGCCAATATAAACCATCCCTTAAAATTTTATCAGCAGTGGAATTCCAATATAGATTTCCTCCACAGTCCCCTGCATGGAATTCTTTCGTGACATTGTTAGTTTCATTCATGGTTAAACAATTAAGCAATATGCCTTCATGATTTTTCCAAAATAATGCACCATCTAAGACACAAAACTTGGAAGCTTTCATCTTTAAAAATCTTTTCTTGGTTCTGGACAATCCTGGGGGAGCAAACAGGTTTAACAATACAAAGCATATATCAGCATACCATGGGGATTGCAAAAAGGTTTCACTGATCTGTGGAGTCGCCAGCTCCTGTTCATTGTCCAGTTGGTTAATGTCTAAGGCTTGAAAGTTTGTTTCGGACATCAGTTTGGCTAAACCTTGTCCCTTTATGAGCTTGGTTGGTTTTATTTCTATGTCATACTCAAGGATGTTAGCAATCCACTTGCCTCTTTTGCCTTCTAACCCCTCTTGGGTTAATATGTCTTTTACAATAGCATTTGGGACATAGGCAATCACATGTGAATATAAAGTGTAAACTCGGAAATCTTTGATTGCTTAAACAAGGGCATAGGCCTGCTTCTCCATGATTTGGTACTTCAAAGGGGCATCTCTTAAGGCTCGGCTGAAAAATGCAATTGGATTTTCATTTCCTTGATCATCCTTTTGCAAAAGGACAACAGCTATGGTGTGTTCAAATGCAAATGAAAAAATGATGAAATCCTTATCAAATTGAGGACTTGTGAGGACTGGGGCTTGGGTTAAGGCAGTTTTGATACTCTCAAAGGCTTGCTTGGTTTCAAGAGACCATTTTACCTTGGCATCCTTCTTTAACATGCTGCTTAACAGTCTTATCAGCTCGGCTAGATTTGGGATTGTTGTCGCACAGATTGTAACGACAACGCTCAGACCGGGGGCTGTCACTCTGATCTCCAATCCGTTATGCTATTAACCTGCAAAATGATACCCAAATACAGAATATGCGAAGAAAAGATACCCAGAACACAGAATAGCAATGATTTTATTATTCGGAAAGTAATGTTCACTTGCCTCTTCGAGGGGGCAACCTCCAATAGAGCAGAGCTCGACTATAAAATAAGACACGATGCTCCTCGCAGGGAGTCTCTATCCTTTATATATGACTCATACATGCAATACCACGGGCCAATACCGTGGGTTTTATTAATACCATCTATCTAATACTACGACCCATTTGCAACTAACTGTGGTTCCGTCATTAATTGCGGATTAACCACTTACAATTATTAATATGGGCTTTATTGACTCTTGACTATGACGTGATCCCATTACATAAATAAGGGGGTTAGGGTGGGACCCTAACATGCCCTCCCCCTTAAGACGAGCCTTGTCCTCAAGGCTGAAGCTGCGGAAATTGCTGAAGAATAGTGGCTGGTTCCCAAGTTGCATCTTCCGAAGAGGTGTCTTTCCATTTGACGAGGACTTCCTTAATCATGCGGCCGCACAGTTGCTTGTCTCGTGTGTCTAGGACCTATTCGGGTTGAAGCCAGATGGACCCTTCTTCGTCCAATTCAGGTAGACTGGTCTGAATTCCACAATTGTTCCCAATCACTTTCTTGAGGCATGAGACATGGAAAACTGGATGGATTTTTGCAGTAGGTGGCAAGGCCAACTTGTAGGCCACTTCTCCAATGCGCTGAAGTACTTGATATGGTCTGTAGAATTTGGGAGAGAGTTTCTGACACCCCTTGTCCTTGAGTGATGTTTGCTTATATGGTTGTAGCCGTAAAAAGACCTAATCCCCTTCTTGAAATTGGCACTCTGAGCGATGTTGGTCTACCTGTTGCTTCATGCGGTTCTGAGCTTGATGAAGATTCTCTCGAAGATGGGCGAGCATGGTTGCACGGTGTTGTAGGAGTTGATCCACTGCTTGTACTTTTGAGCATCCCTTGAGATACGAAGTAGGTGAAGGTGGGAGTTGACCATATACTGCTTCATAGGGTGTCATTTTGGTGGTGGCATGATAGTTGGTTTTATACCACCATTTAGTCAGAGGTAACCACTGTACCCAAAGGTGTTGCTTTTCTAAAGTGAAACACCTAAGGTAGGTTTCTAGACATTTGTTGACGGCTTCGGTTTGACCATCTGTTTGCGGATGATAGGAAGTACTGAGTTTGAGTTGAGTGCCTTGTATTCTGAAGAGTTCTTGCCAAAAATTACTGGTGAAGATCGGGTAGCGGTCGGACACAATAGAAGTGGGCATGCCATGCAATTTGAAGATCTGATCCATGAAAGATTGAGCAACCAAAGTTGGTGTAAACGGGTGGGGTAGGGCGCAGAAATGAGCATACTTCGATAGTCGGTCCACAACCACCATGATGACTGACTTGTTCCTTGACTTTGGAAGACCTGTAATGAAATCCATAGAAACCTCTGTCCAAATTGATGTTGGAATGGGCAATGGTTGTAATGTGCCTGGTGTGTTGAAGGTTTCCCCTTTGTGGCATTGACAGACATCACATTCTGCTAAGAAAGTAAGGATGTCCTTTTTCATGCCTGTCCAAAAAAATGATCTTCTGGTGCGAGCATACGTCTTCTGAAAGCCCGAATGTCCTGCAATGGGAGATGAGTGCAATTCTGCCAAAATGCGACTTTTGAGGGGGGATGTTGGTGATATTACGACTCTGTCCTTGTAGCGAAGAATATCATCCTGCCACGAGTAGCCCTTGGTGGAATTTGGATCTACCTGCAATTGAGAAATGAGTTGGGAGAGCCCGGTGTGTGAAAACCATTCCCTGCGAGCCTCTTCAATCCATTCTGGAATGGGGAGGGAAATTGCTAGCAGAGTACTTTCCTCCTCAAATTGGCGAGATAATGCATCTGCTACACTATTGTCTTTCCCTTTCTTGTAAATGATCTCATAATCATATCCCAGCATTTTGGCTAGCCATTTATTTTGTTGTGGGGAGGATAGGCGTTGCTCCAAAAAATATTTAAGACTGTGATGATCTGTGCGGATTTGGAAACGTCGCCCCAATAAGTAAGGTCGCCAGGTCTCCACTGCATGTAAGATGACCATCATTTCCTTCTCGTAGGTAGATTGGCCTAGATTCCTCCTGTTAGACTCTGTCTCATGTCAGAGATTGATTCTTCTTCAAAACCCTGTTTTAAAAAAGAAATCATTTAATGTATTGATTTAAATTATGTAATTTATCTTCAGCTCTTCAAAAGACAGCAGCGACTTCAAAACTCCTATCTGCACAAGCACAATTCAGAAATATCATTAGCAATCAGAGGCATTACAGTAGTATCTCATTCTGCACTGAAATAAGATTTGGGAAAAGGTCCAAGATGAAAACTGCAGAGGATTCAAGACTTTGCCTTGTATTACATCTTTCAAACAGTTTAGATGCTGGAACCCTTTTATTTCTCACACAAGAAGGCAGTCTCACAAGCAACAAATCGAACTATTCTCTTCATGCTTCTAGACAAAAGTTACAAGACAGCAGGATCAAAGTGTAACAACTTTAAAATTCAGGGTTCTGCAAGCCTCCTGCAGGTGGTGATCATGGCTATAATGGCGATGCTTCCTTTTTCTCCTTGGGGTCTCTCGGATCGGGCTTACCGTTTTACATTAGTGGGCACTGGATTCTCCTGTTCTTATTCCATATATTCAATATATGGGAGGCCAAGGGCATGGAATCTTCAAGCTATTCAATTATGGCTCCAGTCACTTATTGCTACCAAGGATTTCATCTATCTTCTATACTGCTTTGTCTTTGTTTCTTCACCGATGGCCATTAAGTTTGCTTTGGTACCAGTGTTATGTCGGTCTCTTGAGTTAGTGGCGGAATTTTTAAGACGCAACTTCAGCAGTGCCAATCTTTACAGAAAATACGTGGAGGACCCCTGTCTGTGGATAGATACGAACACAGCAACACTGAACATTTTGAGTTCAAACTCTGAGATTATGCTATGATTTTAGTGATAATTTTGCTTTTCACAAGGCAGAGAAAATGGACAAAATATGGGGTTTAGTTGAACTGGTCAAGCTAGATCATTCAAGTGCTAGCAGTATAACAACAAAATGTGAGAAATGCAAGAACAATAGCAAGAACAGAGGTCAGTAAAAACATTTGCACAAGAAACCTTCAGTAACATCTTGCGATTAGTCAACGAGATTTCTGCTCTTGTTCTTGCTATATTACCAGGGAAGGCTGGCGTCTTGGAAGGCATTCAGGTAATGTGTTACTGCCTTTCCCTAATTCTTCCAGAAATTCTACGGGGTGGACTAGATCGTTGCTTGTTTCTCCAAGTAGCAGAGGAAGTTGGAGCCACATGTATGGATTGGCAAGCAAAAGAATGAATAGCTTCAAAGATCATGTAGTTCATCGTACTACGGATCGGAGACGTGGTGTAGTTGAGGATCTTCAGCTTGTTATAGAATTTGCATTTGATATTGTGCGTAAAGCACTTTACTTTCTCCTGTCTCCTTTCGAAACATGTAGGTTGGCGTTCAAAAGGCTCATCACAAGTATACAGGCTTGCAAAAGTCATGGAATGTCTGCTAGTGATAATGATGTTCATGTGCAAACATCTACTCTTAATGATTGGGATCCGAATTCCACTTTTCGACAAACAAAATTTCAGCAATCCTTGAATACAGATGCACGCACATGTGGAGATGTTATAACAGAATTGGGATATCCATATGAGGCTATTCGCGTCATTACTGCTGATGGTTATGTCTTCCTCCTGGAAAGAATACCGAGACGTGATTCAAAGAAGGTTGTTTACTTACAGCATGGATTGTTGGATTCTTCTTTGGGTTGGGTGTCAAATGGAGTAGTTGGCTATCAAGCATTTGCAGCTTATGATCAAGGTTATGATGTTTTTCTGGGGAATTTTCGAGGTTTGGTTTCCAGAGAACACATAGACAATCACATATCTTCTCAACGGTACTGGAGGTATTCAATCAATGAACATGGAACACATGCATTAATTTCTAACTGTTGCTTGCATTATGGAATGGAATTGTCGCCACAGTTTGAAATTTAAGTCAGCTAACAAGGCGGGATGAAGAGCGTTACAAATTGGAGAGTGATCGACGTCAATTTTCCAGTGCTATGTTAATGCATTGTCAGCCTTGATATAGCCCAACACTGAAGGGATATCTAGATTGGCAGCATCTCCAAACTATTCGTTGGGTTCATTATCTACATTTGAAGAAACATTACTGCATTTTCCTTGACTGGAGGAGTGTTGATATAATTGGAGCAACGTAATACACATGAATTGACATATGGCTTTCACAATGCCAAGATCCAGATCACGGTGCGATCTTTTGGAGATTTTGTGGGAATTGCGGGCGATTGTTGGGACTCTTAGTTGTCACCATAATCTGAAACCGGTGGAAAGTTTGTTTTATTAAAATAGCCAACGCATTTCCAGATTTGGGGAGCAGTTGCAAACTGGCATTCAGGATTCGATTGCCTGTAGCTTCAGCAAATGGGATTGACACCTGCCCTTCACTTTAGTCACCAGAAGACACCTGTTACCAGATGCATAAAATTCGTTTTCTTATCTATAACCTCAGTTAAGCAGCGCTCCAAAGATTTCAAAATAAACAAATTCGCCTATTTTCATCCTTAATTATGATTTCATGGGATTTTTGCTCCGGATTTATCTCTCAGCTGGCCAATTATCATAAGATTTACAGAACGTTGTTCTATGTTTAGGAAACGCCCTTTCCTACTTTTTGTAATGTTAGTTAAAACTGCGCCCCTGTTTTGGGCAGCGTTTCAGGATTGTATTAAAAATTCATTTTGAGAGTTAGTCAGGGGGGGAAGTTTTTTTTTTTGAGTGTTGAGAGCTGCTGTAGCGTAGCAGAGCTTCATTGTACAGTCATTGGCAGAGATATTTAATGGAATTTCACAGCTTTGTTTGCTGAGATTCATGTGGTATGTTAATTTAGCATAAGTTTTCCCTTTGTCTCATATGTAAACTGTTATGTTTCATTTCATTTCATGACCATTTCAAGCTGAACAAATGAAGTGATTAGGTAGGAATTCATAGTATTATATGCTCCTCCTATAAGTTTGTTCGCGTTCAATGTTTTCTACTGTTTAAGGAGGATTCAGAGTTATTGTCTGCCCTCCTTAGCTCCTCACCAGTCTTGCCATCCCATTGAAATCCAGATTTGATGCTAAATTTCATGCCTACCTTGCCTCAGTCAATAACCTGTGTTGTTCATTATATTTTTCTGTTTCAAACTGTGATCTTGCCCATTCAGCCCGGAAAATCCCCGTCATTTAATTAAAAACCCCAAGAAAACCTTCCTATATCAATTTACTAGCCTAAAATCTTTATTCCTAATTGGTCAGCTTATCATATTGAAAAATCTACCGAATCTGACCCGAGAGAGCCTTCTCATACCTCGTAGGGCTAGCTACGAGGTGAAATGGTTTGATGTTGCCTTGAAGGTTTACCTTCCTCAGCCTAGGGTGAAATCTCAAGCGCTAACATAGTGGCGACCATACTGGGGAGAACAAAATTGTTTGTTGATTGATGTGTTTGTTTCATAAGTCTTAGACGGAGCCTGAAGTTACGCCAGGAGCCTTCGAAAACGCTCTTGCTTTGCATCAGCGCAAGTAGATAAACGCTGCTTCAGTCAATCTCCGTGAGCTTGTGAATACGACCACTTCATTTGCTTTTTACCCCAGTACTTGTATCAATTTCAGATCTGATGCTGATGGTGGACAGCAGTCAGATACATATGCAGGCTGAATCATTCACCTGGCGACTCCAACTCGATCCAGACATTCCAGTGCCTGTTGATATGTTCATGCAATGGTAGGGTATGTGGCAAACCCTGCACTGTGTGAAGCTCTAAACGAATTTAGAGAAAGCTTAGTGGATATTGAAATTAATGAAGAAGTTTTAAGTTTTTTCCTTCAATGTTTGAAATCTCTGAATTATCATCCTAGCGTCTGTGAGTTACTCGTTGAAAGAATCGAGAAGGAGATTCAAGCTTTAGATGAGCAGATCCAGTCTTATGATTTCCAAGACCCTAAAAAGTTCTTGGAAATCCTCCTTCCTTCACAACAAGCAATAACAGACTTGCCTATAGAGGTATACATTGACAATGTGCAGCTGGAAGTATGCATTGCAGAGTTGGGGCAGCCAACAGAGTCCGGTGTCCTTGATCCTATTGCGGCATACATGGGCACATTTTTCAGTTTGATTGACAGATCAGGCTGTCTTTTCCGTGACCAGGGTCAGTATGTGCATGAAGGGCTGCCAGCATTTGCGTCTGTGACTTCGTGGCAGCATTCTCAAGCGGCTTCATTGTTAGGTTTACTCGAATGGTTAATATGGCATTTTAGCATTACCTGATCTATTATTTGTACAGCAGATTAGAGTAGATTTTGTACATAAATAAGCAGCCATAAGGGCAGCATCTTGCTTTAGTTTGCTTGAAGATTGTTTGAGTTCAGTTTCAGTTTGAAAATAAGTCAAGAGTTGTGATGATGATGACTCCATTGCCCAATGGGTGAAGGCACTGTCTGCTCTCCCAAAGTTCTGCGGTTCTTGGCACCTCCAGGAAGCTGCAGCTGCCATCCCAAGTGGAGCCAATGTTAGACTCCGTCTCATGTCAGAGATTGATTCTTCTTCAAAACCCTGTTTTGAAAAAGAAATCATTTAATGTATTGATTTAAATTATGTAATTTATCTTCAGCTCTTCAAAAGACAGCAGCGACTTCAAAACTCCTATCTGCACAAGCACAATTCAGAAATATCATTAGCAATCAGAGGCATTACAGTAGTATCTCATTCTGCACTGAAATAAGATTTGGGAAAAGGTCCAAGATGAAAACTGCAGAGGATTCAAGACTTTGCCTTGTATTACATCTTTCAAACAGTTTAGATGCTGGAACCCTTTTATTTCTCACACAAGAAGGCAGTCTCACAAGCAACAAATCGAACTATTCTCTTCATGCTTCTAGACAAAAGTTACAAGACAGCAGGATCAAAGTGTAACAACTTTAAAATTCAGGGTTCTGCAAGCCTCCTGCAGGTGGTGATCATGGCTATAATGGCGATGCTTCCTTTTTCTCCTTGGGGTCTCTCGGATCGGGCTTACCGTTTTACATTAGTGGGCACTGGATTCTCCTGTTCTTATTCCATATATTCAATATATGGGAGGCCAAGGGCATGGAATCTTCAAGCTATTCAATTATGGCTCCAGTCACTTATTGCTACAAAGGATTTCATCTATCTTCTATACTGCTTTGTCTTTGTTTCTTCACCGATGGCCATTAAGTTTGCTTTGGTACCAGTGTTATGTCGGTCTCTTGAGTTAGTGGCGGAATTTTTAAGACGCAACTTCAGCAGTGCCAATCTTTACAGAAAATACGTGGAGGACCCCTGTCTGTGGATAGATACGAACACAGCAACACTGAACATTTTGAGTTCAAACTCTGAGATTATGCTATGATTTTAGTGATAATTTTGCTTTTCACAAGGCAGAGAAAATGGACAAAATATGGGGTTTAGTTGAACTGGTCAAGCTAGATCATTCAAGTGCTAGCAGTATAGCAACAAAATGTGAGAAATGCAAGAACAATAGCAAGAACAGAGGTCAGTAAAAACATTTGCACAAGAAACCTTCAGTAACATCTTGCGATTAGTCAATGGGATTTCTGCTCTTGTTCTTGCTATATTACCAGGGAAGGCTGGCGTCTTGGAAGGCATTCAGGTAATGTGTTACTGCCTTTCCCTAATTCTTCCAGAAATTCTACGGGGTGGACTAGATCGTTGCTTGTTTCTCCAAGTAGCAGAGGAAGTTGGAGCCACATGTATGGATTGGCAAGCAAAAGAATGAATAGCTTCAAAGATCATGTAGTTCATCGTACTACGGATCGGAGACGTGGTGTAGTTGAGGATCTTCAGCTTGTTATAGAGATTGTTATAGAATTTGCATTTGATATTGTGCGTAAAGCACTTTACTTTCTCCTGTCTCCTTTCGAAACATGTAGGTTGGCGTTCAAAAGGCTCATCACAAGTATACAGGCTTGCAAAAGTCATGGCATGTCTGCTAGTGATAATGATGTTCATGTGCAAACATCTACTCTTAATGATTGGGATCCGAATTCCACTTTTCGACAAACAAAATTTCAGCAATCCTTGAATACAGATGCACGCACATGTGGAGATGTTATAACAGAATTGGGATATCCATATGAGGCTATTCGCGTCATTACTGCTGATGGTTATGTCTTCCTCCTGGAAAGAATACCGAGACGTGATTCAAAGAAGGTTGTTTACTTACAGCATGGATTGTTGGATTCTTCTTTGGGTTGGGTGTCAAATGGAGTAGTTGGCTCTCAAGCATTTGCAGCTTATGATCAAGGTTATGATGTTTTTCTGGGGAATTTTCGAGGTTTGGTTTCCAGAGAACACATAGACAATCACATATCTTCTCAACGGTACTGGAGGTATTCAATCAATGAACATGGAACACATGCATTAATTTCTAACTGTTGCTTGCATTATGGAATGGAATTGTCGCCACAGTTTGAAATTTAAGTCAGCTAACAAGGCGGGATGAAGAGCGTTACAAATTTGAGAGTGATCGACGTCAATTTTCCAGTGCTATGTTAATGCATTGTCAGCCTTGATATAGCCCAACACTGAAGGGATATCTAGATTGGCAGCATCTCCAAACTATTCGTTGGGTTCATTATCTACATTTGAAGAAACATTACTGCATTTTCCTTGACTGGAGGAGTGTTGATATAATTGGAGCAGCGTAATACACATGAATTGACATATGGCTTTCACAATGCCAAGATCCAGATCACGGTGCGATCTTTTGGAGATTTTGTGGGAATTGCGGGCGATTGTTGGGACTCTTAGTTGTCACCATAATCTGAAACCGGTGGAAAGTTTGTTTTATTAAAATAGCCAACGCATTTCCAGATTTGGGGAGCGGTTGCAAACTGGCATTCAGGATTCGATTGCCTGTAGCTTCAGCAAATGGGATTGACACCTGCCCTTCACTTCAGTCACCAGAAGACACCTGTTACCAGATGCATAAAATTCGTTTTCTTATCTATAACCTCAGTTAAGCAGCGCTCCAAAGATTTCAAAATAAACAAATTCGCCTATTTTCATCCTTAATTATGATTTCATGGGATTTTTGCTCCGGATTTATCTCTCAGCTGGCCAATTATCATAAGATTTACAGAACGTTGTTCTATGTTTAGGAAACGCCCTTTCCTACTTTTTGTAATGTTAGTTAAAACTGCGCCCCTGTTTTGGGCAGCGTTTCAGGATTGTATTAAAAATTCATTTTGAGAGTTAGTCAGAGGGGGGAAGTTTTTTCTGAGTGCTGAGAGCTGCTGTAGCGTAGCAGAGCTTCATTGTACAGTCATTGGCAGAGATATTTAATGGAATTTCACAGCTCTGTTTGCTGAGATTCATGTGGTATGTTAATTTAGCATAAGTTTTCCCTTTGTCTCATATGTAAACTGTTATGTTTCATTTCATTTCATGACCATTTCAAGCTGAACAAATGAAGTGATTAGGTAGGAATTCATAGTATTATATGCTCCTCCTATAAGTTTGTTCGCGTTCAATGTTTTCTACTGTTTAAGGAGGATTCAGAGTTATTGTCTGCCCTCCTTAGCTCCTCACCAGTCTTGCCATCCCATTGAAATCCAGATTTGATGCTAAATTTCATGCCTACCTTGCCTCAGTCAATAACCTGTGTTGTTCATTATATTTTTTTGTTTCAAACTGTGATCTTGCCCATTCAGCCCGGAAAATCCCCGTCATTTAATTAAAAACCCCAAGCAAACCTTCCTATATCAATTTACTAGCCTAAAATCTTTATTCCTAATTGGTCAGCTTATCATATTGAAAAATCTACCGAATCTGACCCGAGAGAGCCTTCTCATACCTCGTAGGGCTAGCTACGAGGTGAAATGGTTTGATGTTGCCTTGAAGGTTTACCTTCCTCAGCCTAGGGTGAAATCTCAAGCGCTAACACCTCCCACTGAGTTGTTGGCTTGTGAAGGCCAACGGTCGCCCTTCCTGCATTAAGACCGCCCCAATACCTGTACCCGAAGCATCACATTCAATGACAAAAGATTTGGTGAAGTCAGGGAGTGCTAAGACTGGAGTGGAACACATGGCATTTTTTAGAGCTGTAAAGGCCTGTTGTGCTTCCTCATTCCAGAAGAATGAATTTTTCTTTAGGAGTTGGGTGAGGGGCTTCGCTATGCGACCATAGTTGCGGACAAATTTACGATAATAGCCTGTGAGACCCAAAAATCCTCTCAAGCTCTTCAAGGTCTTAAGTCGAGGCCATTCCTGCATTGCCTGGATCTTTTTGGGGACCCAAAAATTTTGCTAAGAAATGGAGATCCCACCGGCCTTGGAAATTGCTCTAATACCACTTGTTATGCTCTTAACCTGCAAAATGATACCCAAATACAGAATATGCGAAGAAAAGATACCCAGAACACAGAATAGCAATGATTTTATTATTCGGAAAGTAATGTTCACTTGCCTCTTCGAGAGGGAAACCTCCAATAGAGCAGAGCTCGACTACAAAATAAGACACGATGCTCCTCGCAGGGAGTCTCTATCCTTTATATATGACTCATACATGCAATACCACGGGCCAATATCGTGGGTTTTATTAATACCCTCTATCTAATACTACGGCCCATTTGCAACTAACTGTGGTTCCATCATTAATTGCGGATTAACCACTTACAATTATTAATATGGGCTTTATTGACTCTTGACTATGACGTGATCCCATTACATAAATAAGGGGGTTAGGGTGGGAAATAAGGGGGTTAGGGTGGGACCCTAACACGATCTCTCTGTTTAAGCCTGTCTCCCGCAGCTAAGGGGGGTAGACCCTGTAGGGAAATGGATGACCAACTGTAAACCAGTTGGGTTGGAAGACACGAAGAAACAAGCACTAAAATGATTTTACTAAGTAAATAGACCAGTGCCTTATAGAGTTGATGAATGAATAATTAAATGTTGCAGAAATATGAACCATGTAAAACAAACATTTATCATCAAATAACCCGAGCAATGCAAGATATCTAGTAAATTCACAATGCTTTAACGATGATCTAGTGATTAAACTTAAAGAAAAATTAAATACTTTAAAAGATCACAGAATTTAAATGTTGAATAGTGGCCACTTTCACATAGCTAACTTTAAATAAACATTTTAAGTGCATTTAGCCATAGAGAAATGGAACATAAATACCACAAGAAACTTCAAAAAAGAATTTTCGAACTAAGCTTTTTCAAAATATTTTTTTAATTTTTATATTTTTTAAATATTTTTATTTTTTTATTTTTATTTTCTAAGAATAAAACAAACTAAAATTTTAATAAAGATAAAACTTAAAATTATTCTAAACTAAACTAGACTAAAGTCTAAAAAAAAAAATTATTTTTTATTTTTTTTTGTTTTTATTGACTTTTATGACATTTTTTTATTTATTTAAAATTAAAACAAAACTGAAAAGGAAAAAAAAAATAAAATATATATATATATATATATATATATATATTTCAAAACTGAAGCCTAAAACTAAGAATATTATTTCCTTTTTTTTATATCATTGAAATTTAAAAAAAATTAAACTGAACCTTAACCAAATCTAAAAAAATGAAACCAAAAAAATTAAAAGCTAAAACCATTTAAGATATTTTATTTATTTACATTTCTTTTTTCTATTCCCTTTTAAATTTAAAATTTAAATAAAACAAAATTAAATTAAATTACAACCTAAAAAACAAAAACTATAAACTAAATTAAATCCTGATCTAAACTAATTTAAATCTGAACTAAAGGAAATTAAAAAAAAAAAAAATTAATCCTAAAAGCAAAAAATGAAAATCTGGAACCTTTTATGATTTTTTAAGATTTTAAACATGAAACAAAACTAAATGAAACTTAGAATAAATATAAATATATACAATTAAACTGAAATTTAAAAATCTAATAATAAAATGAAACTAAACTAACACAACACATAATTCATAATCGCATCACACACAAAAAAAAACTTAACGCACATCTCTTAAAATGTATACACTAATCTAAAAATCAAATGCGATCCAACTAAACTTATCCTAAGCTTGAAATCAAAATAAAAATAAAAATCTGTGTATTCCGTGTGCAGGTCAGTGGACAGTGTTTGACAGGATTGCAGCAGCGGATAGATGAGGGCTTCATGTAGGAGAAAGACAGCATCTGGAAGAGTGAAGAAATATGCTAGAACGATGGAGCTGGCTGCGTTGGGTTTGCAGGTTTTAGCATGGAGGAGCAACGTGTTTTGTTTGTTTGTTCCTTTTTTCTTTTCTTCTTTTTTTTTGACAGGTGCTGAAACAAATTTGAGTGACTGCGCAAGGGGAAATGAGCTGGCCGCAAGGAAATAATGAAATTGCAGGTGGACGGAATGGCAAGCAAAGCGCTGCGTAGAAAGAAAAAAAATGGTTGCTGCAGCGTACAGATGAATGCGTGAGGGAGGAGCTGAGTTGAGGAGTGGAGCAACCAACGCAAAGAGCCACGAATTTTTATGTTTTCTTTTTTTTTTTTGCAGATGGAGAGGCAGCAAGCAGCACGATAGCAAATCTGGAGCAAGGAATGGAGCAGAAGCTGTAAGCAAGGACAACAACGTGGAAGATTTTTCCACCTGCGAGTTTGCTGGAGGATTGATTGGCAGATTGGACGTAGGAAATGGAGCAAGGTTGCTGCATGGATCAGGGGGAGAGGCAGCGTAGAGCTGCAATGAAGCTGGGTAGCTTGTGAGGATGCGTGAGCAGATTGTTGAAGGAATGAGATTGCATGGAGGTGAAACAACAATCACCCAACTTGCCCTTGAAAAAAATTTCGGAAATTTTCTTTTTATGAAATGATCCCAGGACGTCACAGTGTAAAAAAAAAAAAAAAAATTTCTATCAAAATGAAATCCTAGGCAGCAAACAGATAGCCTGGACAAAACCCTCGAATTTCTTCAGAAAACCTGAAAATCTTTTTGAAGAATATTCCTACAAATATAATGCTGAGGCCAGATCTTACCCTCTAGGGCCTAGATCTGGCTTCAAACAAAAATCTCCTCTTCAGTCCTGTAACCTGCAATAGCAAAACACAGAAAACCCAAAAGTAAAATGTGCAACAAAACTGAAAACCCTAAACCCAGCAAAAAAAAAAAAAATTACAGTATTTACAAACTGAAAGCTCTTAAGAAGCCAGATTTATCAATAATCACAATAATATTATCAGAATTTAATTTTAATGTAAAATGCTTCAGAAAACCCTGCATGCATCATAAAAAATATTTCGAATGATAAACCCGGGACCAAGAACTGGCTGGGCTCTTTCAGAAAACACAACCCGGGAGTTGGCTGCCTCAGCCGAGAACTTCCCCTAACGCCCGGTGATCTGAAAAAAGGGATTTCTTGCACAGCTTAAAATCAACCATCAACATAGAAGGAGAAAATAATAGTGAAACCCCGATCAAATGGAGATACCTGTCACTATATTTTAGAATCTAAACTATCATTCAAACCCCAAAGATCAGACAAGATACCTGTGCCTAGATCAATATTCATTAAGTTATCATTAATGGCAGAAAATAAAATTATGCAGAAAAAAATAGAACAATCTTACAACATTTTCAGAAGAGTAACACCAGCAAGATTTTTAACCCCAAAGTCTTCTTTATTGCACAAAAAATGACTACAAGAGAGCTTTCTTTAGCACCAGACTCTCAGATCTAATCTTCATCTCAAATGACCCCTAGCACCCTATTTAAAGGAAAAATTCCCAACAGCTAGTTCGAGTGATCCATGTCAAAATGATCTCGACCGCCGATGAGGATCAAGATATTTCTTAATCTCATCCGTCGAATTTTTAATGCATTAAAAAATTGAAATTCTGCATTTATTTACTCAAAATATCATTATTTTATTATTTTTTAAGTTTTTACTTTATTTTATTATTATTATTTTTTTTTTTTTTTTTTTTTTAATTTATTTTTTAAAATGGATCCTCGAACTTAGCCTTTGGAAAAATCACCTAGGACCTAGGACTTAGGATTTATGAGGGGATTAAAAAAATTTTCTAACCCTCAAGACACTTTACATCATGACGTTTACAACTTTACATCTCAAGGGGGAGAACCCATTTGACATAGACCCTCATAAACCACCCAGTTCTGCGACACAACTATAATCTAGCAGATTAACACACTAGGATTCTCCTAAGATTCTAATGACAAAATCCATTCCAGCTTTGGGGTTAGGCTGAAGGAAAACTCTGCCGATCATAGATCGGTGAGACAAAAAATCTTCCGGAACGTAGATTATCACTAGAAAATTAGGTCCACCTAGGCAATTTACATACATGACTCAACTCTGTTAAGATTATTTACAATTAAATATGCAGACTGGGTTTACAACATAAATTGATCAAGTTGTCGATGACTGTCGAATGGCACAGACATGTCGATCAAGCGCTATCCATTTTTTGCGAAAAAAAGGGGGTGTACTGCTGGGAAGTTGACATGCAGTGGTCAACATCTGGCTCCACTTGGGGACACGTTACTGCACTATAGGAATGTGAGAATCCAGAATCTGCACCCATGCAACACACAACAAAACATAAGTAGCGTCCATCCAAAAAATCATCATATAACGTTAAGCACAGGAAAAATATAAGCTCTTCATTTATTAACTATCTAGTAACATGAAAAATAAATCTTAGTCCTAAAACAGAAATGAAAATGCTGAAAAAACAAGGAGTAAGGTTAGAAATACAGGGGATGCCCCATGGCATTAGATGTGTTCAATATAGTGTATAATGAGCATTTGCCTGCTTTTAGGAAAATCTGTCGGTTGCTTGTTGGATGTGCCATGTCCAATTCTACATATGGTAGGACTTTTTCCTATCCGAAAATCAAGTTGCTCGCGGCCGTCTGATGCATCAAATCTTCTTCTCATTCTCTTTCTTTTTCACTTTTTCTTCCTGGCAGGCTGCATCACTGATGACATGGAACTTTCTGCTTCAAAGTTATTACATGAAGTATGTAAGATATGTGTGACATGTCTTTATTTATCCTGCATCTGATCTTTATCATTTTTAATTCTATCTGGATCACCTTCAATTAACCACCTTTCAATCGAACCAATGACCTCCTCATAGTAAGATGGAGCTTGTTGCAACGAATGAGAAGGCTCTTGATCTATTGATTTTTCCTGGTTTTCTTAATCTTCCGACTGCTGTTGAAATTTCTGAAACTGTATTTTAATGGCGTCTATCTGACTAGAGTGTTCAACCCTTATAGCACTGATTTCCCTGGCATGGTCTTCTTCCATGGTTATCAAGCAATGTTGCATAGAGTTTATCTCTTTCTTATGATTTGCTTGCATGGTCATCATATTTTCCTCTAAGGCTGACATCTTGCTTTGCATAAAACTAATTTCTGTGTCATGATTAATCTTCATGGCTTCAATTTCCTTACTATGTTGATTTTGCATGATCTCCATCTCCCTATTACGCTTTTCTAGGTGAGTGCATAAAGTTCTCACATCATTGGCGTAATTAGTTTGATTTATCTCCATATTTCTTACCAGTAGCAATAGATCTTGTATAATTTGCTTATCATCTTCCTTTTCATTGTCAACACTACTATGATCTACAATGGTACAAGTGGATGGCACATTCTGATATGAAGAATTGTCTTGGATAGCTGGACCTTTTACAAGATTACTTTCATTTTTTTGCACAATTTTAAGGGCACAAGGCGAGCTATCTGAATCACCATATCTATCTTTAAAAGCATCAACAATGTCTTGCAAAGAAATGAAAGAATCTTCAGAACAACTATTAAACCAGTTCAAAGCATCACCCTTTAAAGAATGGACAAATAGACGCATCTTGACATCTTCATGATTATATTGAGGAAGTCTACAATATATGATCATTACACAAGTAAACCTGTTTAAATGTTGTCTAACAGTGACCGAATCACCACCTGAGAACTTAAATAATTTAGAAATGGCCTCTTTCGGAAAATCATGGAGATTATCAGTAAAATGACATGGTTTAAATGAATAATCCATGATGAATAATAAGGGATCAAATGGATGATAGAAAGAGATTTCTGCTCAAGAAAATTAAGAGATGAAAGAAGTGGAGTCGCCACTTGAACAATGAATTTAATTCTAAGATCCAAAAAGCAACCAACAAGTAGATATGAGGGAGGCTTTTTGTCTGGGAAAAATAAGAAAATGGAGTCGCCACCCAAATAAGAAACAAATCGAAGAGAAGCTGCTGATATGACGAAAGATAAGGTGATGAAAGAGATCCAAATGATGCCAAAAAATGTTGAATCTGCCAGCTCAAACGCGAGATGAGAAAGAATGATGAGAATGATGAAAAATGAGAAGATTAATGTCGTTGAAACGCCAGGAACAGGAAAACTCTGTCCCCGGCAACGGCGCCAAAAAATGTTGTCGCACAGATTGTCACGACAACGCTCAGACTGGGGGCTGTCACTCTGATCCCCGATCTCTCCGTTTAAGCCTGTCTCCCGCGGCTAAGGGGGGTAGACCCTGTAGGGAAATGGATGACCAACTGTAAACCAGTTGGATTGGGAGACACGAAGAAACAAGCACTAAAATGATTTTACTAAGTAAATAGACCAGTGCCTTATGGAGTTGATGACTGAAAATTAAATGTTGTAGAAATATGAACCATGTAAAACAAACATTTATCATCAAATAACCCGAGCAATGCAAGATATCTAGTAAATTCACAATGCTTTAACGATGATCTAGCGATTAAACTTAAAGAAAAATTAAATGCTTTAAAAGATCACAGAATTTAAATGCTGATCAGTGGCCACTTTCACATAGCTAACTTTAAATAAACATTTTAAGTGCATTTAGCCATAGAGAAATGGAACATAAATACCACAAGAAACTTCAAAAAAGAATTTTCGAACTAAGCTTTTTCAAAATATTTTTTAAATTTTTATATTTTTTAAATATTTTTATTTTTTTTTTTTTTTTTTTCTAAGAATAAAACAAACTAAAATCTTAATAAAGATAAAACTTAAAACTATTCTAACCTAAATTAAACTAAAGTCTAATTTTTTATTTTTATTTTATTTTTTTTATTGATTTTTATGACATTTTTTTAATTTAAAATTAAAACAAAACTATATATATATATAAACTGAAGCCTAAAACTAAGAATATTATTTCCTTTTTTTTATATCATTGAAATTTAAAAAAAAATTAAACGGAACCTTTACCAAATCTAAAAAAAATGAAACCAAAAAAATTAAAAGCTAAAACCATTTAAGATATTTTATTTATTTACATTTCTTTTTTCTTTTCCCTTTTAAATTTAAAATTTAAATAAAACAAAATTAAATTATAACCTTAAAAAAAAACTATAAACTAAATTAAATCCTGATCTAAACTAATTTAAATCTGAACTAAAGGAAATTAAAAAAAAAAAAAAAAAAATCCTAAAAGCAAAAAATGAAAATCTAGAACTTTTTATAATTTTTTAAGATTTTAAACATGAAACAAAACTAAAAAGAAAACTAAATGAAACTTAGAATAAATATAAATATATACAATTAAACTGAAATTTAAAAATCTAATAATAAAATGAAACTAAACTAACACAACACATAATTCATAATCGCATCACACACAAAAAAAAAAACTTAATGCACATTTCTTAAAATATATACACTAATCTAAAAATCAAATGCGATCCAACTAAACTTACCCTAAGCTTGAAATCAAAATTAAAATAAAAATCTGTGTGTTTTGCGTGTGCAGGTCAGTGGACGACATTTGACAGGATTGCAGCAGCGGATAGATGAGGGCTTCACGTAGGAGAAAGACAACATCTGGAAGAGTGAAGAAATCTGCTGGAACGATGGAGCTGGCTACATTGGGTTTGCAGGTTTTAGCGTGGAGGAGCAACATGTTTTGTTTGTTTGTTCCTTTTTTCTTTTTTTTTGACAGGTGCTGAAACAGATTTGAGTGACTGTGCAAGGGGAAATGAGCTGGCCGCAAGGAAATAATGAAATTGCAGGTGGACGGAATGGCAAGCAAAGCGCTGCGCAGAAAGAAAAAAAATGGTTGCTGCAGCGTACAGATGAATGCGTGAGGGAGGAGCTGCGCTGAGGAGTGGAGCAGCCAACGCAAAGAGCCACGAATTTTTATGTTTTTTTTTTTTTTTTGCAGATGGAGAGGCAGCAAGCAGCACGATAACAAATCTGGAGCAAGGAATGGAGCAGAAGCCGTAAGCAAGGACAACAGCGTGGAAGATTTTTCCACCTGCGAGTTTGCTGGAGGATTGATTGGCAGATTGGATGTAGGAAATGGAGCAAGGTTGTTGCATGGATCAGGGGGAGAGGCAATGTAGAGCTGCAATGAAGTTGGGCAGCATGTGAGGATGCGTGAGCAGATTGCTGAAGGAATGAGATTGCATGGAGGTGAAACAATAATCACCCAACTTGCCCTTAAAAAAAAAAATCGGAATTTTTTTTTTTATGAAATGACCCCAGGACGTCACAGTGTAAAAAAAAAAAAATTTAAAATTTCTGTCAAAATGAAATCCCAGGCAGCAAACAGATAGCTTGGACAAAACCCTCGAATTTCTTCAGAAAACTTGAAAATCCTTTTGAAGAATATTCCTACAAATATAATGCTGAGGCCAGATCTTACCCTCTAGGGCCTAGATCTGGCTTCAAACAAAAATCTCCTCTTCAGTCCTGTAACCTGCAATAGCAAAACACAGAAAACCCAAAAGTAGAATGTGCAACAAAACTAAAAACCCTGAACCCAGCAAAAAAAATAAAAAAAATTACAGTATTTACAAACTGAAAGCTCTTAAGAAGCCAGATTTATCAATAATCACAATAATATTATCAGAATGTAATTTTAATGTAAAATGCTTCAGAAAACCCTGCATGCATCATAAAAAATATTTCGAATGATAAGCCCGAGACCAAGAACTGGCTGGGCTCTTTCAGAAAACACAACCCGGGAGTTGGCTGCTTCAGCCGAGAACTTCCCCTAACGCCCGGTAATCTAAAAAAAAGGGATTTCCTGCACAGCTTAAAATCAACCATCAACATAGAAGGAGAAAACAATAGTGAAACCCCGATCAAATGGAGATACCTGCCACTATATTTCAGAATCTAAATTATCATTCAAACCCCAAAGATCAGACAGGATACCTGTGCCTAGATCAATCTTCATTAAGCTATCATTAATGGCTGAAAATAAAATTATGCAAAAAAAAAAATAGAACAATCTTACAGCATTTTCAGAAGAGTAACACCAGCAAGATTTTTAACCCCAAAGTCTTCTTTATTGCACAAAAATAACTACAAGAGAGCTTTCTTTAGCACCAGACTCTCAGATCTAATCTTCATTTCAAATGACCCCTAGCACCCTATTTAAAGGAAAAATTCCCAACAACTAGTTCGAGTGATCCATGTCAAAATGATCTCGACTGTCGATGAGGATCAAGATATCTCTTAATCTCATCCATCGAATTTTTAATGCATTAAAAAATTGAAATTTTGCATTTATTTACTCAAAATATCATTATTTTATTATTTTTTAAGTTTTTACTTTATTTTATTATTTTATTATTTTTATTTTTATTTTTTTTATTTTTTATTATTTTTAATTTTTAAAATTTTAAAATTTTAAAATTTTTAATTTATTTTTTTAAATGGATCCTCGAACTTAGCCTTTGGAAAAATCACCTAGGACTTAGGATTTATGAGGGGATTAAAAACATTTTCTAACCCTCAAGACACTTTACATCATGACTTTTACAGCTTTACATCTCAAGAGGGAGAACCCATTTGACATAGACCCTCATAAACCACCCAGTTCTGCGACACAACTATAATCTAGCACATTAACACACTAGGATTCTCCTAAGATTCTAATGACAAAATCCATTCCGGCTTTGGGGTTAGGCTGAAGGAAAACTCTGCCGATCATAGATCGGTGAGACAAAAAACCTTCCGGAACGTAGATTATCATTAGAAAATTAGGTCCACCTAGGCAATTTACATACATGACTCAACTCTGCTAAGATTATTTACAATTAAATATGCAGACTGGGTTTACAACATAAATTGATCAAGCTGTCGATGACTGTCGAATGGCACAGACATGTCGATCAAGCGCTATCCCTTTTTTGCGAAGAAAAGGGTGTGTACTGCTGGGAAGTTGACACGTAGTGGTCAACAGGGATAAATCTCCTCAGGAAATTGATCTTTCCAAGGAATGCTTGCAACTCTTTTATATTTCTTGGAAACAGGATTTGAAAGATGGCTTGAATTCTTTCAGGATCAATTCTAATCCCATCTTTTGAGATGATATGGCCTAGTAATTTACCTTCTTCAAGGCCAAAGAGAGACTTCTTGGGGTTCAGGGAAATGTCGTATTTCCTACATGTCATGAATATTTACCTTAGGTGTTTGAGGTGCTTTTGATCAAATTTGGAGAAAGGGGTAAGGTCATCAAGATAGACAACAAAAAAATCACGGATTTCCTTGGAAAAGGCAATGTCCATTTCCCTTTGAAAGGTGGCACCCGCGTTCTTTAGTCCGAAAGGCATTTTAACATACTTAAATTTTCCCCACGGTGTTGTAAAGGTTGTCTTGTCTTGGTCATCCGGGTGAACAAGTATTTGATTGAAACCTGAAAAGCCATCAAGCAAAGAGATTCTAGATGACCCCACTACTCTTTGTAGGATGTGGTCCATTTTTGGCAATAGGTAATGGTCTTTTAGGAAGACTTGGTTTAAATTTCTTAGATCTACACATAGCCTAATCTCTCCTGTCTTCTTTCTTGTGGGAACAAGATTGGATACCCATTCAGAAAATCTGATGGGTGCTATGATACCTGCTTCAAACATTCTTTTCACTTCCTTTTCAATCAAAGGGAGAAGCACAGGATTGATTCTCCTTAGTTTCTGTTTGAAGGGATTTTGATTTGGTTTTAAGGGAATGGTGTGTTGGATCACTGAGGTGTCATAGGACTTCAAGTCCTCATAACTCCAAGCAAATACATCTTGGAATTCTTTAAACAAATCAACATATTTGGGCTTTTGATCGGGTGGCAAAGATTGAGATAGTTTGATCATTTTGGGCTTCTCTGCTGTCCCAATGTTGTGTTCTTCTATAGCAGCGTTTAAGAGTTGCATTTTTGGCTTTTTGGGAACATCATTTGCATCAAACATATCTTCTAACGGAGTGAGGCCAACAGGGAGAAAGTTATCTTTTAGATCAATGATCTTAGCCTCTATTTTGGCTATTTCCTCCATATGCATCTGTTTCGGCTCTTCTATGTTTGCATTGTCAAAAACAGTTGGGTTTAGCATTTGCTTGGTTGTTACAGCTGTTACAGCCTGCTGATTTTCATTTGTTTGTTGTTGTTCATCTGTCATAGCATCCATGTCAATGTTACTATTTGAAAACTCATGCTCAAGAGTGAGGAAATTGTTAATCTGGGCATCATTTTCGAACACTTGCCAATCTTTAACATTGTTAGGGATAGCAGGCCTGTGTTTTATCTCAGCAGTAAAGTGGTGATTAGGCTCAAAGGGAAGCTTCCATGTACTAGCAAAAGTGGCTAGGCTGTGTGCATGAATGTTATGATTTCTTGAAATCTTGGCAAGCTTGGATTCAGTGAATGCATTGAGTATATTAGTGGCAGCAGTCCTATAGGCCCTCATTCTATTGTCATTAGTAACAAAGTTGCCTTTCATTTGCTGTATGACTAAATCAGAGTCACCTAGAATGGATATTTTTGCAGCTCCTAGAGCTTTGAGCAGTTTAAGGCCTAAAAGGAGAGCCCCATACTCTGCCATGTTGTTGGTGCATTTAAAGTTTAGTCTGTAGGCATGGCCTTCTGCATGATTGTTGTGTGTATTGTGAATCCATACACCTGCCCCTGCTCCTAACTTGTTAACAGAGCCATCAAACTCTAAATACCATGTGATTTCTTGCTTGTGGTTAGTATTAAGAGTTTCAGTCATTCTTGCAGTGGGCAGATTTGAATTTTCTATTTGGGGAGGTTCTTCTTGTATGCTGGTTGCCTTGATTGTTTTGACAGTTTCATTAGTATGGGCAACTGATTCTTCATTGATGTGTGTGTCCAGTTTTAAAGCCAACAGCTTATCATCAGTGGGAGGAC
The DNA here is from genome assembly GCA_031772625.1 of Pinus tabuliformis. Taxonomy (NCBI): domain Eukaryota; kingdom Viridiplantae; phylum Streptophyta; class Pinopsida; order Pinales; family Pinaceae; genus Pinus; species Pinus tabuliformis. The sequence goes on along the minus strand of CM062816.1, from coordinate 95,455,146 downwards.
TTGTTTCATCATTAAATAAAATAAAAGAATCCATATCATAATGGATTGAATAGATAGGGAAGTTTTGGGGCTTTTCCTCACTACTTACCACATACTTCATTAGTGTTTCTCTATATAGTCTCTTTGGTTGCCCAAAGACTGAAATAGTGGCATAGGAGAGGTCTAGTTGGAGAGATCCTTGGAGTTTTTCTCCCCAAGATCTTGACAATAGCATGCCATACTTTGGTGGAATGTCAGCAACCACCACATCCATGAGGATTGTCTTGTTTGGGTATTGGACTAAGGAGACACATAAGTCTTTGATTAAGCCTAAACACTTGACCTGACTTGAGTCAAAGGAGAATAAGTCTTTGTAGGGTCTTGTGACATCAAGGTTTAGATTTTCCATTACAGCTTTGGGCATAAGGTTGTGTGAGGCACCTGAGTCAAACAAAGCATTATGCAATACTTTATCATGAATGTGAAAACTGACATAGAATGGTAACACAGCTCCATGTCCTGATTTACCATTGACTTCTGGACCGAAAAGGAGCTCAGGTTGATCATCTAATACATTCACATCATCATTATTTTCTGGCATTTGCAGCGATCTTTTGATTTGTTGCCTATAGATATCATGTTTGGCAAGTTCAGATAAAGGGATGGATATCTTCAATTTACCTATTTTTGCCTCTAAATCAAAAGGTTTTTCTGACTGTGTTTTAGTATTGTGACTGGCAGATTTTCCTTTTTCAATTGCACTTTCAGCGATTTTCTCTTGTTCTTCACTGATTTCTTGAACTATTTCTGATTTGGAAAGGTTTTTAGGAGAGCTTTTCAAATCTTCTTTTGAGGAAGAAGGTGGCAGAGGCTGATCATTAGAGGGCTGCATGTCTGTGACATCCTCTATGGTGACATCCTTTGGATTTGGGACTGTTTTATCAACAGTTTCTATGAGAGCAGCCCTTTCTTTGATCTTCTTAGGCTGTTTGGTATCACTTGGTTTAGCCTTTTCGGGCACATCTATGGTTCTTGTCCTCAGCTTATACTGTTTTTGGACCTCATAAACAACTGAATCATAACCTTGCTTAAAATCAAAAGACTCACCTGACTTAGTCTGAAATTGATTTATCTCATGGTCATCTTGGTCTTCTTGGGTTAGAAAAATTTGTTGCTCACCCTTTAGATCCATCAGATTCATGTGAGTGTCCTCTGTTTGCTCACTAGATGTAGATGCTTCTGTGTAGTTCTCTTGGAAAGGAGGCCTTATATCATGGTCTGGGCTAGACCTACCAGCATTTGTGTTCTGAGTTTTCCTGAAATTTGGGTTCCTTATGGTATTGGGTTGTTGTCCTTCCCATGTAGATTTCCTTTCAACGCTTTCCACTCTATCTCCCAGCCTGTGCATGCCACTGATAATACCATCCAGCTTTTGGTCTAAGGCTAAGGGTTCTTCCTTAAAGGAGGTTCTTCTCTCAGTTCTAGCTCTGTTTCTTTTGGCAATTAGATTTGCCTCTACGCTAACAGCAACATTTTGCATGTCTGCTAGGCTTTGAGGGGCTCTTTCCCTTAATTGATAAGCCATGTCAGTATCAAAACCATCAGGGAATTTATACAAAGCAAGATCAGGTGGAGGTCTTAAGTTCTGTGGTATTGCATTATAAACATTATTAAATCTCGCACAATAGTCTAAGACAGACTCTTGAGGGCCTCTTTTGATGGTGTCATATTCAGATAATATGTGCAAGGGATCTTTCTTTTTCTGCCATCTGTTAAGAAATATTTGGTAAAGGGCCTTTGGGTTAGCTATGGAATTTGCAGCAAAGCTTCTAAACCAGGGCCTTACATCTCCTGTTAAACTTTGGACAAAAATCTTCATTCTTACACTGTCATCATCTATCTCGTAGTTCTAAAAATAGTCTTGCATCTTCTTGGTATGCTGAAGGGTTGTGCAAGAACCAGTACCATCAAACTATGTGATTTTAGTTTGGTAATCCTGAGGCATAGCCCTTGGATTAACAAACAACTGTAACGGAGCATATCTATTCGCCATATTCACAGGGATAAGTGGAACAACAGGGATAAATGGAACTACTGGAACAACAGTAATAATAGTGGTAATGGGAGTATGTGCAGTGAATGGAGGTGTGGAAGGAGTGCTTTGAGAGGTGGATGATGAACTAGGGGAAGTAGGGGTTGAACGAAATAAAACTTTGACAGGGGTTGGAACACAACTTGGGTGGACTGTTTCAGGACTAGAATCAGCAAAATCTTCTCTTCGCTCTAGCTTTCTGAGGTTCCTTGGAATTAAATTGCGATTTTCAAAAGCAGCTGGGGGATTTGGGTCTGGATTTGACCTTGTGTAACGTGAATTCCTTTTGGGAGCCAGATTCTGAACTTGTTTTGGTATTTTCTGTGAATGTTCTTAGAATTAGCAAGGAGCTGATCAAATTTTGGAATAGCTATCTATAGCTTAAAACTAGCATAAAGATTGACTGAAGCAACTTTTATTTACTCCTGTAAATGCAAAGCAAGAACAGTTTCAAAGGCTCCCTGGCTGACATTCAGGCTTCATCTGTAGTTTTAAGGAATATACAACAATTGGAAATTCATTGGTCCCCAGTATGGTCGCCATTATGTGAATACTCAGGTTGTCCCTAAAGCTCCTTAAAGGGATACGGCTGAGGTAACCACAAACCAATCTTTGGACTGCAGGTTCTTGCCCACCTGCAATCAGAGAGGGCTCTCTCTTTGTAATTTAGCTTTGTTTTGGGTTGATTTTAGGCTAGTTATGGTTTACAAGGGTTTTGTTTTGATTTTGGTGGGAAGGAGATGCTTTTCAAGCAGAGTTGGGATGCATACTGTGAGAATTTCGAACCATTGGGCATGGAGTCATGGATTAGGGCTTGCTGTTGCGTTTTCTTGGTCACAAGAGGAATATAGAGCAGGATAGCTACACATAGGACAATATCAGGCTGGAATAAAGATGGAATGAAGGTTAGCAATGAAAGGCAACTAAGAATATTTCATTAGCTAACATAGAGGGAAGGTGGATGTAAGTTTATCTAGGAGCAGTAAAGAATTCCTAAAAAACAATCATATATGGAAGAAATAGGGTAAATATGATCATTTAAGTATGCATATTCATAACCATTTCTGAGGAAAACATATAGAAATAACAAGAACTGAGCATAAGGTGCAGTCAAGCAAAACCTAAGCTATTCTTTTTTCTTGCTATTTAGATGGTAACACCATTGTGCATGAACATAATAAAACTGTAAACAGAGGTAGAAAAACTTATTGAGCCATGTAGTAGCACAGGGATTCCACAGTCACTCTCTAACCATTAATAACACAACAGTCATTTCATCATCCAAAGCATTCCAGCAGTCTTTGATTACAGAGCTTCTCAAAATTATAGCGCAAGTCCAGCATGAGGAATATCAACCAACCAACCCTTTCAACAATGAATTAGGGTGGTTTATATAGGGAAAATATCTAAAATATCTATTACAGCAGACCTAAAATAGGTCTGAGGGAAATAACTTCTTTAACCTAATTTTGTCCTGAAATTAATGCAGGAAAATATCTTTGAGCTGCGCTGGAGGCAGCGGAATCAAAATGAGTTAATACGGTGTCCTTTTGGCTCTATGCTGTTCATTTAGCCATAACTGTGCATTGGGCTTTGATCCCCTGCTCTCAAGTGGTTTTGATGTGCATTAACTGTGATATGAGAGCTTCAGATGACTTCACCGTTTTCTTTGACTTTGCTTTGGGGGTCTTTAATGTTCACCTGCTTTGGTATTGCCGATCTGATACTCTTTGTTGCCTCACTGATACTCTTCGTCTTTCCTCTGATACTCTTGAATTTGTAAAATCGCCCCTTTTCTGAACCTTCATGAAGAAATCCTGTCAAACTGCACATTTTCGGTCTTGCTGGTAGCCTAGCCACAGGCAATTTTCCATTTTGACCATTTTTTCTTAGTGATGCACTAATCGCGCATAAAAAACTGCCTCAGTTTTTCATTCTGGGCATCCTTCGCTACGATTTCACCCTTCGCGCCCTTTTTCGGTGATGACATCAGCATGACGTCAGCAGTGGGTCCTGGTACGAAAGTGACATGGCAAGGTGACATCAGCAGGGTGATGTGGCAGTACGGTAGGGTGATGTGGTGGCAGTGACACGTAGTAGTGGGGGGCCGACGCAGAGGTGACGTGGCACTGACCTGTTGCTGTCGTCAGGGGAGGAGAGACAGAAGGCGACTAGTGGTTTCATCAGACCGCCTTCTGTACGAAAGCGGTAATTGTCAGAGCCCGCCCGATGCAATAAAAGGCGGACACGCGTCCTTCTGTATGACGGCAAAACCACCGTGCCATCGGATGTTAACTGTCGAGTGACGGGGTGGCTCCGAAATCGCCGAGAGCCGTCAGATCTGGGAGGGCGGATCGGAGGGCTGACGGAGCGTGGAGCTGGCGGCAGGTTTGTGCGCGGGGCCCGCTGGAATATTCGAATATTTATACAATGCTGCGGGGGTTTTTAGACTTTGGTTTTGTGGGTTTTATACATGGTTTCTGCGCCGGGGGTAAATTTTAATCAAAATATTTAAACCAAACCTGAAAATATGAGTGCGCAGGGTAAAATATTTAAGGTTTATGGGAAGAAGGGTGAGGAAAGAGGTTATTAACCTTAACCAAATGTTAAGTTAATCCCAGGGTTAGGATGCGGAAGGCTAATGCTAAGCCCCAAATGAACTCAGCATTTCCCCAAACAGATATTGTAGGGCTATAGTGCCAGGGGATGGGAATATGTACATAGGGGAGCTATTTAGTGCTTTCAGTAAGGGGAAGGGGAAATAGATAGGGATTTACATAATAATGTTTAGAAGTTAATATGAGTTTGTGAGGTGAAGTGTAAGGGGCTAAGTTTGTGAACTGAAAACTTAAGCATAGGAAGTAAAAGGACTGTGGAGAAATGATTTTTACACAAGAAATGTGGCTTCTTTTCGCTGAAGAAGTCAAAGCTTGACTTGGTTTTTTACAAAAATGAAGTGATAACAGGACTGGTTGGGCAGATCCCAAGGTCCTCAAGGGGATGTTAGTGAGTGATTTGGAGATTTAGAAGAAGGGGGAGTTAGACATGCCTCACTTGAGCTCCTCCAAAGGGAAATTTCCTTGTACTTGTGATCTGAATAGATATAACACTTGAAAGCATGAAATGGATCACATAGCTTGATTCTGCAACCACAAAACTACTTACCCAGCCTACTCACCTAGCATTTTTTCTTCTTTTTGCATGGGTGCATTTGGACTTGCAGACCCTGATTATCCTTTTTTATTTTGACTACCCTCCTATCTAAACGTACCCTTATATCATCCAGGGGCTCATATTAAGCTGTTGAGCACCCTTGTTTCTCTACCTATCTACAAATCTGTCAAGATTAAATAGTTTGGACATATATTCATTCTCTATATTTTAAAACAAGCATTTGAAACCTAGGGAAGCCAAGATTAAGCTGTTTGGCTTTCCTTTAACTGAAAAATTCTTCAAAAATGAAATAACTTCATCAAAATTGGAATACAACAGTGGCATTTAAACTAGCACACTTTCATGGCCTATTCTTTGGCCTCTTTTTGAAAATATGGAGCATTGCAGCATGCAAAGTATGACATATTTGGCACTTTCAACTACCAATCATGAAATATGAATACCTATTGCAATAGGAGGATAACAAAATCCTCAAGTGTCCTTGTAGCCATTTGAGAAATGGGCAATAGAATTTGTGGGACCGATTCAACCCCCATGCAAAAAAACATGTGCGCATTATATCATCATTGCGACAGAGTATCAGACCAGCTGGGTAGATCCACAGCTTGTGAAGGATTGTATAGGGGCAACAACAACCAAGTTCTTGTTTGAATATGTGTTAACTAGGTTCGGTTGCCCAAAGGTATTGATGAGTGATCATGGTACACACTTCCTCAATGAAACAATTAGCGCGCTAATAGAAGAGTTCCAGGTGTATCATCAGAAAAGTACACCATATCACCCCCAGGCTAATGGAACAGTGGAGGCCTTCAATAAGATATTGGAGAATGCGCTGACAAAGATTTTCAACATGCAACAGAATGATTGGGACGTGCGTGTACCGACAGTATTATGGGCGTACAAGACTACTTGCAAAAAAACTAACAGGCCATACACCTTTCTAGTTGGTCTATGGCGTAGAAGTTGTAATGCCTATGGATATATCATGCCTAGTCTATGCATAGCAACCTTCACAGGGATGGCGGATCACGAAGCCTTGGAAGAAAATCTTGCGCATTTGATGGAGCTCAAAGAGGACAAATTCTTGGCTGGATTTCATCAACAAGTACAAAAGGAACGTGAAAAGGCATGGCACGATCGACACATCAGGTTGCGCACATTCAAGGTAAATGACTTGGTTTTATTATATGATAGTAAGTTCGCTAAATTTTTAGGAAAGTTTTAGATGCACTATTTAGGGCCATATGTCATTAAAGAAATCACAGATGGCGGAGCGGTTCAGCTTGCAAAGTTGAACAGAGAACCTTTCCCAGGAAAAGTGAATGGGAGCCAATTGAAGCCATATGTAGCAGATCTAGCTCAATGACTACATGACGGTAGCATAGTCTTAGTGCTCCAAGCAGTTGCAAGGAGTGCGGGACTATAAACTACACTGCCTGGGTTTGGGGACTCCACGACAGAGGAGCTGCGCAAAAAAGGGTGATGTCACAGTACCAGAAGCGACGCAAAGGGAGCTGCTCTATGGGGGGAGATATTGCGCAGCACAACCATAAAATGATTGTTAGGGTCACTGTTCACGATTTGACACCTAGGAGACGGTTAAGAGGAGTGGAGGGCAGGGGCGACATTTAAGGATGAAATATTTGGAGATCTGCCACCAATTCAACATTAATGGATGGATTTTGGGAGGAACGGTCAAATTTGAATTCAAAATCTCCTATAAATTACGCGTGGCCATCCAACAGAGAACACTTTGCATCCTTATAATTTTTGTGTTGTGCTGTATGTCGCTTATGAATCGCAAGTTTTTCGAGGACTTGGTCACAAGATCTGTGTTTGATAATCTACCCGAGGACACCCAACAATTTATTCGCAACACTATGTCAGGACCAAGAGAGACTGCAAGCACTAGAGGAACTGTTGCCTCTGAAGGAGCGGCTCCAGAAGTTATGAGCATGGAGGCTTCGGCTCCTGTGCCTACGGCACCAAGGTCACCTAGGCCGAAGCCTACACTAGTGTGCGAGACTCGTAAGCTAAAGAAATACAAGAAAAAAAGGTCGATGCCAATGAGCGAGTCGCCTAGAAAAAACTCTGCTACTCAGGCACAAAAGAATGACAAGCAGCTTGAGAAGGTTGTAGATTTGGAGGCCAAAGAGGGCGCTGAAGATATAGATGCTGAGGGCGTGGAGCCCATATCTAAGTTTCCAGAGTATATCCCTCCGTGCAAAGGAAAGGTGAAGGTCACCAAGGACCTAGACGCGGAGAAATTTGATATTCACATGCCCTTGTTGCCAGAAAATATAACCTTTGAAGGTTTGTGCCTGGTGAAGGTTCCCCTTTTAAAGATGGAGGACTGGGACTTGGCTGACAATGAGAGGTTTCCCCACCTCGTGACGGAGAATTACATGAAACATGTGTATTACAAAGAATCTGGTGTCACTGCATTGGAGCTAGTTGAGTGGATTCGCAGAGTAAATCAATCGGGGTTGCTGAACCTGTTGTGGGTACCCCACTATCACCGCTCCAACATCAATATCACATGTATAAAGCAACTACTGACTTTGGTGCATGATGGGTGTTTATGGATTGGCATGCCTATCCCCATCATAGACATGCTTGTCCACAGAATCACGCTCCTGTCGCATGAAGGCTTGAATCTGGCCAAGGAGTTTGGCAGAAAAACAAGCGAGCGCGACTTGGCAGAGAAGATGAAGGCGAAATTTGAGCTTATCAAGAAGCCGCGCGGGTACTCCATAACATCCATCAACAACCTCGCAGTGAAAATTGCGATGCAAATACTAGCTGGTAAGGTCATGAGGAAGTGTTGCGCGGATGAGGTTTCGGTGCTTGTGATCTTGTTAGTTGCACAATGCGTGGAGGGTGTGTAGTTTAAATGGTCACGCTATCTATGTAGCGATTTCCTTGCGAATTTTCGTGAGGCTCAAGATGAGAGCAAGACCTTCCACTACGCGTGGTTGATTCTCTCTATCGCGCTGGTCACTTGGGAGTTGCTGAAGGACAGTCAGTTCCCCCAATTGGAGGTAGGTTTACCAGAGGGCACATAGTTTGCCTCCCTTTGGGCCATAAAGGACACCGTGCGGGTCACATAAACAAAAATTTTAGGGGTTTTGATGGAGTCGAGCATTCGCATGGCCATTAGCCAATGGCCACAGTTGTCCCCAACCATGTATGAGAAGTTATCAGAGTACGCAGAGTTCAAGGCATACTTCCACCACGTCTATATCAGGGCGCGGAAGGATCCATAGCAGAAGTGGTTTGATTTGCCATATCTTGCCATAGATGATGCGATTTAGGAAGTCATCAAGCGGTGACCAACATATTGGCTCTCTTTGTCTAACCTAGCCATAGGTACCAGCAAAGGCGTGGGGAGTTCCTAGGAGAAGAAGAAGGAGGAGGCTGCGAAATAGGAGGTCCAGAAGTTGGCCGCGCAGTGAATGAAGGAGGGCAAGGAGAAGGCTCGTTTAGAAAAAGAGCATGTTGCAAAGTAGTAGGCTGAACAAGAGTAGTGCGACTTCGAACAAAGCAGTAAATCCCATTCGCCCCAGACTAAGGAAGAAGAGTAGTTAGCGCAGGACCATGGTGGCGATGAAGGACAAAGAACTCCATTTCGGGTAAAGAGGTACATAGAAAAGCAGAAGGAGGGGCCCTGGAAGAAGTTAAAGGCAACTAAGCCACCGCTGGATCCCATTACAATGACAAAGGGCGACCTTAACAAAATTGGGGACAAAGTGCGCGACACCACTGCTGAACTATTATAGCAATTTGAACAACACCTGTAGTCATTAGGTACTATTCAGAAGGATCTACGCGAACTGCAGATCCAGACCAGTAGGATACATGTGGGAGCAGTTTAGGTGGGCACTGCATAGGCGAGCCTGACACTAGGGACAAGTTAGGCTGCAGAACGTGTCAAGTCAATGGACCTCAGGATAGTCACGCTACCAGAAGTGTCCCTGAGCATGGAATCGGTTGATGACAAAGTCATCGTGAGCACTTTGAAGAACATCGACCTCAATATCGCAGTGCTCCCCAACGAATATCTTCATGCGCTGCAGACAAGTGTGACGACGAATTGAGGGTGCGGGAGCAGCGCGCTCTCAACTTAATAAGTGAATATTGGGTGAACAATGAGCGAATGCTCACCAAGAAGACAGAGGCCCTAAAGGAAAAGGAAATGATCTAGGCACAGAGCGCTCAACTTGCGGTTGCGGTGGCAGAGGCATGCAGGACAACATCAGAGTTGCACATACCTAAGGATGCACTGCTTCAGGCCAAGATCTAAAATTGCTGCGGGCGTCCACGATGCTAAGGCAGAGGTGACCAGAGTTCAGTTTGAACTTAATATGAAAATCACAGAACTAGAGCTCAAGTCACAGCCTTCCACTTCACCGGAGTTAGGGAACAACACAAAGCTTCTATCAAGGAAGGAATAACTACTATAGATGTCGTTGTTGCTGATTGTACAACTTTGCTTGAACAAGCCATGGAAGTGGTGACGAGCCTGTAGGAGGATTCCACCATGTAGATATTGAATACCGAGATCCGTGAGCTCCAACATTAGTACGACAAAGTAAGGGCGACGATGCGCACCATTGCTATAATGCAACGCCTCGCCAGTTGCAGGATGCAAAGCAACCTCTTGCACAGGTGGAAGCAGTGTAGAAAAAGGAAGCAGTCCTTAAGGCCAGGTTGGGTCCTTGGTTGGACGAAGCCTACCTAATATTGGCCAACATACAGGAAAAGTTGGCGAACTTGCAGCTTACACAACAACAAATCAAGCGAGTCAGTGAAGGACCAGCCACAGAGAAGCTGGTGGAACAAGTAAAGCAGGCAGCTACACAGAGCGTGACTGAAGTAGCTATTGTATAGGTGGAGATGGGGGATCTTCGTAGCAAGATTAATGTGCTAGCTGAGTGACTTGAGGGTGAGTCATGACCTTTATGTTGGGGGCCTATTGGGATGGGGTCCCCTGGGTTAGTTTTGGGGCAAAAGCCCAAGTTTTGATGTAAAGTCCTCGCAAATTGTGGTCGCGGAGCACGTAACTAGTTAAGAGTCAAAAAAGGGTTTTACCCTCCTTTATGTAAGCTTTAGTAAGCTTTTTGAATATCTACCCATGGTCTTTGGACCATGGGATTGTATAAATAGGTGAGTCTTAAAGATTCTAATGCAGATAGAAGTAATAAAAGTTGTCTATGGGTATGAGCGAAGGAGTCTAGCGCATAGAAGTAGTCTTAGAGGGGAAAAGGCTCTACAGCTAAGTGTGCAGAGGCCTAGAGTAGTGTATGTAGCTGAGTGCACGAACCCTTGCAGCTGAGTGCATAGGGAAGTAATGAATCTGTAAACCTATATTGAAGATCAATAAAGAAGATTATCGCAGAAATTCCTGTGTTTTAGATCTTTACTTTTGTTATGTATAATTGCGATATATGTTGTGATGAATGATGTCTTTATGAAATAATGATGCATTGATACGTGACTTTACTTTATTTGTATAACTAATTGAACACAATTAATGTTAAGTGATTATGCAAATATCCTAATGCTTTCTATTAAAGTTATCGAACACTTAGGCATATCTGAGTAAATACTGATCTAAGAGTAATCTATGGTGTGCGTAAGTAGCTAATTCGCCTGTTCAGAGTCTGCAAAATCCAGTCATAGAACTTCGCGGAGGTCTAGAGGCTGATCAAAGAAATTTACAGCGATAAGCCATAAATGGTCTTAAAGATATGCACAAAGGCAGTTCTAGGTCACAAAAGGACATCACACTAATCTCTGGGTGCGAAAAATTGGTTTCAGCACCCCCCCATACTGCTTCAGGTGAGACTTCAGTCCATGCACTGTGGATTGATGCCAAAAGGGCCAGTGGTGTAGGGATTTGTTTGGCGCAACTAACTTTGAACATGGGTCAGGACCCCCTAAGCCAACACAGTGTGTCCATGTAGTCTCACATCTCCAGAAGTATATCTCAAACCAAGATTGGTCGTCCCATGCAAATATCTCAAAATGTGTTTGGAAGCAACCCAATGTGCATGAAGTGGATCGGTCATGAATTGACTCAAGGTATTCACAACAAAACATATATCTCGATGGGTGTTCACAAGGAACATCAATTCCCCAACCAATTGACGATAGTCATAAGGGTTAGCTAAGTTGGGTCCAACAACATCTCCACATAACTTCTTGAAATTCATCTCCATCAACGTGGCCGAGGATTTTCATTTTTCCATTCCAAATCTCTCCAATAGCTTGACAACATATTTTCCTTGAGAAAGGAAAATCTCTCCGAGTCTCTGCCAAACTTCTAATCCTAGGAAGTAATGCATCATAGCAAGATCCTTCATCACGATCTCAGAGGCCATCTCCCTCTTACACTCGAGCATCAGGGACTCACTACCTGTCAAGAATAGATAGTCAACATATAAAACCAAAATCAAAGGCATACCTTAGACCACCTTGAAGTAGAGATTGGAGTTAGCATTGCTTCTTCTAAATCCAAGCTTCACCAAGTAACTATCAATGTGAGCATACCAGGTTTTGGGGACTTGTTTCAAATAGTATAATTCCTTATTCAATAATAATGAATCAAGACTTAAACTTGTCTATCATAATACTGACATGCCTCAACAAAATAATCATATCAGAGAGTTAAACTATATCAGGTTCTCAAACATATATAGATCATAGTCATGACAAGTACTTATCAACTACTTCATTTAACATATGACAATATCATCAAATATTTATCAAAGGCTAGTGTCATATAATTAGGGCAGTTGAAAAGTGTATATTCATACTTCAACGATCATAATCGCAACATTTATAACATTACTCAACCTAACATCATCAAGTCAAGGCATCCATTTTTGTCACATTGTCAAAATTATGATGTTGTTAAGTTATCATAAGATTTACAACTTATCAAAACCTTATTAAGGTAAACAAGAAGATAGTCAAAAGATCCTGAGTACCAATATTACTGCCAGAATTTTACCATCAAGGTTACCATGCTTATCACAAGAATTGACAATAGTATCAAGCTACCATATATCAAAATCAATGTTTCTACCCTGCTTTATAAAAATAAGGAAATCCACCATCTCTAATAAAATGTAAGATACTTTCCAAATATCATGTTATGAAACCAACTCACAAAAAGATAGAAAAGATATATCAACGCGTTAGAAATAAGCCTCTTCGAGGGGGCAACCTACTTTACATTACACAAATGAACAATTATTGGATGATACAAATGACAAGGCCTCCTTTCTATATATAGGAGTCTAAGGGGTCATAATATAATCATAGCCGACATAACAATAATAATGTAAGGGCACACTAATAACAATAGTGGGCTTCTATGGGGCACAATAATAACAATAAGGGGACTACATGGACACAACAATATAATAAGGGGGTTGTACTAATAACAATAAGGGGTTACACTAGTAATATAGGGACCTAACATGCTCCTCTACTTCAAAAATTGTTGTCCTCAACGTTTGATTAGTTCTTGATGCTTCTGTATAAAATTATTGTCCTCCCATGTGGAATCTTCAACGGGTAAGTTCTTCCACTTGATGAGATACTCTGAAATTGATCGATTTTGTAGCTGTCAGGTTCTTGTTTTTGTGAATGCTCTAGGTTCCAATATGATTTTTCCTTCCTCATCAAGTTCTGGCAATATTGTTTGAACTGGGATCTTCTACAACTTTTGAATGAGTGGCCACACTTTGTCATCCTTCTTCCATTCATCCCTTGCTTCGTTTATCCAATCTGGTTGGATAATATAAATAACACAAAACAATGCTTCCACATCCTCATCCTTTCTTGAGAGTGCATCTGCAACAACATTTTTCTTCCCTTTTTTGTAGATGATTTCAAAGTCATAACCCAACATATTTGTGACCCATTTTTTTTGTTCTTCTAAAGATAATCTTTGTTCTAAAAAGTATTTAAGACTATTATGATCCATTTTTACCTTGAAGTGTCTTCCCATTAGTTAAGGTCGCCATTTCTTAAGTGCATGTAGTATTGCCAACATTTCCTTCTCATAAATAGCTTGCTTGAGATGTAGCCGTAAAAATACCCAATCTCATACATCAAAGCTTCTTTCGCCGTGATGTTGATCTGCCTATTGTCTCATTTGATTCTTCACCAAAGTGGTGTTATCCTTTAAAAGTTAGAGAACTTGTTGTTGATGCTTCATGTGATCTTTCACTGCTTGAATCTTTTTCTTCTTGATATGTCCTTCTATCTCAAGAGCTTGAGGAGTGGTAATTTCTTCCAATGCATTACAAGATATGGTCAGATTCATTTCTTAATGCTCAATGTGATCTTTCATTTCTTGAACATTTTTCTTCTTGATGTGTCCTTCTATCTTGATAGTTTGAGGAGTGGTAATTCCGGCCAATGCATTACAAGATATGGTCGAATTCATTTCTTCTTTCTCGATGTGATCTTTCACTTCTTGAACCTTTTTCTTCTTGATATGTCCTTCTATCTTGAGAGTTTGAGGAGTGGTAATTCTTGCCAATGCTTTACAAAATATGTTTGGATTCATTTCTTCTGTCTCTGGGGTTGGTTCCTAGTGTATATCTTCTTCTTTTGATGTTTCTTGATCCTTTCCATCAAACTTACTCATATCGCTCTTTGGAATATGGTGGGCCTTCAATCCAATGTTAGATTATACAAAATCATGATTGACATTTATTGTTTTCTCATCATGAGTTTCCTCTACTACCTTTTCATCATTAGGAGGCCTTTCTTGTAGCAGCTTCGTCCCACCTTCCTTCAAACCTTCCATGTCTTTCTTCAAATCTTCCATGCCTTTCTTCCAATATGCTTTCATACCATTGATATCAACGTCCATGGCATAGATAAAACTATTTATCTTAGCTTCGATCGCATTCTTAAAATCATCCATCCCATTTTGATTACTAGGTGTTTCTAATTTCTTGATTCGAGTCATTCTTTTTCTTTCTTTTAGGATCTCGATCTTGAATTTGTTGTATCTCTGAAAGTTCGGCCCTCTAAGGTCTAGAATTGCGAACTGCAGTAGCCCTCTGTGTCCTCTTTCCAACCCTGCAAGTCTGATCAAGATTGAATTCTCCAAGGAAGAATTATTCCAAATCTCCCACGATGACTTGATTATAGATTGGTTCCATAGAATGAACTTGTACAAAGTGCCACATGTCATTGTTTCGACCTTCGGACCTAAAACTGATACACAGAATTCTACAGGCTGTCCTCTTTCTGTAACTTCTTATGAAACTTAAATCTGATGCTCAAAAGGAACGTTATGACAATTTTCCCAAGGTCACCTATTTGGTATGTAATTCAAGATATTGCAAAAACCCTAAATGTCTTGGACCATATCCCCGAAAACATAGCAAAGAAAAATCTGAAATTCAAGCCCGAGCTTCACCCAGTTTATGGCTCAAATGGGTTTTAATTTCAGAGTCTGAAACTTTGTAGAAAAATAATTATAGTGAAAATTACATGATGACCTGTTTGAGATGGAATTCTGGAGCTTGCAAAAAATCCTAACATCCTTAGTGTAAGGAACACATCCAGACTATATACATATTTTTTTTTTTAAATAACAGAAAAATGCAACTAGAAGAGAAACACATTAGGAATTCATTTCGAGAAACATATCATAACATTTACCTACATTTAACTAAGACCAAAATAGTATTGCAACACATATGTACCGTTCACCAGAAGACGAGACTCTGTTTGCTTTGCTGTTGCTAGTATTCCTTTGTTGTCGGTCACCTCCGTGAATAAATGGCGATGTACTTGATCCGAATGCGATGACCCACCGGTTAACCTCCCAGCCTACTCCTTGGGTACTCTTCTTCCCCGCGGACCCCCGAGCTGCAATGGGGTTGTACAATGGAGAATTGCAATAGCTGGTAGAGGAGAGCACTCCTTGGCTCAAGAGTCCCCTCTCTAAAATCCTCTACCTCACCAAACTCACTATAGGATCGTAATCACTGCTTTGACATCATCTCATCCATCCAACAATAGGGTTCCCAAAAGTCCCTTCTCTCATGGCTTGCCCCTTCTTTTATAGGAGTCCTCATAGGTGACACTTGGCATGTCATGCATAATTAGTTATTTTTTTTATAATTCAATAGCTTGATTATTCACCCACCCAAGTGTCACTTTCTCATCAAGGGTCTCCCAAAATTATTTACTTCAATTTTAATTTAGAATTAATATTTTCCTCACCTCAACAAGATTCCTATTTCTTCTCCTAGTTGCCTCTTCATCCCCCTTTTTATTCCTTGATTTGGGTTCATTAATAAAGTCAATTAATGAGTCAAGATTTGATCCCCTATCTACCCCCCTAATTTAACTCAAGTTATCTCTTAGATGGATATTCTTATGTTGGTTGTTGCCACATGGAGGTTCTCTACATTTCTCTAAATTTAATTTATTATTCTTATTTTAATTCACCTTCTTATTTTCTTAATTAGGTTTAATTAGTTTAGGATTAATCTTTATCCTTACAATTATATCCCTCTTTCTCCTTTTACCTAATTAAACCACATAATCTACCTAGTATTTTCCAACATGGGAAGGGTAGAATTTTTAAGGTAATCTATTTTATTTCTTCCTATGATCCTCTTAACCCAAGTTTTATTTTTGATATAATTACCTCGGTTTCTAACATCATTTACCCTTGATGTAAATTTACCTAGTTTTCATTTCTTGGTTATATTTATTAATTTATTTATTTTTAATGATTCCAAGGTGCCAAGTTTGGGTCGTGCCCTTCAAGAACTTCCCTTGAAGCTCCAAGGGTGCCACGCCTAACAATTTATTTGTGATGTCAAGGGTGCAAAGTTGGTCGTGCCCTTCAAGAAAGTCCCTTGAAGTTCCAAGGGTGCCACGCCTAACATTTTATTTGTGATGCCAAGGGTGCCAAGTTGGTCATGCCCTTCAAGAAATTCCCTTGAAGTTCCAAGGGTGCCACGCCACTTGCCCTTCAAGCATTCAGTGACTATGAGGGGAAAATATAGGTGCAACATCATAGACCGCTATCATCTCTTATGTTGCCTGCTATAGT
The DNA here is from genome assembly GCA_031772625.1 of Pinus tabuliformis. Classification (NCBI taxonomy): domain Eukaryota; kingdom Viridiplantae; phylum Streptophyta; class Pinopsida; order Pinales; family Pinaceae; genus Pinus; species Pinus tabuliformis. The sequence goes on along the minus strand of CM062816.1, from coordinate 95,438,800 downwards.
GAGACTAATGGTGTCGGGGATCAAGGAATCCGCCTTGATGCGCGCCCCCCGGTAAAATCCTCATGAGTGACTCAACTTGGGGACCTGCCCTCATGGCATTGTGATCTTCAAGGCGAAGGTGTTTCAACCCTTCCAGCCCAAGTCACGGCGGGAGTGCTAGTGGGTGAGATCAGGGACACTATCCCACCCCTCCCATGTAGTTCCATTCACTTGTACAACCCCATCACCCATATGTGAGTCATTCGGTCAAGCAACTAATCTGTGCCTACAACCATTAACATATCATCAGAATATAGTTAAACATATATGGTAGATTCCAAGATCTACTTAGACTTTCAAAGATAAAATAATATGAATTTTCATCAAACCAGGTGTCATCAACTCGTCATATGCGAGTGCCTCTGATGGTTTCCTGCCATACTCAATAATCATTAGTAACAAGGTTTTTCAATATTAGTCATTGTCATAATAGCATCATTAACAATTCCTAGTCATTCACATCATTGTCCATTGTAAGCCTGAACTAAGGAAAGTAGTCAACATAGGGGACACATCCATCATGGCTATCATCATAAACATCAATGGAAACATACATGTTCATTAAGCTATCAACATCGTAACATCAATAGAAATATACTTATTCATCAAATTTATCATCATCATGTTTTTAGTAGAGAGCATACATATTCTTTACTACCCTCATCATCATAAATTCGAATAGAGACCAAACTTAACTATTTAATGTTGCAATCATCAGAATACCGATAGATAAGATACATAACCATTCATGCTATCATAATATCAATGGAAAGCATTCATAAACATCACACCCATGAATATCTCAATCGCTAAAAATAGTGTCATGTGCCCGGATCCTCAACCTGAGGTCCTCCTAGAATAAAGTGTGGGCCTTATGGATAAATAAATGCTTGTGTCATATCATTGTCAGTCAACTAGAGCGGGGCACTACACTCAGATCATATCTCCAAATATGTAGTGAGACAATATCTGAAATTCAAACTCGAGGTTCAGTGCGATTTCGTCTAAAATGGGTTTATTTTTATAACTTCTAAAATGTCGCAGAAAAAACATTATAGCGAAAATTCCACGATGCCCTGTTTGGAGCAGCGAAACCCTAGAATCCAAAGCTCTGATACCAAATGTTATGAAACCAACTCACAAAAAGATAGAAAAGATAGATCAACGCCTTAGAAATAAGCCTCTTCGAGGGGGAAACTTCCTTTATATTACAAAAATGAACAATTCTTGGATGATACAAATGACAAGACCTCCTTTCTATATATAGGAGTCTAAGGGGTCATAATATAATCAGAGCTGACATAACAATAATAATGTAAGGGCACAATAATAACAATAGTGGGCTTCTATGGGGCACAATAATAACAATATGGGGACTACATGGGCACAACAATATAATAAGGGGGTTGTACTAATAACAATAAGGGGTTACACTAATAATATAGGGACCTAACATATCAAGTGCATCAAACTTACTTTCATATGTATGTGTCTAGCATGCATGAGTAATTTATGAAGGTGATATTCTCGTCATACCTCAAGGCTTATCTTTCCATCCAATATTGCAGCTAAATCATAAGGTTGAAATAATTAAATATACATACCTTGTAATATTCAGATACCTTAGCAACTTGCAACACTTATTTTTCATTGGAAGCTATAACACTTGCATATCATAATTTTTGGATTTTATGCTACTTTGTCAACTTTGCAAAAACTTTCATTAGGTACCTCGTCATGTTCTAGCACCAACTCTTATCTTCCCGCACTAGCATTTTTTTCTTGCATCATAGATGATCCTCAAGAATGATCTACTTATCACCTCTCATTTGGAGTTTAGAAGTATTAAAATACTTAAATATTCATGCAGGAAAGATAAACAATAGTCAAAACAATAAATCTAAACAAGAATAATGTCATGAAAAAAATCTAAAAGGTACTTATCTTTAATGAGAAATAATAGGATCCATCTTGAACCAACCTTCAAGCGTTAGTACAATCCATTATCCATATAACAATGTTTCTTGAAATATTTTCAATCTTTTTCATCAACAACCAAGCCTATTTGAGACTATCCCATCTAGGGTTACACTGAATCAATCACAAGTGATAGAACAACTTCTAACTGATCGTGCTAGGGTTTCAGGACTATATAACTCAATCCTTTGTCATACACAAGGGTTTCTTACAAAGCTAAACACATATTATCAATCAAACCCTAATAACCAGATTTCCTAGGGTTTCCTTCCATTCCTAGCATTCTTTTAGGTATACGTCATCTTCTCTTGCTTCCATCAATGGTGTCTTCACAGGGTTGATCTTTAATAACTTTTCTTTATCCCAACTCTGATACCATGTTAATTTTTCTTAGGGAATTGTTTCTCTTTGCTTTAGATAACTGCATTAACAAATTTTCTTCATATATATATTACATTCATTCCATATCATGTTAACATCAATAGAAATTATGTAGAAAAGAACAATAACATCAACTATGCAGCGGAATAATAAAAGAAACATCAAAAGAAAATCATGCACAAATAGAGACACCATGATTTGGTAGGAGACTAGAGGAAAACCACACAAGTGTGAAAACCCTTCCAAATTCTTCTTCTTATTATATTTTCATAAAATGTTTAGCAAATAGAGTACTATGATCTAATTCACCAATCATAAGATTATCTAGCAAAACCAACCAAACAATATCTAAGAGATGAGCCGAAAAGATAGATCTGTTGTTGGAAATACTAAGAGGGGGGTGAATCAATGTTTCTTAGCAATTCATAACTTATAAATATTTTCATAGCATTAGTTATTCTTCAGTACTATTCAGAACAATAAATTAATTGTACACAATGAACACAATGTTTTAGGTGGCAAACCCCCTCTAGGTCAAAAACCACCAAACACTTTTCTAATAATTTATTTAAATCTTTAGCTCCAACCAAAAATAAAGTTATAAATCCCAAGAACTCTATAGAAGCATTCTTCTCCAATACCCATTGGAAGGGCACCCCAATTCCCTAGGTTTTTATCAGCAATTAGTTGAATGGATGCACCAACACCCTAGCAAGCACAAACTTTGTTGGCATTATGACATAGGTTTGGCACTATGACACAGGTGTTGTCCTCGATGGAAACTCACTCAGATGGCAGATCACTGTTCAGGCTCTCAGAATGAAAGAAAAAGAGGTATACGCAAGTTCCCTTTGACGAAGTCACGTATACACGCGGGATTGCCGATCAAAAGTCGCGTATGCGTATGCACGCACTTTCATGCACGAAAAAGCGCGTACGTGTGGGAAAACTTATTTTTGGTCCATGGTATTTATTCCTTGGTATTTGGACCTATGGTTTTGGACCATGGTATCTCATCTAAAGTGTTGAACCCAGGTATTTGGTCCAAGGTAATGATTCTTTATGGTTTTGGACCATGGTACTGTGTAAGGCCTAAGACTATAAAAGGGGAAGCAGATCATTAGGAAAAGACATTGACTCAAGCATTGAATATCTTAGGAAGAACTAGATCTGGAATACTGGTCATTGGGTTATGGTGCATAGATGAATCTGAATCAAGGAGGAACCTGAGCGCAAGAAGAAGGATAAGTACTATTGATGGATCTTAAGGCTTGAATAGTATTATATTTGTGTGATTTTGATCTGATATTTTTGGCACATGACTTGATCTATAAATCTGATAATCTGGGTATAACTGATGTCTGAATAAGTGAAAAGGGTAAATTATCTTTTATAGATCTATACGCAGGTTCCGCGAAGCAAAGGCGTGTATACACGCTGGTTATGTAATTTAAAATAGCGTATACACAAGTTGGCCTTAATTCAGAAGCGTATGCACACAGGTTGTACACATTAAAGTAGCGTACACCTCTTGAAATATCTTTTAGCTACTTCTATTTATTGTTGCAGTGTTCTGGGTTCAGAATAGGCGTCTGGTTACTATTACTGTTTTCTGGGTACAACATTGATTCAGTTTTTGTTTGGTGCAAAGGAGATTGGTTGATACAGATATACTTGATGTTTGATTGATGTTATTCATGGATCCAGTCTGAAAATTTATGAAACGTGGTCCCTGGAAGAAAAGAGAAGTTTGTAGCCTTCTATAGGTCAGCACCTACGTATTAGTACCTCAGCTAGTACAAGAGCTAAGGGGGTGTTGTCGCGCAGATTGACACAACAACCCTCAGACCAGGCGCTGTCACTCTGATCCCCGATCCCTCCGTTTAAGCCTGTCTCCCGTGGCTAAGGGGGGTAGTCCCTGTGAGATGATGAGGCCAACTGTCGACCAGTTGGTTGGGAGACACGAGATACGATTAAGATAAACACTAAAAAGATTTAATTAATTTAGCAGACCAGTGCCTTAAGAGATTATGGTTAAGATGATTACTTGTTAGATGATATAGAAACGTAAATCGTGAACAACAATCATTTGTCATCAAAAGATATCAGCTAAATCACAATGCTTTGAGAATGACCAAAACGATATCCAGCAACTGAGAATTTTGAAAAGATGAAAGCTTTAAACCACCACGATAATCATAAATCATTAACCAGATATCATATTTCGTATCTCGACTTGAAAATTTTAGATCTCAGCATGAAAGATATAACGTGATAATTTCTCGAAAAATAACTGGATCTGACAAAGAAAATTTCCACAAAACTTTTTATACTTTTCAAAAATTTAAAAGAATTTTTTTTTTTTTTTTTTAACAAAAATAAAATTTAAAACTAAAAATATCTAAATCTATGCTTAAATAATTTTTTATTTTTTTATTTATTTATTTTTATTTTTATTTTATTTTTTATTTTTTATTTCAAAATTTATAAAACTTTATTAAAACTAAAACTTAAAATCTAATTCTAACTAAAATCTAAAAACATTAAAATCTAGAAATAAAACTAATCTAACAAAGCCTAAGATATTATAAATAATTTTTTTTTTTTTTTTTTAAATGAAAACTAAAAATCTAAAATTCATAAAATGTTAAACTTAAAATCTATAAAAAAAAGAAGCTAAACTCTAAGGTTGAATCTAAACATAAACTATACAAAAATATAAACCTAAGTCTAAAAACATAAAAGCCTAAATCGTATTTCTTTGTTTTATTTTTAATTCTTTATAAAACTAAAATAAACAAAAATCTACGTTAAACAATTTAAAGCTAGAATTTAAAAAAAATAAAATAAAGGTAAGCCATGAAACATATTCGAGTTGCCATGTTTGAGCGAATAACGTAACCCTAGACCGATGATCATAAAACGCCGATTTCGATTCACCTGCTACGCAAACGGAGAAGGATCAATGTTCACCTGACAATACGTTTACCTGCGGCTCTGAATTAATTTCTGCTGACCGGCGTAACCCTGGCTCATCTGGCGTCCACGGGAGAAGAACGGTTTATGTGAGATTTGACTGCGCTCACGCTCTCACTGATGCCCATACGCAGGTTTTGCAGGTGTTTTTCAATGGACAGAAGACAGCAAATGCTGACAATGTGAGAGAAAGCCACCTGAAACCGTGACCCTGGCGTTTGATTTAGCTTTACCCTCTGCGTGATGGCTTGATGATGGGTTCAAGACGTGATGATCTGTGACTGAGCCTTCCGGATAACAGATATACGCTTCGATTCTACTAGCTGACGCATGTAAGCCAAGCGAAATTCTGAGTTTGAGATTGATGCGACAGTTTTATTTTTGATCCTGGGCCGACGTATGAACATACAGTGGTATTGAGCCACGGTTATGGCCGTATATTATTTTCAAACAGCTGCGTGAACAATTGAATGAGAAATCGGCCCGATAATGAGGATATGATGACAGAAAATCACAGCAAAGGGACAGGGTATGGCTGAGAAGGAGACAGCGTGTGAAAAGATCTCAGAACTCGTCCAAAGGGTGGCAGCTTTGATGAGGAGCCTGCAATTTTAAGGAAACAAAACCTTACACTTGCAAACACAAAGAAAACAAAACCCTAATTTAAAATCTGTGTAAAGCAAGACTAAATTTGAAACCCTAGATCAGCTTAATAAATTTATAGATTTGGCCCCTTCACAGCCAGATTTAGCAATAAGAACAGGAAAATTTTAAAGAAATAAAGATTTCAGATTTTCACTGTGAAGGACTTCAGAAAATCTCTCATGCAAATTAGAAAAATAAACCGAATGATAGACCCAGGATCAAATCCAACTGGGCTCAACAAAAAATGCTTGCGGGAGTTGGCTGGTTCAGCCGAGAACTTCCCCGAACGCCCACAAATTTCCTTCAGAAAGGGTTTTCTGCACAGCTCAAAACAACCATCAGTAAAGAGGGCAAAAATGCTGCTAGATCTCAAAGAGTAATGGAGATACCTGCCATTACTTCAGAAACCCTAACAACACTCAAGCCCTAGCAAGTGAACAAGATACCTGTGCTCACAATACTCTACAATAAGCTATTATTAACGGCTGAAAATAAGATATGCAGAAAATTAAACAATCTCACAGCATTTCAAGAGAGTAACACCAGCAAGATATGGACCCCAAAGTCTTCTTTTATTAACCAGAAACCGATTTACAAGAGAGCTTCTTCAGCACCAGACTCACAGATCTTCCATTCTCTGAAATGACCCCCTAAGACCCTATATAAAGGAAATGATCCCAACGGCTAGTTCGAGTGATCCATGTCGAAATGATCTCGACCGTCGATGGAGATCAAGGCATCTCTTAATCTCATCCGTCGAATTATTAGAAAATAATATTTTGCATGCATTCACTTAAAATATTATTATTTTATTATTTTAGGGTTTTTGCTCTATTTTATGATTTTTTATTATTTTTAAATTTTTAAATTTTTTAAATTTTTATTAATTTTATTATTTTATTAATTTTATTAATTTTTTATTTTTTAATTCATTTTTTAAATGGATCATCGAACTAAGCCTTTGGAAACATCACCTAGGACCTAGGACTTAGGACTCATGAGGGGGATTAAAACATTTCTAACCCTCAAGACACATTATATCATGACTTTTACAATTTACATCTCAAGGGGACAAACCCACTTAACATAGACCCTCATAAACCACCCAGTTTCTGCGACACAACTATAATTCAGCAGATTAACACACTAGGATTCTCCTAAAATTCGAATGACAAAATCAATCCCGGCTTTGGGGTCAGGCTGAAGGAAAACTCTGCCGATCGTAGATCGTTGAGACGAAAAACCTTCCGGGACGTAGATTATCATTAGAAAGTTAGGTCCACCTAGGCAATAAACAACTCATGTCTGCTAAGATTATTTACAATTCATACATGCAGACTGGGTTTACAATCAAAAAGATTAAGCTGTTGATGACTGCAAGATGGCACGGACATGTTGATCAGGTGCTGCCCCTTTTTGCCAAGAAAAGGGGGGGTACTGCATGGGTAGTTGACAGGTACTGGTCAACCTCTGGCTCTACTTGGGGACACGTTGCTGCTTGCAGGAATGTGAGAATCCAGAATCTGCATTCATACAACACAAGAATAAGTAGCGTCCATCCAAAAAATCATCATATACATTAAGCACATGAAAGACAAAAGCTCTTCATTTATTAACTATCTAAAGCAGAAAAAAAAAATGCGGAAAAAACAAGGAGAAGGGTAAGAAATACGATACAAAGGATGCCCCATGGCATCAGATGTGTTCAATATAGTGTATGCTGAGCATTTGCCTGCTTTCAGGCAAATCTGTTGGCTGCTTGTCGGATGTACCATGTCCAATTTTGCATATGGTAGGACTTTTTCCTATCCGAAAATCAAGCTACTCGCGGCCGTCTGATGCGTCAAATCTTCTTCTCATTTTCTTTCTCTTACGCTTTTTCTTTCTGGCAGGTTGAATTACTGATGACCTGGAACTTTCTGTTTCAAAACTATCAGATGAAGTATGCGTGATATGTCTTTCTTTATCCTGCATCTGATCTTTATCATTCTTAAGTCTATCCGGATCACCTTCAATTAACCATCTTTCAATCGAATCAATAACCTTCTCATAATAAGACGGAGCTTGTTGCAGCACATGAGAAGGCTCCTGATCTATTGATGTCACCTGGTTTCTTTCATCTTCCAATTGCTGAAACCTTTGAACCTGTATTTTAATGGAATCCATCTGACTAGAGTGTTCAACCTTTATAGCATTGATTTGTCTGACATGGTGTTCTTGCATATCTTTTATTACTTTAACATTTTCTTCCTTTATGTTCATCAAGCAATGCTGTATGGAATTTATTTCTTCTTTGTGATTCGCTTGCATGTCAACCAACTGATTATTATGATTGAATGTCATGATAGTCATTTCCTCATCCATAGTTAATAACTTATTTTGCATAGAGTCAATTTCCCTATCATGATCAGCTTTAATGGTCACCATATTTTCCTCTAATCCTAAGATCTTATTTTGCATGTTTGCGATTTCTGTTTCATATTTAGTTTTCATGGCCTCAATTTCTTTAACATGCTGATTTTGCGTGACCTCAATCTCCCTATTACATTTTTCCAGGTGAGTGCATAAAGTTTTGACATCATTGACATAATTAGTTTGATTGATTTCCATATTTCTTACCAGCATCATTAGATCTCGTAAAATTTGTTTATGCTCTTCCCTTTCATTGTCATTTGTCCCTGATTTTTCACTATCATGAACTTGATCTGCAATATTTTCGGTGGATGACATATTCTGATATGAAGAGTCGTCTTGGGATCTTTCACCATCAGCTGGACCTCTTATCAAACTACTTTTATTCTGTTGCACAATTTTAGGGGCAGAAGGCAAGCTGTCCGGATAACCATATCTATCTTCAAAAGCATTGATAATGTCTTTTAAAGAAGTAAAAGAATTCTTAGAAAAATTGTTAAACCAATTCAAAGCATCATCTTCTAAAGAAAGGACAAATAGACGCATTTTGATATCTTCATGATTAAACTGAGGGGGTCTGCAATATATGATCATGATGCGAATAAACAAGTCTAGATGCCTTTTAGCAGCGATTGGATCACCATCTGAAAAAATAGGTAATTCAGGAATGGCCTCCTCCGGAAAATCATGGTGACGGTGAGTAAAATGACATGGTTTACATGAATAATCCATGATGAACAATAAGGGATGAAATGGATAATAGAACTAGATCTTTGCTCAAGAAAATCAAAAGATGAAAGAAGTGGAGTTGCCACTTGAACAATAAATCTGATTCCAAGATCCAAGAAGTAATCAACAAACAGATATGCGGGAGGCTTCTTGTATGGGAAAAATAAGAAAATGGAGTCGCCACCCAAACAAGAAACACACCGAAGAGACACTGATAAGGCAATGAAAGATCCAAATGATAACCCCAAAGGTTGAATCTGTCAGTTCAAATGAGAGATGAGAAAGATGAGAAGATGAATGTCGATGAAACTCCAGGAACAGAAAAACTCTGTCCCCGGCAATGGTGCCAAAAAATGTTGGCGTTGTCGGGCCAGATGAAAAGATAAAAATGAGAAGGAAGACTGTCGTTGAAACGCCGAGAAAACAATATCCCCGGCAACGGCGCCAAAAAATGTTGTCGCGCAGATTGACACGACAACCCTCAGACCGGGGGCTGTCACTCTGATCCCCGATCCCTCCGTTTAAGCCTGTCTCCCGTGGCTAAGGGGGGTAGTCCCTGTGAGATGATGAGGCCAACTGTCGACCAGTTGGTTGGGAGACACGAGATACGATTAAGATAAACACTAAAAAGATTTAATTAATTTAGCAGACCAGTGCCTTAAGAGATTATGGTTAAGATGATTACTTGTTAGATGATATAGAAACGTAAATCGTGAACAGCAATCATTTGTCATCAAAAGATATCAGCTAAATCACAATGCTTTAAGAATGACCAAAACGATATCCAGCAACTGAGAATTTTGAAAAGATGAAAGCTTTAAACCACCACGATAATCATAAATCATTAACCAGATATCATATTTCGTATCTCGACTTGAAAATTTTAGATCTCAGCATGAAAGATATAACGTGATAATTTCTCGAAAAAAATAACTGGATCTGACAAAGAAAATTTCCACAAAACTTTTTATACTTTTCAAAAATTTAAAAGAATATATTTTTTTTTTTTTTAACAAAAATAAAATTTAAAACTAAAAATATCTAAATCTATGGTTAAATAATTTTTTTTTTTTTTTTTTTTTTTTTTTGTAAATTTCAAAATTTATAAAACTTTATTAAAACTAAAACTTAAAATCTAATTTTAACTGAAATCTAAAAACATTAAAATCTAGAAATAAAACTAATCTAACAAAGCCTAAGATATTATAAATAATTTTTTATTTTTATTTTTTAAATGAAAACTAAAAATCTAAAATTCATAAAATGTTAAACTTAAAATCTATAAAAAAAAGCTAAACTCTAAGGTTGAATCTAAACATAAACTATACAAAAATATAAACCTAAGTCTAAAAACATAAAAGCCTAAATCTTATTTCTTTGTTTTTATTTTTAATTCTTTATAAAACTAAAATAAACAAAAATCTATGTTAAACAATTTAAAGCTAGAATTTAAAAATAAAATAAAATAAAGGTAAGCCATGAAACATATTCGAGCTGCCATGTTTGAGCGAATAACGTAACCCTAGACCGATGATCATAAAACGCCGATTTCGATTTACCTGCTACGCAAACGGAGAAGGACAATGTTCACCTGACAATACGTTTACCTGCGGCTCTGAATTAATTTCTACTGATCGGCGTAACCCTGGCTCATCTGGCGTCCACGGGAGAAGAACGGTTTATGTGAGATTTGACTGCGCTCACGCTCTCACTGATGCCCATACGCAGGTTTTGCAGGGGTTTTTCAATGGACAGAAGACAGCAAATGCTGACAACGTGAGAGAAAGCCACCTGAAACCATGACCCTGGCGTTTGATTTAGCTTTACGCTCTGCGTGATGGCCTGATGATGGGTTCAAGACATGATGATCTGCGACTGAGCCTTCCGGATAACAGATATATGCTTCGATTCTACTAGCTGACGCATGTAAGCCAAGCGAAATTCTGAGTTTGAGATTGATGCGACAATTTTATTTTTGATCCTGGGCCGACGTATGAACATACAGTGGTATTGAGCCACGCTTATGGCCGTATATTATTTTCAAACAGCTGCGTGAACAATTGAATGAGAAATCGGCCCGATAATGAGGATATGATGACAGAAAATCGCAGCAAAGGGACAGGGTATGGCTCAGAAGGAGACAGCGTGTGAAAAGATCTCAGAACTCGTCCAAAGGGTGGCAGCTTTGATGAGGAGCCTGCAATTTTAAGGAAACAAAACCTTACACTTGCAAACACAAAGAAAACAAAACCCTAATTTAAAATCTGTGTAAAGCAAGACTAAATTTGAAACCCTAGATCAGCTTAATAAATTTACAGATTTGGCCCCTTCACAGCCAGATTTAGCAATAAGAACAGGAAAATTTTAAAGAAATAAAGATTTCAGATTTTCACTATGAAGGACTTCAGAAAATCTCTCATGCAAATTAGAAAAATAAATCGAATGATAGACCCAAGATCAAATCCAATTGGGCTCAACAAAAAATGCTTGCGGGAGTTGGTTGGTTCAGCCGAGAACTTCCCCGAACGCCCACAAATTTCCTTCAGAAAGGGTTTTCTGCACAGCTCAAAACAACCATCAGTAAAGAGGGCAAAAATGCTGCTAGATCTCAAAAAGTAATGGAGATACCTACCATTACTTCAGAAACCCTAACAACACTCAAGCCCTAGCAAGTGAACAAGATACCTGTGCTCACAATACTCTACAATAAGCTATTATTAACGGCTGAAAATAAGATATGCAGAAAATTAAACAATCTCACAGCATTTCAAGAGAGTAACACCAGCAAGATATGGACCCCAAAGTCTTCTTTTATTAACCAGAAACAGATTTACAAGAGAGCTTCTTCAGCACCAGACCCACAGATCTTCCATTCTCTGAAATGACCCCCTAAGACCCTATATAAAGGAAATGATCCCAACGGCTAGTTCGAGTGATCCATGTCGAAATGATCTCGACCGTCGATGGAGATCAAGACATCTCTTAATCTCATCCGTCGAATTATTAGAAAATAATATTTTGCATGCATTCACTTAAAATATTATTATTTTATTATTTTAGGGTTTTTGCTCTATTTTATGATTTTTTATTATTTTTTAATTTTTTAATTTTTTATTAATTTTATTAATTTATTATTTTTATTTAATTTTTAATTTTTAATTCATTTTTTAAATGGATCATCAAACTAAGCCTTTGGAAACATCACCTAGGACCTAGGACTTAGGACTCATGAGGGGGATTAAAACATTTCTAACCCTCAAGACACATTATATCATGACTTTTACAATTTACATCTCAAGGGGACAAACCCACTTAACATAGACCCTCATAAACCACCCAGTTTCTGCGACACAACTATAATTTAGCAGATTAACACACTAGGATTCTCCTAAAATTCGAATGACAAAATCAATCCCGGCTTTGGGGTCAGGCTGAAGGAAAACTCTGCCGATCGTAGATCAGTGAGACGAAAAACCTTCCGGGACGTAGATTATCATTAGAAAGTTAGGTCCACCTAGGCAATAAACGACTCATGTATGCTAAGATTATTTACAATTCATACATGCAGACTAGGTTTACAATAAAAAAGATTAAGCTGCTGATGACTGCAGGATGGCACAGACATGTCGATCAGGTGCTGCCCCTTTTTGCCAAGAAAAGGGGGGGGGGGGTACTGCATGGGTAGTTGACCGGTACTGGTCAACAGGGGGTTGTAGCTCCCTTCTAGGAGAAACTGGAAAATGAGAGAAGCTTGTAGCCTTCTGCGGGTAGTAGCCTATGTACTGGTATAAGACTACACCAGTACAGAAACATTGTAAAAAGAAGTTTCTAATTAAAAGAAGATAGAGACGAATTGCAGCAGGTGGTTTTCACCCACATTAGGTTTCCACCTTATATCTTGTGTGTGACTGCCTGTTCTGTTTTATTGTTCGTTGTTACTATTTATATGGTTTGATGCACAGATTAATGATCAACATCTGAAGAATAATTTAAATTACAAGTCTGCTAGTTATATTCTAGTTTCCTTAACTATAGTTGCGTACACATGCGGTTTTCACTAATTGAAGTAGCGTATACAAATATGATTGTGAAATGAAAAATAGTTGACCTGATAATACTGATTCACCCCCACCCCCCCCCCCCCCTCTCAGTATTATTTCCAACAAACTTTCCCTAGCACCACTGTCAAAATTGGCAACGAGGACCAAACTCCATGTGGGTCATCTTATTTATGGCAGCTGATATTTTTCTTGGATCCCTCTCATCGAGAAGTGTAGGATTGATCTAAATATTATCCAACTCCGATAAGTATTCATGAAGTTATGAATTTATTTGTGTTATAAAACAATTCGTCAAGGTCGGCCAACAATAAAATAAACCCCACATGTGCTAAACGTTTTAGTATAAAAGGAGATGACTTGAGAGTCATTTCACACACACACTTCTATCTTGATTTCTCTCCACTTGTCTTGGGTTTTAGTGGAAGAGAAATCTAGGAGTGGAAGCCCTAGACATTGGAGGAAGAGAGGCTACCCTAGACACACATGGAAGGCTGCCCTAGACGCAGATGGAAGGCCTCCCTAGACACACATGGAAGGCTGCCTTAAACGCAGATGGAATGCTGCCCTAAACGAAAATGGAAGGCTACCCTAGATGCAGATGGAAGGCTGCCCTAGACACACATGGAAGGCTGCCCTAGACACAGATAGAAGGTTTCCCTAACACAGACCTAAAGAAGCCCTGACCCTGGATGCCCTAATGCAATCCTAAGGTCTAAAATATAGTGCAAATTTGGAGCAAGGAAGGCTGAGGCAGGTCCGAGTTTGTGGATTGTTTTGAGTGTGGATTTTAGAGAAGAAGAGCTGCAGCTCTTAGTCATTGCATGAGGCAAGAAGGATGGCTTGATGTGACACATTAGAGTAGTCTTACCGTACAAATCAGGCCGTAGACTAGTGGTGAGTTTCATGATTGTTTTATGCATGATATTGGGGTGTATATCTCTGTTTATAGGGACGTGGTAAGGGACTATTATAGTAGTCGTTGGGAGAGAAAGGACCTCCTAACTAGGCCACAATCATCTCTAAGGACAACGAGGCAAACATGGGTATTGTCCCTATACGTTAGGCTTGTTGGTGTGCCCTAACCAGTCAAGTACATGCACAGAACCCAAGGCAGAAATCAGCAGTAGCATGCAGCGAATTGAGGGTTGTTTGTGGATTAATAGTTAGATGCATGGGACAAAATGGTACATAGTGTTGTCAAGATATATGGGACAACAAGGTACATAATGTTGTCAAGATATATGGGACAAAAAGGTACATAGTGCTGTCAAGATATGTGGGACAACAAGGTACATAGTGCTGTCAAGATATATGGGACAGCAAGGTACATAGTGCTGTTAAGATATATGGGACAGCAAGGTACATAGTGTTGTATAGATACATGGGACAACTGTGACATGGCAGCAAAGGCACATGGAAAGTAGTAAGCATTGGGACAACAACAAGACATAGTGCTGCAATAGTAATTAAGACAGCAGCAAGACATGGTGTTGCAATAGCAATTGGGACAACAGTATGGTAAGCAAGGTGTAGCAAGCACATGGTGGCAAAAACAAGGTGCATCAATGACACATGAGGGTACATGATGCAGTACAGTGATGGGTATTGTCATGATTGATGAAGCATGATAAGATGCAACATTGTGATGATGGGTGCAGCATGATGCAACACGATGAGGTGCAACATGATGACGAGATGCAACACAGCGATAGTTGAAGGAGTCACCTTGGAGAATCATTTGAAGCAGCATGTCTTCAACTGATCTCATGTATCATCTTCTTAGATATGATCTATTCTCTTATCTAGATAAGTCAAAGTGTTGACTTCTATTGTAAATGTATTATCTCTCTCTCTCCCTCTGCTGAACTATTGAACCACATGTGAGAAGAATTGATCAAGGGTTTCCCCACATTGGTGTTTGTCCCTGACTAGCGCCACATCTTGTGTCCTCTTGTCTTGGTTTGTCTTCTGCAATTTATGTTTATGTTCTATTTGCAGTTTACTTCAATGCCGATGTGATTGCTAATCTGGAAAAGATATTGAGCTAACTGTGAAAATTGAAATAAATTGCTCTAAGCATAGAACATACCTAAACTTAACATGGTATCAGAGCTGAGGTGAAGACAAAGCCCAAGCAAGAGTGAAAGAGCAATCATTGAAGACAGTTGGGAAAGGACAAAAGGATCAATGAGTCGTCATCCATCTTCAAATTCACCGAGGGTGAAGTCGAAGCAGAGAATATTATCAGAGTGGCGCAATGGAAGCTTTTGATGACCTACCTAAAGATCACTTCTATGGGAAGTCCGGATCTAAGGATGGAAGGAAAGGAAATTTTGCCATTATGCGAAGGAGTGTCTGACTGGGAGGGACACATCACTTGATGATGATAACAATCATTCCAGGCACATCTTCAATGATCAGAGGAATGACAGGTAATGCAGGTCATCAAGGATACAACTGACTCTTCGACAATGAAAGCAAGGACCCCAGGTATGAAGAATCAAATGTTGTTTCTGATAAGATAAAGAAGTGTTATCTTGTATTGGCCCTTTCCTTCAGATTGTTTGGGACACTAGCTAATTGATTGTAGTGCTTCAAGGCACCTTATCGGATAGAAGGGTGCTCTCTCGAATCTAGTAGAGATGGAAACAATCGTGGGATTATACTTGGAGCCAATGCCACCTATTCCAAAAAGGGTGTAGGATGTTACTCCTCAATTGAATGAGGGTAACTTGATTCATTTACAAAATCTCTTTTAGGTACTTGATCGCAAGAAAAACCTGGTGTCCATTTCGGCAATGGAAGTCAAAGGTTTCAGGGTGGCATTCATCGATGGAAAGATGATGACAGGGATGCTTGAATTCAAAAGGAGCATGAAGGTACATGTCTAAGATTTTCTCAAGGAAAATCTCACAAGGGGACCATTCCCCTCATGTAGCAGGTCCACAGGTTTGGAACAACCTGAGGAGTTTGAGATTCATGATCAGAATCTCATGTATACAAGTGGAAGAAAGACCTCTATGGCTTGAAGCAAAACGCCTCAGGCATAGTATGAGAGGATTGATAGTTGTCTGATGAAGCTGACATTCACTAGGAGTGATACCAATCCAAACCATTGCTCAAAGGTTGTGGATGATAAACCTCTCATACCAGCACCTTCTGAGGATGACCTATTTCTGACAGGTGCAAACCCTCTCACTTGCAGAAGTAAGAGGGAGTTGGACTCCAGATGTTGAATGGTAAACTACAAGCCAGTGACTACCTTGAAGATCTTAACTTCCAGAAGTTATATGGTGGTGATGATGGACCAGATTTGGGAAATGCCTGTGATTTTCATAAACTCATTTGAATTGATGTTCTTGGTGAACTTCCATTCGGATATATGTTTTGCAGTTAGCATGGTGAGCTCATATTTGGTTGAGCCTCACTGGATTGGTGCCAAGAATCTTCTGAGATATCTTCGGGGCACAATCTCTCATGGATTGAGATATACTTCCAGAAATATGAAATTGCATGATTATTCAAATGCTGACTGGGCAAGTAGTGTGGAGGATCACTAGAGCACTTCTTAGTGCTGGTTCTCTTTGGATTCTACTTCGATATCATGGATGAGCAGGAAGCAAAAGTTGGTTGCTATAAGCACCGCCGAGACCAAATACATAGCTACGAGTATGATCTCGTGTGAAGCTGCCTGGTTGTGGAAGCTCTTAAGTGAGTTGTTTATACACATGATGAATACCACTGTGATTCTCTGTGACAAACAGAGGGGGGATTTGATTATTGAGGAATCCCGTATTCGATGATTGCTCCAGTAGATAGACATCAGATACTGCCTTATCTGGGATATGGTAAGTCAATGAGCGAGGAGGCTCCATCGCATTAAGGTTGATGTACAAGTTGCAGATATTTTGTCAAAGCCCTAGGGAAAGGTCAAATCTATGACTTTCTTGAACGACTTGGAGTCGTTGAGAGACCTTCTTATAAGGGTCTTGCATGTTGCATGCATTGAGCTCTGGGAGCTCTGGGGGGCTTGGGGTACTTACTGGAGCAACATACGACGACAGGGCGACTCACCCTCCCCTCGTGGTGCGCTATGTATAGGATGATAGATTCAACCTTCCCCTATGATACCCCGTGGTGATTGTGCAACATGATGATTAGTTTTCCCATGGCAACAGTGGAACAGGATGATTGGTTCTCTTGTGGGCCGGTATGATTAGTTCTCCTGTGGAAACTATGAAATAGGATGATTAGTTCTCCTGTGGGCCGAGATGATTAGTTATCCCGTGGTGACTGTGGGGTAGGATGATTCATTCTCCTGTGGATAGAATGATTATTTCTCTTGTCGAAGCATCCTACCCATGTAGTCTGGGACTCATGGGAAGTACCTCTCATCTGATCAGTGAGCAAGGAAATGGGGATAGGGACCATCGTATTACTATCAATGGATGCATCGTTGTATCTATCGTACTCCCTATTCTAGGATGACCTCCATTGATCTAAGATCAATAAAACTGATCTGAGATCAGTATGAGTGGCTTGATACACTCTCTTGTGATATTGATCTAGGATCAATAAAACTGACTTCAGGTTAGTAAGAGTGATATGACACACTCTCTTCATATGGAACTGACTTCAGGTCAGTAGAGAATGGTATGAGACATTATCGATCAATTCTTTTTGTTCATGGTTCAGCAGAGCAGAGCAGTGCAAGGCACTGATGGCAGAGATAGTACAATCAGATATATGGATCAGCAGATGGAGTTCTCCCTAGTTGAGAGGGAGTCTTAAAATTGGCAACTAGGGCCAAACTCCATGTAGGTCATCTTATTTATGGTAGCTGAAATTTTTCTTGGATCCCTCTCATTGAGAGGTGTAGGATTGATCTAAATATCATCCGATTCTAATAAGTATTTATGGAGTTATGAATTTATTTGTGTTATAAGACAATTCGTCAAAGTCGGCCAGCAATAAAATAAACCCCACATGTGCTAAACTTTTTAGTATAAAAGGAGATGACTTAAGAGTCATTTCACACACACTTCTATCTTGATTTCTCTCCACTTGTCTTGGGTTTTAGTGGAAGAGAAATCTAGGAGTGGAAGCCCTAGATGTTGGAGGAAGAGAGGCTGCCCTACACACACATGGAAGGTTTCCCTAGATGCGGATGGAAGGCTTCCCTAGACACACATGGAAGGCTGCCCTAAACGCAGATGGAAGGCTACCCTAGACACACATGGAAGGCTGCCCTAAATGCAGATGGAAGGTCGCCCTAAATGCAGATGGAAGGTTTCCCTAGACGCAGATGGAAGGATGCCCTAGACACACATGGAAGGCTACCCTAGACATAGATAGAAGGCTGCCCTAATGCAAACCTAAAGCAGCCCTAACGCTGGATGCCCTAATGCAATCCTAAGGTCTGAAATATAGTGCGGAATTGGAGCAAGGAAGGCTGAGGCAAGTCTGAGTTTGTGGAAGGTTTTGATTGCGGATTTTAGAGAAGAAGAGCTGCAGCTCTTAGTCATTGCATGAGGCAAGAAGGATGGCTTGAGGTGACACATTGGAGTAGTCTTACCGTGCAAATCAGGCCGCAGACTAGTGGTGAGTTTCATGATTGTTTTCTGCATGATATTAGGGTGTATATATCTGTTTATAGGGACACAGTAAGGGACTATTACAGCAGTTTTTAGGAGAGAAAGGACCTCCTAACAAGGCCACAATCATCTCTAAGGACAGCGAGGAAAAACATGCGTATTCTCCCTATACATTAGGCTTGTTGGTGTGCCCTAACCAGTCAAGTACATGCACAGAACCCTAGGCAGAAATTAGTAGTAGCATGCAGCAAATTGAGGGTTGTTTGTGGACTGATAGTTAAATGCATGGGACAACAAGGCACATAGTGCTGTCAAGATATATGGGACAGCAAGGTACATAGTGTTGTCAAGATATCTAGGACAACAAGGTAGATAGTGCTGTCAAGGTATGTGGGACAGCAAGGTACATAGTGCTGTCAAGATATATGGGACAGCAAGGTACACAGTGCTGTCAAGATATATGGGACAACAAGGTACATAGTGTTGTATAGATACATGGGACAGCTATGACATGGCAGCAAAGGCACATGGACAACAGTAAGCATTGGGACAGCAGCAAGCCATAGTGCTGCAATAGCAATTGGGACAACAGCGAGACATGGTGCTGCAATAGCAATTGGGACAATAGTATGGTAAGCAAGGTTGAACAAGCACATGGTGGCAACACAAGGTGCAGCAATGGCACATGAGGGTACATGATGCAGTACAGTGATGGGTACTGTCATGATTGATGAAGCATGACAAGATGCAGCATTGTGATGATGGGTGCAGCATGGTGCAACACGATGAGGTGTAGTATGATGACAAGATGCAACACAATGATAGGTGAAGGAGTCACCTTGGAGAATCAGTTGAAGCAGCATGTCTTCAATTGATATCATGTATCATCTTCTTAGAGATGATCTATGCTCTTATCTAGAAAAGTAAAAGTGTTGACTTTTGTAGTAAATGTACTATCTCTCTCTCTCTCTACTAAACTATTGAAGAACATATAAGAAGAATTGATCAAGGGTTTCCCCACATTGGTGTTTGTCCCTAGCTAGCGCCACATCTTGTGTCCCCTTGTCTTGGCTTGTCTTCTGCGATTTATGTTTATGTTCTATTTGCAGTTTACTTTATTGTTGATGTGATTGCTAATCTGGAAAAAGATATTGAGCTAACTGTGAAAAGTGAAATAAATTGCTCTAAGCATAGAACATACCTAAACTTAATATGGTATCAGAGTTGAGGTGAAGACAAAGCCCAAGCAAGAGTGAAAGAGCAATCACCAAAGACAGTTGGGAAAGGATGAAAGGATCAATGGGTCATCATCCCTCATCAAATTCACCAAGGGTGAAGTCGTAGCAGAGATGGCACAATGGAAGCTTTTGATGGCCTACCTAAAGATCACTTCTATGGGAGGTCCAGATCTAAGGATGGAAGGAAAGGAAATTCGGCCATTATACGAAGGAGTGTCCGACTGGGAGGGACACATCACTTGATGATGATAACAATCATTCCAGGGACATCTTCAATGATCAGAGGAATGACAGGTAATGCAGGTCATCAAGGATACAACCGACTCTTCAACAATGAAAGCAAGGAACCCCAGGCATGAAGGATCAAATGTTGTTTATGATTGTTGGCATTATGACACAGGCTTGTCACTATGGCACATATGTTGTCCTTGATGGCAACTCACTTAGAAAATTACTCAGATGACAGTTCAGGCACACAAGCTCTCAGAATAAAGGAAGAGGTATATGCAGATTCCCGTTGACAAAGCCGCGTATACACGCGAATTCTCAAACCAAATGGCGCGTATGCGTATACACGCACTTTCATGCATAGAGAATCATGTACAGTTTGGAAAACTTGTTTTTTGGTCCTTGGTATTTGGACCTATGGTTTTGGACCATGGTATCTTGTCTGAAGTGTTGAACCCAGGTATTTGGACCCAGGTATTGGTTCTAAGTGGTTTTGGACCATGGCATTGAGTAAGGCCTAAGACTATAAAAGGGGAAGGAGATCATTATGCAAAGGTACTCAAGGATTGAATATCTTATGAAGAACAAGATCTAGAACACTGGTCATTGGGTTATGGTTCATAGCTAGATCTGAATCAAGGAGGAACCTGAGCGCAAGGAGAAGGATAAGTTCTATTGATGTGTCAAGATCTTCAGGCTTGAAGAGAAGTATCTTTGTGTGATTTTGATCTGTTATATTTGGCGCATGATTTGATCTATAAATCTGATGATCTGGGTATAACTGAGGTCTGAATAGTTGAAAAGGATAAATTATCTTTTATGGATCTGTATGTAGGTTCAACATATCAAAGGCGCATATACACGCTGGTTCGGTAATTGAAAATCGCGTATATATAGGTTTGCCATAATATAACAACGTATGCATGCAGGTTCTACATATTGAAGTAGTGTACGTCTCATAAAATATGTTTTAGCTACTTTTGTTTATTGCTACAGTGTTCTGGGTTCAGGATTGGTTTCTGGTTACTGTTACTATATTCTAGTTACAACATTCAGAGAAGTGATTGTTTGATTCAGTTTTGGTTAGTGCAAGGGAGATTGATTGATGCAGATATATTTTGATGTTTGATTGATGCTATTGATGGATCCAGTCTGAAAATTTATGAAACGTGGTCCCTGGAAGAAAAGAGAAGGTTGTAGCCTTCTGTAGGCTAGCACCTACGTACTAGTACATCAACTAGTACAAGAGCTAAGGGGGTTGTAGCTCCCTTCCAGGAGAATCTAGAGAATGAGAGAAGGTTGTAGCCTTCTGTAGGTAGAAGCTTGTGTACTGGTATAAGACTGCACCAGTACAGAAACATTTTAAAAAGAAGTTTCTTATTAAAAGATAGACACGAATTGCGGCAGGTGGTTTTCACCCACATTGGGTTTCCACCTTATATCTTGTGTGTGACTGCCTGCTCTATTTTACTATACCTGGTTACTGTTTATATGGTTCTGATGCACAGATTAATGATCAACATCTGAAGAATAAATTAAATTATAAGTCTACAGGTTATACTCTAGTTTCCTTAACTACAGTTGCGTATATACGCAGTTTTCACTAATTGAAGTATCATATACAAATCTGATTGTGAAATGAAAAATAATTGACTTTCTAACACTGATTCACCCCCCCTCTCAGTATTTCCAACAATTGGTATCAGAGTAAGTCCTTAAGAAGAAGCTCGATTGCTTGAAGGAAGATCTATCATCATGAGCAACTACGAAAAAGAGGCATCTATCAGGCCACCAATCTTTGATGGGAGCAACTTCATCTATTGGAAGGTAAGAATCACAACCTATATTCAATATCTTGGTACAGAAGTTTGGGATATCGTGGAAGGAGGATACACATTTCCATCAGCAACTCGTACAGATACGGCTGGTAAAAAGCAGTATGAAACAAATGCAAAGGCTGTCAATACTCTATTGGGGAGTCTATCTCAATAAGAATTCGTGAAGGTTATGCAACTCAAAACCACCAAAGAAATATGGGACAAGATCGTTCTAAGCTATGAAGGAGACGATCAGGTAAAATGTGCAAAACTACAATCTCTCAGAATTCAATATGAAACTCTTAGGATGCAAAGTGATGAAAGTGTGGCTAATTATTTCTTACGTATAGATGAGATTGTTGATTGCATGAAAAACTCAGGTGAAGAGGTAAAAGAAGTCACTTTAGTTGAAAAGGTTCTAAGATCTTAGTCCTCTAAGTTTGAATCAAAGGTTTCTGCCATAGAAGAAAAGTAGAATCTTCAAAGTATTACTATGGCACAACTGCACGAAATCCTAACTGCTTTCGAAATGAGAAAAGGGGGTCCATTAGACATGAGAGAAGCTGCTTTCAAAGGTTCAGGAAAAGGAGAATACAATGAGTCAGAACATATGTCAGAAGGAGAGGAAGAATCAAATTTTTTCAAGAACCTTCAATGGGGCTCTAGAAGATTAAGAGGTAAGTTACCTTTCAAATGCTTTGCTTGTGGAAGAGTCGGTCACTATGCAGCCAAATGTCCTCATAAAGATAAGCTTGATAAAGGTAAGGAACCGGTTAAATGGAATAGAAAATAGAGCATAAGTAAGAAGAGCTATTATACACATGAAGACAACGATGGATTTTCAAATAGTGATGAAGATGAACATGGTAATGATTATAGACTTTTGATGGCTTTTGAAGATGATGATTTCTTGGATGCTATAGATGAAGATGATCTCTATGAAGAAATTTCTAAACTTAAAATTTGTTTAGAAGAAAAGAGTATGATTATAGATACTCTGACATTCCAACTTGCTGAAAGGGAAAAACACAATGAAAAGTTAGAATGTGAAATTGTGGGACTTAGAAAAGACATTAAGAAAACAAAAGCTCTTAATCTTAGATTTGCTAAAGGATCTGAAACTTTAGATGAGATTATCAAAGTGCAGCGTTCTCCTCTAATAAAGACAGGTCTGGGATATACTAAAGAAGCATCTCAATCACATAAGCCATCCACCTCCAAAAGTTATCTTGATGCAGCAAGGAGAAGTGAACAGGTTGACAATTGTCAGCAAAGGCATAAAGCAGATCACCAGGTAAATCAGGTTCAAACTACTTCAAGGATAAAGAGAGGCTATAACCAACCACAGGTAAATCATTCTAGAATGAATGTCAATGGAAACTATAATCATCAAGTCAGTAGATTCGATAATCACAGGAATTTCTTTAATGGCCAATGCTTTTCATGTCATAAATTTGGACACAAAGCTGCTCAATTACAAGACCATCATGACTAGAGAAGCACGAAATCAAGGGAATGTGACTGGGATCATGAAAAGAACCTACAATAACTTTTTTGCTCTTGAAAATGAAATAGATTGCTCTATTTGTAACAACTTCGGTCATGAAGATTTTGAATGCAGGAGTAAGTTTCGGCAACCATCTCAGAAGGAGCAAGCTTCATTGGATCCCAAAACATGGAGAAAGAAAGAATCGCAAACAGAAAGATGTGGTATAGCCTTATATGTGGAAGGACAGGAAAATCAGTGGTACATCAACAGTGGATGCTCAAAACATATGATAGGTGATAAAGAGAAACTTCAGTCATATAGTGCCTTAGAAAAGGAAAGGAAGGTCTCATTTAGAAATGACACCCCTCCAGCCATAAAAGGTAAAGGGTCTGTTCTCTTAAAAGAAAAGGTCAAAGTTGGGAATGTTATGTATGTTGATGGCTTAAGGCATAATCTATTGAGTGTTATTCAAATGTGTGACCAAGGAAATGAGGTAGTATTTCGATCAAATGGATGTATTGTTCACGAGCTTGATACAGGAGAAACAGTGATCAAAGGTGTAAGAACTCCAAATAATTTATACATACTCAAGGGAGGACAACAACAATGCTATCTAAGCAAAAATGATGAACACTGGATATGGCACAGAAGATTGTGGCATCTACGCTTCCCTCAAATAAGGAAAGTATGCAAATATCGGGCTGTTCGCGATCTTCCTGACATCAAAATTCCAGACAATACAATATGCAAATCATGTCAATTTGGTAAGCAAACTAGAACACATTTCCCTAAGAAGGAAGGATCAGCTAGTAAGCCACTTGAACTTGTCCATACTGATTTATGTGGTCCATCAAGGAAAAATTCACCTCGAGGAGAAGAATACTTTATATTGTTCATTGACGACTTTTCCAGGATGTGTTGGATAGGACTTCTGAAGCATAAAGACGAAGCTTTTGAAAAGTTCAAAGCTTTTAAAGCCTTGGTTGAAAATGAATCAGATCGCAAAATCAAATGTCTCAGGTTTGATCGAGGAGGGGAATTTACCTCAGACGAATTTTTCGACTTTTGTGAAGAACATGGAATAAGAAGGGAATTATCTACTGCAAGGACTCCTCAGCAAAATGGAGTGGTAGAAAGGATGAACAAAACAGTTCAACAAATGGCTCGTGCTATGCTTGATGAGTCTGGAACTCCTGCAACCTTCTGGGGTGAAGCTGCATTTGCTGCCGTTACTATTCTCAACAAAACAAATGTCTGGGTAAACAACACTCAAACTCCTCATGAACTTTGGTATGGTAAGACTCCTACTGTAAAATACTTCAAAGTTTTTGGAAGCAAATGTTACATCAAAAGGACTGATGAAAAGCTTGGCAAGTTTGAACCTAGAGCAGATGAAGGCATTCTCCTTGGTTACTCTTCCCGAAGTAAAGGATATAAGTGTTACAATAAAAGACTTGGTAAAATTGTTGAAAGTATTGATGTGGTGATTGATGAAGTAGACAACTATCCAAAATAGATAAAAACCAAAGATTTTGAAGATGACGAGGACTATCCTTCGACTTCAAATCAGGCTAATGATGAAGAAGAAACTTATGAGGCACTAGAAGAACAAATAAGGGTAGAAGAAAAGAATCCATCTAGGTACGTCCAAAAGAACCATCCAGAGACTCAAATTTTGGGGCAGAAAGAGGCAAGTGTACAAACAAGAAGAACTATTATAGAAGCTTCAAGCTATCTAGCACTTCTCTCCTTTTTCGAACCACGAAATATAAGTGAAGCATGCAAAAATGAATGCTGGGTCAAGGCCATGAATGAAGAACTTGAGCAGACTAAAAAGAATAACACCTGGGAATTGGTTCCTAGACCTAATGATAAGAATGTCATTGGGACCAAATGGATATTCAAAAACAAGCTGAATGAAAATGGAGATGTTATTAGAAACAAGGCCAGACTTGTTTGTAAAGGGTATTCTCAACAAGAAGGTATAGACTTTGAATAAACTTTTGCACCGGTTGCCAGACTTGAAGCCATAAGAATGTTCCTTGCTCTTTCTCGCTTTCAGAAGTTCAAAGTATATCAAATGGATGTGAAATTTGCCTTTCTAAATGGAGACTTGGAAGAAGAAGTGTATATTGAGAAACCAGATGGATTTATCCTTGCAAATGATCCAAACTTGTATGCAGACTTAAAAAGGCTCTCTATGGTCTTAAACAGGCTCCAAGGGCTTGGTATTATCGTCTGGACAAATACCTCCGTCAACAAGGTTTTTCAAAAGGATCGGTAGATAGCAATCTATATATAAAAATAGACAATGATAAATTGCTAATACTTGTTGTGTATGTTGATGATATCATCTTTGGTAGCAATGAAGAAGCCATGAGTCAAAACTTTTCTTTGGTGATGTAGAAAGAATCTGAAATGTCCCTGCTTGGTGAGCTCACATACTTTCTTGGTTTACAAGTTCAACAAAACAAAGATGGTATCTTTCTATCACAAACCAAGTACCTCAAGCAGATCTTGAAGAAATATGGCATGGAAGAGTCGAAACCAATATGTACCCCTATGGTAACAGGATGCAGCCTCAGCACAAATGATGAATCAGTAATAGTACATCAACCAACCTATAGATCCATGATTGGTAGTCTACTCTATCTAACAGGCACCCGACCAGACATCATGCATGCAGTGGGAATAATTGGAAGATTTCAAGCAAATCCAAAGGAAGCTCATCTTCAGGCAGTTAAAAGAGTTTTCAAATATCTTCAAGGAACTCAAAACTATGGCTTATGGTATCCTAGAGATACAGATCTCACACTTCATGCATATACAGATGTAGATTGGGCAGGAAGCATGGATGATAGAAAAAGCACTAACGGTGGTGCATTCTTTATGGGTTCTAGATTAGTGTCTTGGTTCAGCAAGAAACAAAGTTAAATTGCTTTATCTACAACCGAAGAAGAATATGTAGCTGCTGCATCTTGCTGCACACAACTCCTTTGGATGATGAAAACTTTGTAAGACATTCAAATCACTTGTATTCCACCCATCTCCATTCTATGTGATAATACAAGTCCAATCAACATTTCAAAGAATCCTGTCATGCATTCCAAGACCAAGCATATACCTATCAAATATCATTTTCTTCAGGAACAAGTGCTTGAACAAAAAGTCAAATTGGAGTATCTTCCCTCCAAGGAATAGGTTGTTGATATATTTACCAAACCACTGCCCAGGGAGACATTTGAATACCTCAGACAGAAGCTGGGAGTAGTTGATGCATCATCTTACTGTTGACACTTCTCTATTTCAGAGAAAAGTGGGTGTACGCGAGTTTCATAAAGCGTATCTGCATACATACGCTGGTTTCTATAGATACAGTCGCGTATATGTTGGTTTGAAGAAAAGCAGTGGGCCAGACTCAGGATGAAAAGAGTCTGATATAAGTTTGACAGAGACCATCTGGCACAGGTTTAGGGGGAGCATGTACTTCTAATAATGCATTGTGTTGAAATTTGGTACCGGAGGACAGGTGGTTCCCTAAGGCTTTGATCTTTGGCCTAGGGAAAAGTGTCCAAAAGAATTTAATTTTTCTCTTAAAGTGACTTTATAATTTTTATAAAGTCAATTCTAATTTAAAAGTGACTTTAAGTGATAAAGTTACTAAAGTCTAATTTTAAAGTGACTTTAATAAAGTCAATGTAAAATTAGAAAGGGAAAGTGACTTTGGAAATAAATGACTAAGTGGGTTTTTATTAAAGTGGGGTGAATTAAAAAAATAGAAAGTGAGATTTAAATGAGCATTTAATCTCATCCCTAGATCTCAATCTATTTCAGCCATTGGATTTAGGGATTACCCAAAAGTCACTTAGGGTTAGATTAAGGGAGGAAAAGGAGGAAAAGGTCATTCATTCTTTCATGAGCAGATTAGGAGAAGGAGAGAAAGAGAGCAAGGGAGATTTCTGGACAGTGAGGAGAAGGAGGCAGCAGCTTGGCACACATTCCAAGGCAGAGCTTCAGCAAGTGAGAGTTTCAGCAAGTCGGAGTTTCAGCAAGTCCGTACAGCTGAGTTTCAGCAAGTTGAGGGCAGAAATCCGTACAACTTTACTGCTATTTTTTTAGGAGGCCGTACAACATTTATTGATGTTCTGTTTTGCTGTTTGCAAGTTTTCCCAGTTGGTTGTGAGGCACAGAAAACGAGATAAGTTGTAAAAATTTGCTTGATGATTTTTTGCTGAATATTTCTCACTGTAAAAGGCATTTTTCAGAAATAAGAAGGAGCTCTCGAACTGGTTTTCCCCAAGAGTTGTAGGGGGTTTTTCCAGGGTCACTTTGACCAAAAATCAATGTGTTTAAATGTGTTGAATGGCGGTTTATATGTGCTGATTTTTATATTTCTGCATTTTCCAGCATTCTGTAAAATTTCCAGAATTTGTGTTTTCAGCAAAATTTATTTTCCAGTTGTTGAATGTATGGATATGGGAAAGGGCATTTAACTATTTTGGAGAAATAAGGTGAAACTAAAAACCGGGGTGGGAAATGAGAAATTTCTACAAGGTATCAGAGCTTGAGTGCTGAAGTGCAGTTTGGGACAGCAAGGAGGAAAATTATAGCCTGCTGATTTTTCACTCAGAAAATTCCAGCAAGCTGATTTTTCACAAACAACAGTTTTATTTTTACTACAACAGTGCTATTTTTCAGCTTTAGGACAGCAGGATGTCATTGGGATTGAGGGTGGAGGATAGGTTGGATGGGTATTCCAATTACAACGTTTGGAAGGAGAGAATGCAGAGTATCTTTGGGGAGGCAGAAGTCTGGGACATCATGGTGCATACCACACAGAACCCTGTTGTTGTGCCTACTGATGCCACTCAGTTGGTTGATTATAATAAAAATAACAACAAGGGTAAGAGACTGATTCTAGACGGAGTCAAAGACCATTGCATTCCTCATGTGAGAGGAAAGAGAAATGCCCATGAGATGTGGACAGCATTGTCCAATCTCTACCAGAGTACCAATGAGAACCGGAAAATGGTCCTGAAGGAGAAGCTGAAGGCTATTAAGATGGGTAATGATAGTGCAGCTGGATATCTCACCAAGATTACTAATGTGAGAGATGAGTTGGCAGCATTTAGTGGGGTCATTCCACCCACTGAGTTGGTGCGGATTGCAGTGAATGGCCTCCCCCGTTCATGGATGAACTTTGCTGATGGGGTTTGTGCACGTGAGACCCTTCCCACATGGGAGAGGTTTTGGGATGATTGCATTCAGACAGAGATCAGGAAAGGTCAGCTTGGGGTAGCCAAGCCAGTTGAGCAGAATAAGGATGTAGCACTATTGGCAGGAGGCAAGAAAGGCAAAGGGAAGAAGCAAGCTTCCACAAGCAATGGTGGGGGCAAAGGCAAAGATAAAGGTAAACAAGATAACACACAGAAGGACTATTTCAAAGTGAAGTGTTGGAATTGTCAAAAGATGGGACACTATGCAGTTGTGTGTCCAGAGAAGAAGAAGAAGAAGGGGAAGAACCAGAGCATGGCAGCTTTAGCAGAAGTTGAGGACTTTACAGATCGTTTTGACTGGGAGTTCGCGTTCACTGCGTGTAAGTCCTCTAGTGCAAGATCACCTGCCACACAGGTTCAGAGGGAGCATGCTTTTCCCTTGATTAGCGGAGCATCTTCGGGTATCTGGTATGTGGACAGTGGGGCTTCATGTCACATGACAGGAGTCCGTGAGTACTTCTCAGAGCTTTCAGAGAGTGGCACTGATATAGAGGTAGTACTCGGTGATGACAGAGTTGTTAGAGCAGTCGGGGTGGGGACACTGACATTTTAGAGGGAGTCCAAACCTCCCTTGAAGTTATCAAATGTTCTTTATGTGCCAGGGATGAGGAAGAACCTCATATCCGTCTCAGCTTTGGAGGAGAGAGGATATGAGGTACTGTTCAGGGGAGGATAGGTGTTGATGTATCCCAAGGGTACTCCAGCTGATTCAACTAGAGTAATAGGTGTACGCCATGCAAAGGTGTACAAGTGGCATTGAGCAGTAGTACCGACAGCAGAGCTAGCAGTTCTGAGCTGTGTGAGATTTGGCACCGTAGGATGGGGCATATGTATCATGGAGCCTTGAGGACCTTGCGGGAGATCACTACAGGTGTGCCATATTTTAGTGCTGATCACTTTGATACTTGTAGAGGATGTGCGATGGGCAAGTTTGCTAAATCCCCTTTTCCTAGCAGTGACAACAGAGCGACTAGGATACTTGATTTGATTCATTTTGATGTGAGCGGTCGGATGTCTCATGTTTCCTTGAGTGGATATGAGTACTATGTTTTATTCATTGATGATCACTCCAGGAGGACCTGGATTTATTTCTTGAAGACCAAGAGTGAGGTCTTCAAGCGGTTTAAGGAGTTCAGAGCTCTTGTGGAGACACAGACAGGTCGGAAGATCAAGTCCCTGAGGTCAGACAATGGGGGAGAGTACATCCTTGGAGAGTTTGTTGACTATTGTGCGGAGGCAGGCATTAGGAGGGAGTTCACTATTCCTTACAACCCCCAGTAGAACGGAGTTGCGAAGAGGAAGAACAGATCCATCGTAGGGGCTACCAAAGCCATGTTACATGATCAGGGGTTGCCATTGTTCTTGTGGGTAGAGACCTGCAACATAGCTGTTTATTTGCCGAACAAGAGTCTGCATCGTGCCTTGGGGCACATGACTCCGGAGGAGGCTTTTTCTGGGAAGAGGCCTAATATTGGTCATCTTCATATCTTTGGATGCATTACATACTCCTGCATACCCAAGGAGAAGAGGACCAAACTAGAGCCCATCGCAGAGAAGGGTATCTTTGTGGGCTACATTGAGACCTCAAAGGCCTTTCGGATTTACATTCCTGCACAGAGGAAAGTTGTTTTCAGACAGGATGTGAAGTTCGAGGAGGACAGGGCCTTTAGGAGGTCACGGGAGTTAGAGTATCTGGATTAGCCAGACCCTCAGCAGCAGTTGAGTCAGTCACAAGGATCCAGTGGGTAGGGATCAGGAGGATCCAGAGGTACATCTATGAGGATATCAAGTCTGTCAGTGAGCAGTGGCTCCCCGAGCCAGAGGGGTGGTGCTCCGAGTAGCATGCAGAGCAGTTCACTAGGGAGTCCACTGATGGACAGTTCACACAGTACCTCATCTTCCACAGGTTCAGGTGCAGGCAGGAGGATAACAGACAGACAGTCAGGAGTTCAGGCTCCTGATGATGATGAGGAGGAGGAGTTTCATTCTCCTATGGGAGAAGTGCGCTCAGGGAAGAGGAAGCCCAAGTGGCTTCAGGACACCTTGAGAGATGCCACATCTGTCACTGAGCCTAAGAGGCCGGTCAGAGAGAGTAGACCATCTGAGAGGTTTTGTAGCTATATGGCAATGGTTACCCGCATCCTTGACTCTGAGCCTTCTAGCTATGAAGAGGCAGCTAGCCAGCAGGTTTGGAGAGAGGCCATGCAGGAGGAGTATTCTTCTATCATGAAGAATGATGTTTGGGAGGTGGTGCCGAGGCTTGAGGGCAAATCCGTGGTTACTTCCAGATGGCTTTACAAGGTAAAGCATGCTGCAGATGGCAGCATTGAGAAATTCAAAGTGAGGTTTGTGGCTAGAGGGTTCTCCCAGGTAGAGGGAATTGATTATGAGGAGACCTTCGCTCCCGTGGCTCGATATACTTCGATCCGCTCCATTATATCGATAGCAGCAGAGATGGGTTGGAAGATCCACCAGATGGATGTGAAGACTGCATTTCTCAATGGCTTCATACAGGAGGAGGTGTACATTGA
Organism: Pinus tabuliformis; assembly: GCA_031772625.1. Classification (NCBI taxonomy): domain Eukaryota; kingdom Viridiplantae; phylum Streptophyta; class Pinopsida; order Pinales; family Pinaceae; genus Pinus; species Pinus tabuliformis. The sequence goes on along the minus strand of CM062816.1, from coordinate 95,407,407 downwards.
GCAGCCATAGGGTTTTGAGGTGCATGGGAAGGAGTCCCATGTGTGCAGACTGAAGAAGGCCCTTTATGGCCTGAAGCAAGCTCCCAGAGCTTGGTACTCCAGGATAGATACATACTTGCAGGGGATGGGTTTCACAAAGAGTGAGGTAGATCTGAACCTCTACTTTATTGTGATAGGTGAGGAGCCTCTCATTCTAGTGTTGTATGTGGATGACTTGTTCATTACAGGTGCAGAGAGACTCATAAAGCACTGCAAGAGAGATCTTGCGGCGGAGTTTGAGATGAAGGACATCGGCTTGATGCATTACTTTTTGGGTTTGGAGGTGTGGCGGGAGGAGGGGCATTTCTTCCTGGGGCAGGGGAAGTATATTGTGGACATCTTTGGTAGATTCGACATGGAGGATTGTAAACCCATGTCGACACCGATGATTACCAACTGGAAGAAGCTTCATGCTTCGGATTCCGAGTTGGTGGATCCCACATTGTACAGGCAGCTGATTGGTTCCTTGATGTATTTGGTCAACATTAGACCAGATATTTGTTTTGCAGTCAACACGATGAGTTAGTTTATGTGTGAGCCTAGGAAGGTTCACTGGGTGGCTGCAAAACACATTTTGCGGTACTTGCAGGGGACAGTGGATTATGGTCTGGACTACAAGCAGGGGGATGGAGTGAGATTGGTAGGTTATACTGATTCTGATTGGGCAGGTTGTGCTTCTAATAGGAAGAGCACTTCAGGGTGCTATTTTGGGTTGGGTTCGGCAGTAGTGTCATGGTTCAGCCGGAAGCAGCAGTCAGTAGCATTGAGTTCAGTGGAAGCAGAGTATATGGCAGCCAGTCTAGCTAGTTGTGAGGCCATCTGGCTTCGCAAGATGTTGTTTGGCTTATTTGGTCAGCCGTTGAGACCTTCAGTGATTTACTGTGATAATCAGATTTGCATTAAACTCACGGAGAATCTAGTATTTCATGACAGGTCAAGGCATATCGAGATCAAATATCATTTCATCAGAGACTATGTTCAGAAGGGTGCTGTGAAGCTTGAGTATATTCCCATAGATGAGCAGGTTGCAGATATTCTTACCAAATCTTTACCACGGGGCAAGCATGACTACTTCAGAGACCAGATGGGTGTGGTGAGGAACACCTTCCTCGGTAAGAGGGAGTGTTGAAATTTGGTACCGGAGGACAGGTGGTTCCCTAAGGCTTTGATCTTTGGCCTAGGGAAAAGTGTCCAAAAGAATTTAATTTTTCTCCTAAAGTGACTTTATAATTTTTATAAAATCAAATCTAATTTAAAAGTGACTTTAAGTGATAAAGTTACTAAAGTCTAATTTTAAGGTGACTTTAATAAAGTCAATGTAAAATTAGAAAGGAGAAGTGACTTTGGAAATAAATGACTAAGTGAGTCTTTATTAAAGTGGGGTGAATTAAAAAAATAGAAATTGAGATTTAAATGAGCATTTAATCTCAGCCCTAGATCTCAATCTATTTCAGCCATTGGATTTAGGGATTACCCAAAAGTCACTTAAGGTTAGATTAAGGGAGGAAAAGGAGGAAAAGGTCATTCATTCTTTCATGAGCAGATTGGGAGAAGGAGAGCAAGAGAGCAAGGGAGATTTCTGGACAATGAGGAGAAGGAGGCAACAGCTTGGTACACATTCCAAGGCAGAGTTTCAGCAAGTCCGTACAGCGGAGTTTTAGCAAGTCATAGTTTCAGCAAGTCCGTACAACGGAGTTTCAGCAAGGCAGAGTTTCAGCAAGTCGGAGTTTCAGCAAATTGGAGTTTCAACAAGTCCGTACAGCTGAGTTTCAGCAAGTCGATGGCAGAAATCCGTACAGCTGTATTGCTATTTTTTGAGGAGGCCGTACAACATTTATTATTGTTCTGTTTTTCTATTTGCAAGTTTTCCCAGTTGGCTATGAGGCACGGAAAACGAGATAAGTTGTAAAAATTTGCTTGCTGATTTTTTGTTGAATATTTCTCACTGTAAAAGGCATTTTTCATAAATAAGGAGCTCTCGAACTGGTTTTCCCCAACAGTTGTAGGGGGTTTTTCCAGGGTCACCTTGACCAAAAATCATTGTGTTTAAATGTGTTGAATGGTTGTTTATATGTGCTGATTTTTATATTTCTGCAATTTCCAGCATTCTGTAAAATTTCCAGAATTTGTGTTTTCAGCGAAATTTATTTTCTAGTTGTTGAATGTATGGATATTGGAAAGGGCATTTAACTATTTTGGAGAAATAAGGTGAAACTGAAAACCGAGGTAGGAAATGAGAAATTTCTACACATTGTTAGCATTATCTTAGAAGATCTTGGTACAACTTCGCAGTTGTTTTTTATTCAGGTGGAATAGGTGCAGAGGGAGATCAGGGTTGATGGTCTGGATGGTGATTGACAGATGTTGCTGATGATAGTTGCTGATATTGTCTTAGATATTTGGTCTCTATGTCATGTATTTCTTTTAGTATCAAGGTCATGTAATGGATGATGTAATGTTCTTGTTTTATCATGTATAAAATTTTGGTGTATCCCCACTTGGTTGGGTGGATGAGTTAATTTTGGTATATCTCCACTTGGTTGGGAGATGGATGTATGTATGATTCTTTGATGATAGGAAAGTCATCTATGATGTATAGGGTCATGTTCTTTCTTGTAGAATATATTTTTGCAGACCTTGTCTACAGTCAAGGGGAGCATGGACATCACAACAGAGCAGAGATTTTAGCATGTACTCAGGGGGAGCATGGATAGCATAGCAGAGCAGAGATTTCAGCATGTATTCAGGGGGAGCATAACCCTTTGCCCTTGATGACAAAGGGGGAGAGTGATTTAGGGTTGCCATCAAGTCCAAAGGAGGAGATTGTTAGCATTATGACACAGGCTTGACACTATGGCACAAATATTGTCCTTGATGGAAACTCACTTGGAAAATTACTCAGATGACAGTTCAGGCACACAGGCTCTCAGAATAAAGGAAAAGGAGGTATACGTAGGTTCCCGTTGACAAAGCCGCGTATACACGCGGATTCTCAGACCAAAAGGTGCGTATGCGTATACACGCACTTTCATGCACAAAAAAGCGTGTACATTTTGGAAAACTTTTTTTTTGGTCCTTGGTATTTAGACCTATGGTTTTGGACAATGGTATCTCGTCCGAAGTGTTGAACCCAGGTATTTGGACCCAGGTATTGGTTTTAAGTGGTTTTGGACCATGGTATTGAGTAAGGCCTAAGACTATAAAAGGGGAAGGAGATCATTATGCAAAGGTACTCAAGGATTGAATATCTTATGAAGAACAAGATCTAGAATATTGGTCATTGGGTTATGGTGCATAGATGGATCTGAATCAAGGAGGAACCTGAGCGCAAGGAGAAGGATAAGTTCTATTGATGTGTCAAGATCTTAAGGCTTGAAGGGAAGTATCTTTATGTGATTTTGATCTGTTGTATTTGGCGCATGACTTGATCTATAAATCTGATGATCTGGGTATAACTGATGTCTGAATAGTTGAAAAGGATAAATTATCTTTTATAGATCTATACGCAGGTTCAACATATCAAAGGCACGTATACACGCTGGTTCAGTAATTGAAAATCGCGTATACACAGGTTTGCCATAATATAACAGCGTATGCACGCAGGTTCTACATATTGAAGTAGCATACGTCTCATAAAATATGTTTTAGCTACTTCTGTTTATTGCTACAGTGTTCTGGGTTCAGGATTGGTTTCTGGTTACTATTACTGTATTCTGGTTATAGCATTCAGAGAAGTGATTATTTGATTCATTTTTGGTTAGTGCAAGGGAGATTGATTGATGTAGATATATTTTGATGTTTGATTGATGCTATTGATGGATCCAGTCTGAAAATTTATGAAAAGTGGTCCTTGGAAGAAAAGAGAAGGTTGTAGCCTTCTGTAGGCTAGCACCTACGTACTAGTACATCAGCTAGCACAAGAGCTAAGGGGGTTGTAGCTCCCTTCCAGGAGAATCTAGAGAACGAGAGAAGGTTGTAGCCTTCTGTAGGTAGAAGCCTGCATACAGGTATAAGACTGCATCAGTACAGAAACATTGTAAAAAGAATTTTCTTATTAAAAGATAGAGACGAATTGCAGCAGGTGGTTTTCACCCACATTGGGTTTCCACCTTATATCTTGTGTTCTTGTGTGTGACTGTCTGCTCTGTTTTACTATATTTGGTTATTGTTTATATGGTTTTGATGCACAGATTAATGATCAACATCTGAAGAATAAATTAAATTATAAGTCTACAGGTTATACGCTAGTTTCCTTAACTATAGTTGCGTATATACGCAGTTTTCACTAACTGAAGTAGCGTATACAAATCTGATTGTGAAATGAAAAATAATTGACTTGATAATACTGATTCACCCCCCCTCTCAGTATGATTTCCAACAATGATAAGTGTAGAAATTTTGAATAATATGACACTTATTCACAGAGATTATGCCGATTATACACTACTGTGGAATACATGCATAATACATAACCTCCTCTACGTTGATCATCAATTTAGCAGCATTAAAATCAATGAAACATCAATCGCATGTGCACATTAACACAGTAACCCGGGGAAAGCATACAGCTAAAAACCCCACACTATCTGTATATTATAATGATTGAGAACATGTAACAATACATAGTAAAATACTCCTGACAAGTACTTAGTACTATCTCCACCTGTTACACACAAAACTAGCTCAGATCTGATCAATCACAGCTTAAATCTTCTCTGCTGCTTTGCCTGCCTCCACTGCACAATCTGCAAGAGAAATCACGTGAGCACAAGCTACAATTTCCTTCATATTGGCCCACACTACGCAATCCTCATTGGCATTACTCAATCCATGCATGTGCAAAATCTCATGCACAACTGATAGTCACAACTCACCCTTTCACTTACCTCTAACACTTGTCTTTGTTGAACTGTCCATGCACTGAGTTAACTGATGTATTCTTCAATTTCTTTATGAGTTAATAGTTAGTGAATTAATTAATATTTAATTCACACAACTCATCACTAGTGTATTCTGCAATTAGACTAAATACAACTAGTTCAACTAAGTCAAACTGAACACAACTCCATCAACTCCACATCCAACTCCACAAAACTCACATGCATGAGTTCTAACTGAAGTCCTCCATGCAATAGCTCAACTAACACATAAGAAACCACGTGATTCCTTTTGTCAGCTGCATGTGCCACATCCGTAGCTCGAACTGAAGTGCTCCAAGAGAATAAGATAATGTTTAGAGTCCAAATATTACTAAGGGCTAATAATATTTGACTGTTTCTATTTTTAGCCTGGCAATCTAAAAATAGACTCTTATCACTCCGCTGTGAACCAAAAATAGAAGTCCATCTATTTTTCCCAACATGACCAATCATCCATAAACATCATCCTGCAACTCATAGACCATGATCCATTTGTCTAAAAATAAACATAGTCTAAAAATAGACATAGTCTAAAAATAGACTTTGCGCCAAAAACAGCCTGCGAGCCCACTTAGTGAAAGCGACTCCTTTCCACTAAGCTCTATCATCTTGTTGCATTTTCAACACTCCCTCTCAACAAGATATGGATTATCTGCAACCCCTATCCTGCCTTTGTAATGTTCTGCATGCAACACATTTGCCCGGTCCACTTGCTCCAACGACACTTGGAACAAAAACACTCCCAACTGACCACTCTGTTGGGCTAGGAACATACTCTGATGCTGAAGCTCTACCTGCTGCTGACAAGTGCTCCCTCTTTGACATCTGTGCTACTGCAACATCTCCATGCATCTCGCACCATTGCACACCTCTCTGTGCCACCTAGCACTGTGCAAAACACTTGTGCCTCTCGCATTGCTGCAGCCTGCTAGCTATGTGCTGTCCTGGGATTCCCTACACTGTCGCTCTCTTTGCCACTCCATTCGCATCTGTCTCTACCCAATCAGTCAGTTCCTGCTACTCCACATCGGGGCTCCCGTAGCAAGGTCTCATCCAAGAGGTTGGGTACCTCAAGGATCCTGCCCCTCCTCCTTGGGATGATCAATCCACATCACCCCACCTCCTACCTGGAGGTATGGCTGCATGTGATCCCTCAGCCCACTTGGCTCGAAGTTTCCCCCTACTGGAGGTCTCTGCATGAGTAGATGTCTCTACTCGATCTCCTCTTAGCTTCCCTTGTTATGGCTGCTCCACAACCTCCTGAAGCTGCTGCACCAATCGTGGCTCCTCCACAATCGTCTGAGACTTCTTCTGGCTCTGCATGTTGAGAGGTAATATAGTCTCCCTCTCAACCACCAAGTCTCCATCAGTTGGCTCGCTGCTCAAGGCTTTGCATGCATCTACATGCAACTGATAAAGGTTCCTGACTCGAACCCCTATCTTCTGGGTTTCTCCAGTTGTCTTGCTACGTAGGAAAGCCTTTCCCTCACTGAAGACAACATCATATCCCTTGTCTTCTAACATCGCCACAGAGATAAGATTCTTCTTCAATCCTGGAACATGCATCACTTCCTTCAATTTGAAGGGTTTACCAGACTCCCTCTCAAAGGAAATGGTACCGATATCGGTTGCACTGTATCTACCATCATCGCTCATCTCAATGTGCACTCCAAGATCTTTCTCATCCAGATCAGAAAACAAATCTCGATCTCTTGTCATGTGAGAAGATGCACCACTGTCCAAGAACCATACCGATCCCATCACACTTGATACCAAGCATGCGATCAACGAAAAATCCAGCTCAAACTGCGAGGCTAAGGCCTCTCCCGTTGCAAATCCAACAGCTTGCTTATTTTTCTTCTTCTACGGACAATCTATGGCATCTCCATTCTCAGCTTTGATGTTTCTGAGTTTATCCTTGAGCGCCATTCCACCAGCTCAAAACTCAACCGCTTCTGATCTAAAATTCGTGAGAACAAAGTATTTCTTGTACAGAGATCGACTGTATGGGCATTCACCAGATATCTCACCTTCCAAAAGAAGGATGAATCCAGAAGCTACCTGGCCCGATTACAGACTCTGCCTGAAGAAATAAAATGTAAACACTTTCTGAATAATAGATCTGATGATCAATCCTGCTTTGATATCCTGTAGAACATTTTCTACAAATCAACCAGCTCCGATACCATGTAGAAATTTTGAATAATATGACACTTATTCACAGAGATTATCCTGATTATACACTATTGCGGAATACATGCATAATACATAACCTCCTCTACGTTGATCATCAATTTAGCAACATTTTAATCAATGAAACATCAATGGCATGCACACATTAACACAGTATGTAACCCGGGGAAAGCATACAACTGAAAACCACACACTATCTGTATATTATAATGATTGAGAACATGTAACAATACATAGTACATTACTCCTCACAAGTAATCAGTACTATCTCCACCTGTTACACACAAAACTAGCTCAGATCTGATCAATCACAGTTCAAATATTCTCCGCTGCTTTGCCTGCCTCCACTGCGCAATCTGCAAGAGAAATCAAGTGAGCACAAGCTACAATTGCCTTCATATTGGCCCACACTGCGCAATCCTCATTGGCATTACTCAATCCATGCATGTGCAAAATCTCATGCACAACTGATAGTCACAACTCACCCTTTCACTTACCTCTAACACCTGTCTCTGTTGAACTGTCCATGCACTGAGTTAACTGATGTATTCTTCAGTTTCTTTATGAGTTAATAATTAGTGAATTAATAAATATTTAATTCACATAACTCATCACTAGTGTATTCTGCAGTTAGACTAAATACAACTAGTTCAACTAAGTCAAACTGAACACAACTCCATCAACTCCACATCCAACTCCACAGAACTCACATGCATGAGTTCTAACTGAAGTCCTCCGTGCAATAGCTCAACTAACACATAAGAAACCATGTGATTCCTTTTTTCAGCTGCATGTGCCACATTCATAGCTCGAACTGAAGTGCTCCAAGAGAATAAGATAATGTTTAGAGTCCAAATATTAATAAGGGCTAATAATATTTGACTGTTTCTATTTTTAGCCTGGCAGTCTAAAAATAGACTCTGATCACTCCGATGTGAACCAAAAATAGAAGTCCATCTATTTTTCCCAACATGACCAATCATCCATAAATAGCATCCTGCAACTCATAGACCATGATCCATATGTCTAAGAATAGAAATAGTCTAAAAATAGACTTTGCGCCAAAAATAGCCTGCGGGCCCACTTAGTGAAGGCAACTCCTTTCCACTAAGCTCCATCATCTTGTTGCATTTTCAACAATTAGATAAAGAAGCGTTATCTTGTATTGGCCCTCTCCTTCAGATTGTTTGGGACTCTGGCTTATTGATTGTAGTTCTTCAAGGCATCTCATCAGATAGAAGGGTGCTCTCTCGAATCTGGTAGAGAAGGAAACAATTGTGGGATTATACTTGGAGCTGCTTCCACCTATTCCGAAAAGGGTGTAGGATGTTAGTCCTCAATTGAATGAGGGTAACTCGATTCATTTATAGAACCTCTTTTATGTACCCAATCGCAAGAAGAACCTGGTGTCCATTTCGGCAATGGAAGTCAAAGGTTTCAGGGTGGCATTCATCGATGGAAAGATGATGACAGGGATGCTTGAATTCAAAAGGAGCATGTATGTACATGTTTGAGATGTACCAAAGGAAAATATCACAAGGGGACCATTCACCTCATGTAGAAGGTCCATAGGTTTGGAAAAACCCGAGGAGTTTGAGATTCATGATCGGGAATCTCATGTATACAAGTGGAAGAAAGCCCTCTATGGCTTGAAGCAAAACACCTAAGGCATAGTATGAGAGGATTGATAGTTGTTTGATGAAGCTGAGATTCACTAGGATTGAAACTGATTCAAACCATTGCTTGAAGGTTGTGGATGATAGACGTCTCATACTGGCACCTTTTGAGGACGACCTATTTCTAACAGGTGCAGACCCTCTCACTTACAGAAGTAAGAGGGAGTTGGATTTCAGATGTGGAATGTTAAATTACAAGCCAGTGACTACCTCGAGGATCTTAACTTTCAGAAGTTATATGTTGGTGATGACGGACCAAATTTGGGAAATGCCTTTGAGTTTCATAAACTCATTTGCATTGATGTTCTTGGTGAACTTTCGTCTGGTTATGTTTTGCAGTTAGCATGGTGTGAGCTCATATTTGGTTGAGCCTCACTGGATTGGTGCCAATAATCTTCTGAGATATCTCCGGGGCACAATCTCTCATGGATTGAGATACACTGCCGGAAATATGAAACTACATGATTATTTGAATGCTGAATGGGCAAGTAGTGTGGAGGATCACTAGAGCACTTCTTAGTGCTGGTTCCCTTTAGATTCTACTTCGATATCATGGATGAGCAGGAAGTATAAGTCGGTTGCTATAAGCACCGCTGAGACCAAATACATAGCTACGAGTATGATCTCATGTAAAGCTGTCTGGTTGCAGAAGCTCTTAAGTGAGCTGTTTGTACACATGATGAATACCACTATGATTCTCTGTGACAACCAGAGGGGGGATTCGATTATTGAGGAATCCCGTATTCGATGATTGCTCCAGCAGATAGACATCAGATACTACCTTATCTGGGATATGGTAAGTCAATGAGCGAGGAGGCTCCATCGCATTGAGGCTGATGTACAGGTCGCAGACATTGTTAGGCCCCTATACTACTAGTGTAACCCCTTATTGTTATTAGTATAACCCACTTATTATATTGTTGTACCCATGTAGTGCCCATATTGTTACTATTGTGCCCCATAGAAGCCCACTATTGTTATTATTGTGCCCTTACATTATTATTGTTATGTCGGCTCTGATTATGTTATGATCCCTTAGACTCCTATTTATAGAAAGGAGGTCTTTTCATTTGTATCATCCAAGAATTGTTCATTTATGTAATGTAAAGGAGGTTGCCTCCTCGAAGAGGCTGAATTCTAAGGTGTTGATCTATCTTTTCTTGAGCTGGTTTCATAACATTTGGCATCAGAGCTTTGGATTCTAGGGTTTCGCTGCTCCAAACAAGTCATCGTGGCATTTTCGCTATAATTTTTTTTTTTTGTAACGTTTCAGAAGTCGCAAAAAAAACCCATTTGAGAAGAAATCGCACTGAACCTCGGGTCTGAATTTCAGATCTTTTCGCGCTATATTTGCGGAGATATGATCTGAGGAATTTGGTCTTTTTGCAGACTCCTAAATTACATTCCAAACAGGTGACCTGGGGAAAATCGTCATAACTTTCTCTCTGGGGATAGGATTGAAATTTCGTAAGAAGGTACAGAAAGATGACGGACTGTAGTTTTTTGTATATCTTTTTCAGATCCAAAGATCTAAACAGTGACACGTGGCACTTCATACAAGTTCGCTCTTCTGGAAAGGTCTATAATCAGGTCATCGTGGGAGATTGTGCATAACTCTTCCTTAGAGAATCCAATTTGGATCAGACTGGTGGCATTGGAAAGAGGACACAGAGGGCTACTACAGGTCACAATTTCATAACTTAAAGATATAAAAGTATAGAGTTATAGTCGTTTCAAGGTCGAGCTCCTAAAATCAAGAAAAAGCAAGATGAGGAAGTTTGATGGCAAGGATCCAGTAAATTGGATACTTCAGATGGAGCAATATTTTGATCTACATGGTGTACAATTGTTACAAAAGGTATGTATTGCATCTTCATATTTAGAACCAGATCCATTTTTATGGTACGAAGGGCTTTGTTCTCGTAAAAAACTTGTTACGTGGTCAATTTTCACAGAGGAAATGATAGCACATTATGAGGATACAAAGAGCAACATCTTCTTTAGAGCAACACCACAACAATTTGAAAGAGTAAAAGGGCTTTGTGACATGGTGGAAAGAAAAATTATGGAAACCAGGAAGCGTACCCCTCACAACTATAAAGATGGAAGTGTTGTTTCTCCTAGCCTTCCACAACCTACAAGGGTTACACCACAACAATTGGAAGAAAAAAGAGAAAAAGGGCTTTGTTAGAATTGTGATAGCAAATGCACTAAAGATCATAAGTGTGCTGAGAAGAAATTATTTTACATAGAATATGAAGAGGAGGAAGAAAAGGATCAAGAAACATCAAAAGAAGAAGATATACGCCAGGACTCACCCCAGAGAAAGAAGAAATGAATCAAACCATATCTTGTAAAGCATTGGAAAGAATTACCACTCCTCAAACTCTCAAGATAAAAGGACATATCAGGAAGAAAAATGTGCAAGAAGTGAAAGATCACATCGAGAAAGAAGAAATGAATCCAACCATATCTTGTAATTCATTGTTCGAAATTACCACTCCTCAAACTGTCAAGATAGAAGGACATACCAAGAAGAAAAATTTTCAAGAAGTGAAAGATCACATTGAGCATCAAGAAATGAATCTGACCATATCTTGTAAAGGATTGGAAGAAATTACCACTCCTCAAACTCTAGAGATAGAAGGACATATCAAGAAAAAAAAGGTTCAAGCAGTAAAAGATCACATCGAGCATCAACAACAAGTTCTCCAACTTTTAAAGGATAACACCACTTCGGTGCAAAATCAAACGAAACAACAGGTAGATAAACATTGTAGTGAAAAATGTTTTGATGTAGGTGATTGGGTATTTTTACTGCTACATCTCAAGCAAGCTATTTATGAGAAGGAAATGTTGGCAATACTACGTGCACTTAAAAAATGGCGACCTTACCGAATGGGAAGACTCTTCAAGGATGAGGATGTGGAAGCATTGTTTTGTGCTATTTATATTATCCAATCAGATTGGATAAACGAAGCAAGGGATGAATGGAAGAAGGACGAAGAAGTATGGCCACTTATTCAAAAGTTGCAAAAGATCCCAATTCAAACAATATTGCCAGAAATTGAAGAGGAAGGAAAAATCATATTGGAACCTGGAGCAATAATAGAAACAAGAACCCGACAGCTACGAAATCAATCAATTTCAGAGTATCTAATCAGGTGGAATAACTTACCCGCTGAAGATTCCACATGGGAGGACAGGAATTTTATACAGAAGCATCAAGAACTACTCAAGCGTTGAGGACAACGCTTTTTGAAGGAGAGGGGCATGTTAGGCCCCTATACTACTAGTGTAACCCCTTATTGTTATTAGTATAACCCACTTATTATATTGTTGTACCCATGTAGTGCCCACATTGTTACTATTGTGCCCCATAGAAGCCCACTATTGTTATTATTGTGCCCTTACATTATTATTGTTATGTCGGCTCTGATTATGTTATGATCCCTTAGACTCCTATATATAGAAAGGAGGTCTTTTCATTTGTATCATCCAAGAATTGTTCATTTATGTAATGTAAAAGAGGTTGACCCCTCGAAGAGGCTGAATTCTAAGGCGTTGATCTATCTTTTCTATCTTTTCTTGAGCTGGTTTCATAACAGACATTTTGTCAAAGCCCTGGGGAAAGGTCAAATCTGTGACTTTCCTGAATGACTTGGAGTCATTAAGAGACCTTCTTATAAGGGTCCTGCATATTGCATGCATTGAGCTCTGGGAGCTCTGGGGGGCTTGGAGTAATTACTAGAGCAACATACAACCACAGGGCGACACACCCTCCCCTGGTGGTGCGCTATGTACAAGATGATAGGTTCAACCTTCCCTTGTGATACCCCATGACGACTGTGGAACATGATGATTAGTTCTCCTGTGGGTTGGGATGATTAGTTCTCCCGTGGCAATTGTGGAACAGGATGATTAGTTCTCCTATGGGTCGGGATGATTAGTTCTCCTGTGGAAACTGTGAAATAGGATGATTAGTTCTCCTGTGGGTCGGGATGATTAGTTCTTCCATGGTGACTATGGGACAGGATGATTCGTTCTCCTGTGGACATGATGATTAGTTCTCCTGTTGAGGCATCCTACCCATGTAGTCTGGGACTCATGGGAAGTACCTCTCATCTGATCAGTGAGCAGGGAAATGGGGTTAGGGACCATAGTAGTACTATCGATGGACGCATCGTTGTATCTACCGTACTCCATATGCTAGGATGACTTCCATTGATCTAGGATCAATGAAACTGATCTGAGATCAGTATGAGTGGTTTGATACGCTCTCCTGTGATATTGATCTAGGATCAACAAAACTAACTTCGGGTCAGTAAGAGTGATATGACACACTCTCTTCATATGGAACTGACTTCAGCTCAGTAGAGAATGGTATGAGACATTCTCGATCAATTCTTCTTCTTCATGGTTCAGCAGAGCAAAGTAGTGCAAGGCACTGATGGCAGAGATAGTACAATCAAACATATGGATCAGCGGATGGAGTTCTCCCTAGTTGAGAGGGAGTGTTAAAATTGGCAACTAGGGCCAAACTCCATGTGGGTCATCTTATTTATGGAAACTAATATTTTTCTTGGATCCCTCTCATCGAGAGGTGTAGGATTGATCTAAATATCATCCGATTCTAATAAGTATTCATGGAGTTATGAATTTATTTGTGTTATAAGACAATTCGTCAAGGTCGGCCAGCAATAAAATAAACCCTACAAGTTCTAAACGTTTTAGTATAAAAGGAGATGACTTAAGAGTCATTTCACACACACTTCTATCTTGATTTTTCTCCACTTGTCTTGGGTTTCAGTGGAAGAGAAATCTAGGATTGGAAGCCCTAGACGTTGGACGAAGAGAGGCTGCCCTAGACACACATGGAATGCTGCCCTAGACGCAGATGGAAGGCTTCCCTAGACACACATGGAACGCTGCCCTAAACGCAAATGGAAGGCTGCCATAAACGCAGATCGAAGGCTTCCCTAGACGCAGATGGAAGGCTGCCCTAGACACACATGGAAGGCTTCCTTATACACAGATAGAAGGCTGCCCTAACGTAGACCTAAAGCAGCCATAATGGTGGATGCCCTAATGCAATCCTAAGGTCTAAAATATAGTGCAAATTTAGAGCAAGGAAGGCTGAGGCAAGTCCGAGTTTGTGGATTGTTTTGAGTGTGGATTTTAGAGAAGAATCGCTGCAGCTCTTAGCCATTGCATGAGGCAAGAAGGATGGCTTGAGGTGACACATTGGAGTAGTCTTACCGTGCAAATCAGGACGCAGACTAGTGGTGAGTTTCATGATTTTTTTATGCATGATATTGGGGTATATATCTCTGTTTATAGGGACACAGTAAGGGACTATTACAGCAGTTGTTGGGAAAGAAAGGACCTCCTAACTAGGCCACGGTCATCTCTAATGACAGCGAGGAAAACATGGGTATTCTCCCTATACGTTAGGCTTGTTGGTGTGCCCTAACCAGTCAAGTACATGCACAGAACCCTAGGCAGAAATCAGCAGTAGCATGCAACAAATTGAGGGTGGTTTGTGGACTGATAGTTAGATATATGGGACAATTAGGTACATAGTGCTGTCAAGATATATGGGACAACAAGGTACATAGTGCTGTCAAGATATGTGGGACAACAAGGTACATAGTGCTATCAAGATATATGGGACATCAAGGTACATAGTGCTGTCAAGATATATGGTACAACAAGGTACATAGTGCTGTCAAGATATATGGTACAACAAGGTACATAGTGTTGTATAGATACATGGGACAACTGTGACATGGCAGTAAAGGCACATGGGCAACAGTAAGCATTGGGACAACAGCAAGACATAGTGCTGCAATAGAAATTGGGACATCAGCAAGACATGGTGCTGCAATAGCAATTGGGACAGCAGTATGGCAAGCAAGGTGCAACCAGCACATGGTGAAAAAAAAAGGTGCAGCAATGGCACATGAGGGTACATGATGCAATATAGTGATGGGTACTATCATGATTGATGAAGTATGATAAGATGCAGCATTGTGATGATGGGTGTAGCATGGTGCAACACGATGAGGTGCAGCATGATGACGAGATGCAACATGATGATAAGTGAAGGAGTCACCTTGGAGACTCAGTTGTAGCAGCATGTCTTCAACTGATCTCATGTATCATCTTCTTAGAGATGATCTATGCTCTTATCTAGATAAGTCAAAGTGTTGACTTTTGTTGTAAATATACTATCTCTCTCTCTCTCCCTCTGCTGAACTATTGAAGAACATATAAGAAGAATTGATCGAGGGTTTCCCCACATTGGTGTTTGTCCTTGGCTAGTGCCACATCTTGTGTCCTCTTATCTTGGCTTGTCTTTTATGATTTATGTTTATGTTCTATCTGCAGTTTACTTTAATGCTGATGTGATTGTTAATCTAGAAAAGATATTGAGCTAACAGTGAAAATTGAAATAAATTGCTCTAAGCATAGAACATACCTAAACTTAACAACCACCCTAACACCCTAAAGAGACAAAAGTTAAATATGACAATTGTGGACCCCTGTACTAGGGACAATGGTCCACTTAAAATGATATACAATAATTTTCTTTGATTGACCAACAACCTTAGGACCTAAACCCTTGACCCAACTACAAACCAAACCCTTGTACAAAAAAAAAAATCACTTGTATAATAATACAATTCCTTTACAAATTTACAAGACTTGAATAATATTCAACAATTCATACAATGACCTGTGCTTGAAGTGAAACTGATGTATATGCTCTTGTCTATCCTTTGATGTTGTAACCACTAAGTTCCTTTACAATTGTAGAGATTGTTCTGCCTTTAATGATGATACTGCTATGTCTGCTATGTCTTTGAATAATGCCAATTGTGACCACTTTGCAATCCTACAAACTTTGCTCACACTTCAATTGCTCTCTGTTGCAACTTCAATGCCCTTCATATGTATAATGATTGTTTTTTGATGTTAAGTTATGGCATGTTCTATGCTTATAACAGTTTACTTCTTTTTCTTATTATATTCCACCGATTAGCAATCACATGTACATAAAGTAAAGTGCAGATAGAACATTAAACGATTGACAGAAAACAAGCCAAGACAAGAGACACAAGATGTGGCGGCTAGCCAGAGACAAACCCCACAATGTGTGGGGAAACCCTTTGATCAAATCTTCTTTTATCTTCAATAATTCAGCAGAGAGAAATAGTACAATAAATCTGATTCATATCAGTAGCATCAGCATTAGCAGCTTCATTATCAAACTAGGGCAGACCATATCTCACAAACCGACAGTCAGATTGACTTCATTCCACCACCAAAAGTTTCGGCTTCCAGAGGAGGTTCAGATGAACCTACAGCGCAGTTCAGATGAGGAGAT
Source organism: Pinus tabuliformis (assembly GCA_031772625.1). Classification (NCBI taxonomy): domain Eukaryota; kingdom Viridiplantae; phylum Streptophyta; class Pinopsida; order Pinales; family Pinaceae; genus Pinus; species Pinus tabuliformis. Next base: position 95,391,190 of record CM062816.1, on the reverse strand, counting down.
CTTCTAGGCCACGCAAGTCAATCTTTGCTTCGGCAGTTGCAACTTCAGTTTCAGCAATTTCCGGCTTCAAACTAGGGCAGTCGATATCTTGCAAACCGTTCGTTGGATTGACTTCATTCCACCACCAAAATTTGCAGCTTTCAGAGGAGGTTCAGATGAACCTACAGCGCAGTTCCAAAGAGGAGATCTTCTAGGCCACGCAAGTCAATCTTTACTTCTGCAGTTGCAGCTTCAAATTCAACAGCTTCCGGCTTCACATGTGTGAGAGAGAGAGACCCATTTCAGTGCAGTAGAGAAGAGACTCATATCTGCGCAGTAGAGAGAGAGAGATGTGATGAGATGAGTGAGTCCAAATGAGGAAAAGTCCTCTTATATTTATACATAATGTTGGTGGGTGAATAGATGCGATTGTTGGGCTTCTGAGCCTACATGAGTTGTAGGTCGGCATGATAATAATTCCATAATCAAAATAAATTCATATCTCCATGAATACTTATCGGAATTGGATGATCTTTATATCAATCCTACACCTCTCGACGAGAGGAATCTAATAAAAATATTATCAGCCATGAATAAGATGACCCACATGAAGTTTTGCCCTGGTTGCCAATTTTAACACTCCCTCTCAACCATGGAAAACTTCATCTGCAATCTGTCTATCGGTCGTTACTATTCATCCATCAAATGCACTGCCCTGTACAGCCTGACCCTTGCCCTGCTCTGCTCTATTCTGCCTATTCTGCTCTGTCTTGTTCTGCCCTGCACTGATCTGTACTGTTTTGTTCTGTTCTGCTCTTCTCTTGTATTGTTCTGTTCTACTCTGCTTTTGTCCGAATTATGAAGAAGAAGAAATGATCGAGGATGTATCATACTGACTCAAAGTCAGTCTCAGAGTATGTACCACTAGTCCCAGACCAGTCTCAACCAACCCAAAGTCAGCGTCATAGTGAGTACAACTCCAATGGTCCCAGACCAATATCATCCTGCACTGACTCAAATTCAGTCTCAGAGTATGTACCGCTGATCCCAGACCAGTCTCAACCGACCCAAGGTCAGCGTCATAGTATGGTACAACTCCTACCACTGGTCCCAGACCAGTATCATTGATCCCAAATAAATGGAGGTCATCCTAGCGTAGGGAGTACGGTAGTTACAACGACACGTCCATCGGTACTACTATGGTCCCTAACTTCATTTCCCTGCTCATTGATCAGATGAGAGGTACTTCCCATGAGTCCCAGACTGCATGGGTAGGATGCCTCGACAGGAGAACTAATCAATCCTGTCCTCACAGGAGAACACATCAATTCTGCTACAATTGCCATGGAGAACACATCAATACAGGCCTCACAGGAGAACACATCAATCCTGCTACAATTGCCATGGAGAACACATCAATCCAGGCTGCCATGGAGAACACATCAATCCAGGCCTCACAAGAGAACACATCAATCCTGCTACACAGGAGAGCGAATCATCCTGTTCCACAAGAGATCGAATCATCTTGTCCCACAAGAGAGCGAATCATCTTGTTCCAATGTGCACCACCAGGGGAGGGTGAGTCATCCTGTGGTCATATGTTGCTCCAGTAGGAACCGCAAGCCCTTAGAGCTCCCAGAGCTCAATGTATGCAACATGCAGGACCCTTGTACAAGGGTTTCTTGCCGACTCCAAGTCGTTTGGGAAAATCACAGATTAGATCTTTCCTCGGGACTTTGACAAGGTGTATCAACCTGTACATCATCTTAATGTGATGGAGCTTCATTGCTCATCGACTTACCATATCCCAGATGATGTCTATCTGCTGGAGAAATTAACGAATACGGGATTCCTCAATAATCGAATCCCACCTCTGGTTGTTACAGAGAATCACAGTGGTATCCAATGTAAATCCAAACAGCTCACTGACTAGCTTTCGCAACCAGACTGCCTTACACAAAGTTATGCCAGCAACAATATATCCTGCTTCGGCGGTGCTCAAAGCCACCGACTTCTGCTTCTTGCTCATCCAGGATATCGAAGCAGATCCCAAGGTGAAACAGTACTCGGAAGTGCTCTTACAGTCCACCACACTACCTGCCCAATCAACATCACTATATCCAAGTAGTCTCACATCTCCGGCAGTGTATCTTAATCCATGAGAGATTATGTCCTGAAGACATCTCAGAAGATTCCTGGCATCAATCTAGTGAGGCTCAACCAAATATGAGCTCACAATGCTAACTGCAAAACATATGTTCGGACGGAGGTTCACCAAGAACATCAATGCGAATGAATTTTTGAAACTCAGAGGCATTCCCAAGTCTGGTCCGACATCACTACCATATAACTTCTAAAAGTTAAGATCCTCGAGGTAGTCACAAGCTTGCAGTGCATCATACCGAATCTTTCCAATATATTTACCACATATTTCCCTTGAGATAAGAAAATTTCCCTTGGCTTCTGCCACACTTCAAGTCCTTGGTCCTTCATTTCAAATTCAGAAGCCATCTCCCTCTTACATTTGTGAATGAGAGGGTCTGCACCTGTTAGAAAGAGGTCATCCACATACGATACCAGTATGAGAGGCTTGTCATCTTCAACTTTAAAGTAAAGGTTAGGATCGGCTTCACTCCTAGTGAATCCCAGCTTCATCAAGTAGTTATCGATCCTCTCATACCATGCTCGGGGTGCTTGCTTCAGCCCATAGAGAGCTTTCTTCAACCTGCATACATGAGATTTTCGATCATAAATCTCAAATCCTTCGGGTTGCTCCACGTAGACCTCTTCTTTGATCGAGCCATGCAAGAACGCAGTCTTGACATCCATCTAATGTAGGTTCCATCCTTGTGAAGCGGCAAGGGCTATGATCGAGCGGATGGTCGTATATGTGGCAACAGGTGCAAATATCATAGTCTATACCTCCCTTCTGGGATAAACCATGAGCAACAAAATGAACCTTATACTTTTCCATACTTCCATTTGCTGCATGCTTTATCTTGTAAAGCCATTTTGAAGTAACAATTGTCTTGTCCAGGGTCTGGGAACTACTTCCCAGACATCATTCTCCATGATAGACTCATATTCTTCGGTCATAGCATCCTTCCATACTTGATGCTTGACGGCATCTGAGAATGACGAAGGCTCATTTTGTATGATCGTGCTCATGATGGTCAGGTATCCTTGATACCTATTAGGTTTCTTACTTTTACAAAAGGTTCCTCGGGGTGCAGCATGTCCTTCAGCATCATCAAGTAGCCCCTTAAGCCATGAAGGCCTCTTCCTTGAAGAGGAAGGCTCATATGGAGGAGGATCAATCGGATCCATGGGTTCTTCTACATCAGGCATTGATTCATCATCCTTTTCTTTCGGTTCCCTGGTGTCGGCTTCTTGAGAGCTCCTCAAAGTCGGAAGATTGATCACCTTGCTGAGAGCCATATCTTCGTCAAAGATGACATCATGACCAATTATGACTTCCCTTTGACCGGCTATATAGATTCTATAGCCTTTAGTATTTTCACCATAGCCCACGAAAATTCCCTTCTTTCCAGATGCTCCCAATTTATTTCTTTCCTCTTTCGGCACATGAAAGTATACAGGGCTTCCAAAATTTTTAAAATGAGAAACATTAGGTTTCTTATCGGTGAATTTTTCTTCAGGAGTCTTGGAACCCAATGCTTGATGAGGGCATCGATTTAGTACATATACGACAGTGTTTGCAGCTTCATCCCATAGAAACTTAGGAAGACTTTGATCATGTAGCATGGCCCGGACAGCTTCCATAATCGTGTGGTTCTTCCTTCCCTCCACACCATTCTGCTCAAGAGTATGTGGTGTAGTAGTCTCCCTCTTAATGCCAACCTCAGGTGTGCCTGAGTAAACCAATTGTAATATATCGGAGGTCTTGCTTTGGCTTGAGGGGAATGGTCCCCTTTTGAGCTTTCCTTTGGCACATCCCGGACATACACCTTCTTTCTCTACTTGGAATTCGGGCATCCCTGTTACCATCTGTCTTACATCGGGTAGAGCTTTGTAATGAAGGTGGGCAAACCTCCGATGCCAAAGTTCGGACTAAAGAGTTGTGTCACAAGACATGACACCTAGCGGACTTCCATCGACCTGATATAATGAATCAACACTAAACCCAAGAGTAAAGGCATCTTTAACATTATTTTTCCATATACATACCTTGCCATTGCTGAAGGTTACCTTGTAGCCTCTGTCTTCCATTGCCAAGATGGACACTAGGTTCCTTTTGAGGTCAGGTGCATTTAATACATCCTAGAATTTCTAACCTTCTTGAATTCTTGTCCTCTTCCTTGATTCCCAGCTCTCCTCTTACCTTTGCTGTTGAATTTGTCATTCCTTTGATTGCCATCAGAGGGATTTTGATCATCGTCACAGTGAGAGTCCTTTCTATCAGGGCATTCCCTTGCATAGTGACCTGCTTTATTGCAAATGAAACATCGCCCTTTTCTTCCACCCTTAAATCCAGCCTTTCTTTTCGATTTAGACCCAGAATTATTTCTTTTCTTAGCATGAGAAGAAAAAGCAGCAGGAGGACCTTTAGGCAAGGGCATTTCCTGCTCTTCTACCCTTGTTTGTTCTTGAATGCATCTAGCCATTAATTCCTCGAAACTAGGAATTACATTATTGTTCAGAAGAGTAGTCCTGAACACATACCATTCAGATGGTAATCCTCCGAGAGTTGTGAGTGCCATTTCTCTGTCAGTAATGGTTTCCCCAATAGATAGGAGATCGTTCTTGATCTCGGTGATTCTTAAGAAGTATGCTTGCATACTTTCATCTTTACCCTTCTTGATTTCCCTCAACTTATTTCTAAGAAACACAACTTGATTTGCATCATTAACTTTAAATAAACTTACCAGTCTGTCGTAGATTTCCTTGGAGGTGTCTAGATCAAAGATGTAGGCCACCAAGCGCTTGTCGATAGAGTCCCGGATGATCTTCTTTGTTTTGACTTCTCCATTTTTCCATTTGTTCCAAGCAGCAGTAGATGCATTTGATGAAGGCTCAACAATATTGCCTCTTACATGGTCCAGCACTCCTTGATCTTCAAGGGTTAGATCGATAGACATCTTCCATCCGTGATAGTCAGCTTTCTCACGGAGCTTGTCTTCGGCAGGAAAGAGTGTTGAGGACCCCATAGTTCTTTTAGGATAGCCTTTCCAATCTTCTCTTCAATGATTGCTCTTGCTCTTGCTCAGGCTTTGTCTTCACCTCAGCTCTGATACCATGTTAAGTTATGGTATGTTCTATGCTTATAACAGTTTACTTCTTTTTCTTATTATATTCCACCGATTAGCAATCACATGTACATAAAGTAAAGTGCAGATAGAACATTAAACGATCGACAGAAAACAAGCCAAGACAAGAGACACAAGATGTGGCGGCTAGCCAGAGACAAACCCCACAATGTGTGGGGAAACCCTTTGATCAAATCTTCTTTTATCTTCAATAATTCAGCAGAGAGAAATAGTACAATAAATCTGATTCATATGAGTAGCATCAGCATTAGCGGCTTCATTATCAAACTAGGGCAGACCATATCTCACAAACCGACAGTCGGATTGACTTCATTCCACTACCAAAAGTTCCGGCTTCCAGAGGAGGTTCAGATGAACCTACAGCGCAGTTCAGATGAGGAGATCTTCTAGGCCATGCAAGTCAATCTTTGCTTCTGTAGTTGCAGCTTCAGTTTCAGCAATTTACGACTTCAAACTAGGACAGTCGATATCTTGCAAACCATTCGTTGGATTGACTTCATTCCACCACCAAAAGTTGCGGCTTTCAGAGGAGGTTCAGATGAACCTACAGCGCAGTTCCAAAGAGGATATCTTCTAGGCCACGCAAGTCAATCTTTACTTCTGCAGTTGCAGCTTCAAATTCAACAGCTTCCGGCTTCACATGTGTGAGAGAGAGAGACCCATTTCAGCGCAGTAGAGAAGAGACTCATATCTGCGCAGTAGAGAGAGAGAGATGTGATGAGATGAGTGAGTCCAAATGAGGAAAAGTCATCTTATATTTATATACAACGTTGGTGGGTGAATAGATGCGACTGTTGGGCTTTTGAGCCTACATGAGTTGTAGGTCGGCTTGATAATAATTCCATAATCAAAATAAATTCATATCTCCATGAATACTTATCGGAATTGGATATTCTTTATATCAATCCTACACCTCTCGACGAGAGGAATCTAATAAAAATATTATCAGCCATGAATAAGATGACCCACATGAAGTTTTTCCTTGGTTGCCAATTTTAACAGTTGAACTATAGAATGTACTGAAGCTACCACACTTCAATCAATCCTTCCTACGAATTTCCTACGAATTAAGGCTTTTCAAAATGATTATGTTGTAACTTATTCAGATCACAATTCAACTTTTGTACTGTGATATTCATTATAACATGCACACACACACACACACACACACACATGTACATTAACAAACCTTTACAGTGAGCCCATGACCATTCCTTGTTAATGTAGATGCAAAGTTTTGGGTAATTTTGAGTTCAGTATTTGTAGAAATTAGACCATCACTGATGAATATATTTGGTGTTCAGACTCCATAATCAAACCTTCCAGACTTCGGAATAGACTTGTCTCTTCTAGCCTCAGATGCGAAGAAGGGATCTTGAGCTAAAAAGTTACCTTTATATGCTTGGACCTCCAAGAATGTGTGCATTAATGAATGCTAAATATCCAGACTTTTTAATTATTTACTACACATAAATTAGAGAGCTTGTAATATTTAAATCTAGGCTTCATCTTGATGCTACAATCAATGGTACAAACTTGACCTTGAAGCTTGTGCTTGATTCCCTAATCGCAGATATTTTGGGGCTTTAGATCCTCCATGAATTGGGAAGTAGTGTGAACCACATAGAAGAGAGTGTGCCTTAGATACTTCGAACCAAAAAAGTCCGTACGAATCACCCAAGTCCAAAAATAAAAATGAAATAAATCCTTTCTCTGTGATAGTTTTCACTAGGCTGAAAATTTTGTTGGAAAGTCACATGTTCGAAATTGTTTTGCAATAGAATTTTGAGGATCAAACCTTCGCTCTCTTATCAAGAAAATTCCCTGCACTTAATCAGATATCCAATCAAAATTAAACACCAAAATAGTTCAAACCCTATCCCTCAGTAATGATCTGTGTTACTTCCTCAAGGATGACTGAAAATTTCTAAGGTAACCTCACGGATAAGTCATGTGAAAGTGCATGCTTGAGAAGGGTGTATAATGTCTCTTTTATAGACTAAGGCTTGAATGGAAGGGGCTTCTTAGGAGGGTCTTTATGAAGTGAAGGTTAAAGAGCTTGTAGGAGGTGTTGACCACACTTTTTCAACAGTCCAAGGGAGCAAAATGCAAAGATGTGAAGAAAATTTTTCAAAGTTCAAATTCATCAGCTAACACAATTTTATCATTGTAAAACCCAATTTCTACAAGTTGTATTGTAAATGATGATATTATGAACATTTAATTATGTAACAACACCTAGGTAAGCCTCTTATTTTGGCAAAGGATTTTATTCTCAGAAGCTTTTTAACCTCACCGAATTATGTGTGTTTCTAAACACAGATAACTGACAAATTTTCTTCTAGCTTAAACCCCAAAGCTAGGTTGGAATTCATTGACAAGGTCTTAGGTGAGTCCTAGCGTGATATTGAGTCTATTGTAAAAATGTGTTTGGGAATAATTTTAACATATTTGGATAAATTATTTTATTACAAAGACACTTGGTTCATATTGGATCATATTGCGTCGCAGAATTGGGTAAATTATTGAGGGTCCGAGTCTAAATGTATATTTCCCCTTTCAAGGGTTGATACTGTAATTGTTTGATGTCAAAAATATTTTAGTGCATTGTTACTCATAGCTAGTCACCATGGCTAAAATATTCGAGGGTGGGAGATCATTAAATCCCCTTTAATGTCAATTAATTAATTTTTTTGGCTAGATTATATAAAAATCCTAAGCCAGAAAATTAATTAATTTTGAGTCAAAAAATAATTATAGAGAAATTAATTTCTCTCCAAGTGGAAAATAATAAAAAATTCGTGGTTCAAAGAAAAGTCAATTTTTGGACGTCCCCCCAAGGGAAAAATGGATATTTTAAGAAAATTTGAGTCCTTGGACCTTGGTGGTTAAGTCAAAGTCAAAATTTTGAGGAAATTAATCCAAAATATTAATTTTGAGATTAATTAAAAGTGAGTTTTAAGAAAAAATTCGATTTTTTCCTTAAAAATTAAAAATTCGACAATGGAGATTAAAAGATGATCAAATTATTTTCAATATTCGATATTATTTTTTAGAGGATCAAGCCAACTAGCCATTATTTTCCACTTGGAGGAGTTTCTCTATATAAAGAATCTATTGAGCTTCTATTTGGTATCTTTGGATGATTTGAAAATTTTGTAATGCTGGTATTGAACTACTGCTCTACTGGGAACATTATTTTATCACAATAGAAATGATTTGGGGTTCATCTCATGATGTTCTTCTTCTGTTGATCTGTGGTATGTGTTAACTATGTGTGATCCTATATTGCGTTGAATATTTTTAATAAATTGTTATTTCATTTATCGGTGATAAAAACATTCTATTGATACATGTTACCTTAGGTGATCTGATTCACCATATGAGCTAACAATTTTATCTTGAGAAAATTACAGAGGTTTGCAGGTATGTTAGCCCTTGGGATCCAAGTTCACAGACTGTGGAGAAGAGACGACTATGTTTGGGCTTTGAGATTTCATTGTGGTAATTGATTTTTCAAGAAAATTTTGGCTAATATCTATTTTTCCAAATTATTCATCGATTGTTATTTACTCAAAAATATTTCTCCAAAATTATTTTTGTAAATATTGTACATTTGTAAATAATTTTCTTAATCAATTTTGTTTTGCAACACTTGGGTATTTGGAGTTTTATATTTTTGTATATATATTTGGGGTTTGACATTCTTTTATTCATTTTTGTAGGTGATGGCTCAAGGGTTTGAAGCAACAATTTTTTTGGGTTATTCAACCAAGTAAGGAAGGCTTATATAGGCCCTTGAGGGTAAAATCTAACCTCCCCAGCGTCCTCCAATCTTAATGTCCAACCCAAGAAAAAATATGTTCATGGTTAATTTTTGTTTTTGTAGGGGTTTGGATTTTTTAATGCCTTTAAGCCTAGCCATCATCCCTCCTTTGCCTATTCGTAAGCCCTAGAGGGATTTTTAGGCCCTCAACCTTCCCTTTAGCCTAGGCGTATCCCCTTCTAAGGTTGTCTGTGGCCCTTGGTGGCCTTTTCTCCCTTAGGTTGTAGACCCTAAGGGCCTCCTTCCCTTGTCGTCATCCCCTCTGAACCTTCATTTCCTCCTTGACCTCCCTTTCTCCCTTGGTCATGGGATTGGGGAGCCTCCTTTGCCCCTCAACCCCCATCTAAGCCCTAGTCACAACCCTAAAAGGGATTTTTCCTTGACCACTAGCCCTTCTAGGGCCTTTTCCAACCCAACATCAGCCCTCTTGGGCTTGACGTGAGCCCTAGGGAGCTTTACTCCCCTAACTATGGTCTTCTAAGGCCTCTTCTCCCTCACAACTACCCTTTTTTTTCCCTTTCTAGCCCTTCATTGGACATTTCTAGCCCTAGTGTTAGGGTTTCCTAACCCTAGCTTCTCATTCTAGCCTTCATTCAATTATTATTCAGTCATTGATTTGACTTTTTATCTCTAATATTTGGTTTTGTAGCAGTTTTGGAGCTAACTTGGTGGTTGTAGGGTCTCAAGTTCATTGGAAGTCTATCTAGCCATCTACAAGGCCACTAGGCCTATTGGTTTGCTCTCTAACCCTCTAGTTTCATCACTGTCCTCTTTCGAATTTTGAAGAATTTTATGACAACATATTTTGGGCTTAAGTGCATATAAATCAAGCCTAACTTCATCTAACAATTCACCTAAGGCATTAAAAGTTAATCCTAATTTAACTTGGATGCATATAAGTGAACATTTGTGCACTGTATATTAATTTCTAGATTTGGGTGCATATAGAGCCATATAATTTCACTTACAACAGTGACAAAATCACATAATCTTGGGTTAATAATCAATTTACAAGCATATTTTATCATTGACATTGTTTAGGCTTGAATTTATTGGCATATTTGGTCATTGTTTGAAGGTTGTCATAATAATCTAAGGGCTGATATACACTATAAAAAGATCTGATATAAAATTTGCAATGGTGGAAAAGAGCTAAAAGTAATCTAATTTCACTTAGCTCTTGTTCCTTACATCTTTTCGATCTTGGATAATTGTTAAATTCTGTAATTGTGTGATTTTATTATTCCTACAATCATGTGTCTTTTAGCTGATCCATTTTTCATTTCTGCATCATTGGCATCTTTTTTCACTCTTTCATTAACACACACAAGTGATCTAATTGATTTGATAATTGTCTAATGAAATTTCTCTAAGTGACATTATGACTAATGCTATTGTTTCTCATTGCTATCATTTTCATTGGATAAATGGATACATTTCTTGTTGTTGAGTTAAATAGCTCTTGTGGATTTGTAATCTAAGTCACTCCTAAAGCACCTTAAGCGAATTTAATCTTAATTGTGATAAAGATCTAATTGTGTCCATAAGGAGCCTTTTCTTGTATCTAATTGGCATATTGGTGGTCCATTGTTTTAATCTTGAAGGTTACTAATTATGTTAAGGAGCATTTATCTTGTCAACTTGATATTGTTTATCTCTTAAGCAATTATCTATTGGTATTATTGGCAACATTTTCTAGCACCGTTTAATTTGAGCACTTTCTCTTGTGGTGAAAATTGTCATTAATTAATTGCTTAAGTACTTCATTGTCATTAATTGAAAATCATTGTAACTTGTATTTAAGTACTTAAGATCTCTTAACAATCTCACCTTAAGAGAATTCTCTCATATTTTGCATTTACATTTTGGGACTAGCCTCTTGCATTAATTAATTAACGTCTAAGCATAAGCTTGGACGATAGAGAGATATACCCATCTTTCTCACCCAACTTGCGAAGTCTAGAGCCTCTTTAGTGGTTAACATGGTGACCTTGTGGTCGTCAGAGCCACAATATCTACAATGCTAGAGGCATCAGGTGGTTAGAAATCAAGGTGAGGGATCGTTAATCAAACCATAACTTGCTTCCCCTTGGTTTCTCTCTCACAACTTACTCTAGAGACTATCTTCAGAACAGTCGAAAGGAAGGATTCACTTAGATAGGCATATAATTTAAAATAAACCAAGATTCCGCATCTCACTTAGATTGTAGTATTTGCACTTCATATATGATAGTGAAGCATATTTAAAGCAACAATTGTTCATTTAATGACCTGGTAAATAATCTATCTTAAGCAAGTAATTGACTCCATTTAAGGCACTAGTCTTCCACAATAATCAAATCAAATAATATAACCTGCTAATTCAACCAAGTTCCTAGGCCATTCAATTGTGTCTCTCGGACTTGTTGGTTTCCAACAGGTCTCCCGTCTTCACATTTCATAGGGACTAACCCCCATAACTTGTTGTAGGGAGACAAATAGAACGAAGAGGGTGGGGATCAGAGTGACATCCCCTGCCTTGAGCGTTGTTGCATATTCCTTGTATAGTGTGGGCGGAAACAGGAGGTATGTTCCAATTCTTCATGCCTTTTTCCCTATGTAATGAAGATGCTACCCATGTGGTGAATGTATTTTACCCTTTAATGTGCTAAAGATTACTTCTTATGGATGCACAAATGGTTTGATGTCCTTACACAAGGTGATTGTTTGACACAGTGTTGATAATATCGATAATTCGGCAAAACGATATATCACCGAGTAAATATAACGATAGTTTTGGTTTTGAAAATATCGCTATATTTTCAAAATATCGCTATATTTTCAAAATATCGCGATATTTTGAAAATATCACGATATTTTGAAAATATTGGCTATGTTTAAAAATTTGAAAAAAACGATTTTTTATGCTTGCCGATATTTTTGCTGATATTGCCGATAAGATGTTTTTTGGACCCTCGTCGATATTTTTCCGATACCGATATTATCAACACTAGTTTGACAAGACATGATGGAGAGCCCTTATGGTTGATGTCTAATGATCAAACACCAACAAAAGAATGCCATGTCACCACCCCTTGGGGTTTTATCGCACTAATTAGGGCCCCCAAATTCAAACTTGAATATTTCTAAAACCGTGAAGAACTACATGGTGTGCCACATACCACTAGAAACATATTTCCGAGGAGAATCCAAATAGAATTAGTTTGACTGGAAAAAAAAAAATTCGTGAAATGCCACATCATATTCGTCAACAAAAACAAGACATCTCCTAATGTTGTTTGGGTTGACATTAATGGCAACCACCTATCAACAATCTCCCCCTTTTTCATTGATGGCAACACATGTACTCTCCCTATGATCATGAATCCCCCTGATGTCGTGATTCTTTTAAATTTCCTTATGATTTCTCTCCCCCTTTGACATCAATGGAAAAGGGTGACTCCCCCTGACAACCTATCTGCTTCCTGTGGACATGTGACCTGCCTTGACTCTCCCTATCAACTTGATGAGATAAAGGAACAGTCCAATGGGAATTTAGGAGAATCCCAAGTTTTTGATGAAGATACTCGAATGTCTCATGTGGTAAAGGTTTGGTAAACATATCAACAATTTGTTCTTTTGTCCCAATATATTCAACTTTTATATTCTTCTCTACAACCCGTTCTCTAACAAAATGGTACTTAATAGGATTCTGTTTTGTTTTTGAGTGCATGAAAGGATTCTTGGAGATACTTATATCATTGGTGTTATCACAGGATAGTGGAATGGGCTCATCAAACTTCACTTGAAGATCCTACAATGTTTGTTTCATCCAAAGGACCTGTGTACAACAAGTTGTTGTTTCTAGGTATTTTGCTTTTGTCATGGATAAGGAGATTGAAGATTGCTTCTTTCTTAACCATGAAACAAGACAACCACCTACATAGAAATCTTCTCTGCTAGTGCTTTTACGATCATCAACACTTCTTGCCAGATTTGCATATGTATAAGATGCAATGGTTAAATCATTTCCTTTAGGATACCATAATCCATATTATGTTGTTCCCTTGAGATATCAAAAGATCCCTTTCACTACAACGACATGGGATTATTTTGGTGCTGCTTGGAATTGAGCTACCTATCCAACTACCTACATCACATCTGGCCTAAAATTTGTTACATACAGGAGACTACTAATCATAGATATGCACATCCTTTGATCCACATCTTTTGATGAGCCATTTATGCTCAACTTGCAACCTATCACCATTGGGGTGCTGACTGGCTTGCAGTATTCCATTTGAAACCTCTTCAACATTTCCTTGATATATTTGGCTTGACAAATGAATATTCCCTTGTCTTCTTGAGATATATGAAGTCCCATGAAAAATGTCAACTCACCAATTAATGACATTTGAAACTCACTCTGCATATTTGATGCAAACTTCTTGCTTAACCTATCACCCTCGCTCCCAAAGATGATATCATCCACATATACATATACTTGAATAATCATCAAGCTATCATGTTCAACACTTACATAAAGGTTGTTATCGACACTTCCTCTCTTGAATCCTTGTTTTTGCAAGTACTTATCAAGACGGGAATACCAAGCCCTAGGAGCCTGTTTGAGACCATATAATGCCTTCTTCAACCTGCAAACATAGTCTTTCTTATTAGTTAGAAAAAATAATTCAAGTTGTTATATGTACACCTCTTCTTCTAACTCTCCATTTAGAAAGGATGATTTCACATCCATCTGATATACTTTGGTCTTCCTCAAACATGCATAAGCCAAGAACATCCTGATGGATTCCATTCTAGAAATGGGAGAAAATGTCTCTTTGAAATTGATTCCTTCAACATGTGCATATACTTTGCAGACCAACCTTACTTTTTTCATGGTAACCTATCCATCCTCATTCAACTTGTTCCTGAAAACCCATTTTGGTCCAATGGCATTTTTGTTCTTAGGTCATGGAACCAATTCCTAAGAGTCATTCTTTTCAATTTGATGCAATTCTTCGTTCATAGTAGCTACCCATTGTTCATCATGATTGACTAATTCAAAGTTGTTCGACTCAAATGTGGCCAAGAGAGCAAGATGGGCTTGTTGTGGTGCATGAAGTTGTTGGTTTCTTCTGGTTCCTATGCCTTCATTGATATCCCTAATGAGCCAATTTAAAGGATGATATTTTGATACAATTATTTAGGAGTCTTCAAGGGTGGTTGTTGTTTATCTCTTCTCTCTTTGTGTTTGGAAGTTGTTTATTCATTCGATCATGCTTGCTCTGGGGATTCCTCTTTGACATTTTCAAGTTTTTTTCTCTCATGTCTCTGGTTTTCTTTAAAACGAGGTTTCTTGTTCAATCTTTGGGCCATGATCTTCATCAAATGTTACATTTATGCTTTGAACTATTCAGTTGAGCCTCTAATTGTAACATCTATAAGCTTTTATTTTGCATGAATAGTCGACAAACATGCCTTCATCTACTTGAGAATCAAACTTTCTTGTTTTTTGATCTTCCCTTTTGATGTAGCATTTGCTTCTAAATACCATAAAGTGCTTGACATTTGTTGGTCTTCCTCTCCACTATTCATATGGAGTCATATCCCAACTACTTCTAAGTAAACCTCTGTTTGAAATATACATTGTCATATCAACTGCCTGAACCCAGAATTTGTTATCCAATTTTGAATCATTAAGCATTGTTCTGGGAATTCTATTCTTTCTTTAGAAAACTCCATTTTGTTGTGGTGTCCTAGTTGTTGAGAACTGCGTCTTTATTCCATGTTCCTAGCAGTAGTGTTGAAATTCTTTCGTTGTAAATTCTCCACCATTCTCTTATCTTAAACATTTAATCTTCAAATCAATTTCATTCTCAACCATTTCCTTGTAGATCTTGAAACATTCGAATGATTCAGAATTTTTATTAAAACAGTTAACTATCGTTATCCTGGTATAATCATCAATCGTTAGCATGAATTACTTCTCACCATCCAGTCCTTTTGTCTGCATTGGTCCACATAGATTAGTGTGTATCAATTCCAATGGTTTTGATATGGAATTTTCTTTTGTCTTGAATTCAACTCTTGTATATTTTCCATGCTTGTAATGTTTACATATGGTGTTGGTTGGTTTTGAAATTAGTGACATCTCTGTCACAACTTCCTTTTTACTTATTTTGAAAATATTGTTGAATTTTATGTGTCCCATCCATCTATGATGGAGCCAACTTTGGTATTCTTTTACCAAAAAAAAAGTGTATATGTCATTTGGAGTCCTAGTTATAGTATCCACTAGCTGGCCATATTTTTCTCTTCTTATTTCACGTTTCTTTGAGTCAAAAAGCATCATATGTCCTTGATCACACATTTGACTTACGGTTAGCAAACTATGATTCATATTTCAATGAGAAGCCCACCTTGAGATGTAGCATCTTTGCTTCCAAGATTGACTGTACATGTTCCTATAACATTTGCATATTCGTCATTTCCAAAAGACATCGTTCCATCTTTTATTTCTTTCAAAGATATAAATTTGTTCCCCTCTTCGCTCATATTTGTTGTACAATCACCATCAAAGTACCATACATTCTTTTTTCTTTGAGCCTTTAGAGAAAGAGTGTGTCTTTCAATTTTCTTCTTCTAGACTTGATCATTTTGATTATGTTGTGATTCCCATGGGGGAGCATTTAACCTACAATTTTTAGCCAAATGTCCAAATTTGTTGCATTTGTAGTGTTCAACTTCATTTCATAAGTAATAAAATCGGTTATAATTTTCCCTACAATTTTCTTGCGATCTTATGGGATAACCATTCCTAAAGGGTTTTCCAAAGTTTCTTCTGTTCCAACCATAAGCTTGACAATTTGTAGCTTTATGTCAAACTTTCCACATGAATAAAAAAAACCATGAAATATGGGTTGATACCTAAGAGGAGGAAACCTCCTTCGGGGAACTATTCTCCAAGAGACATCTTTCTAATTTTGTATATCTTGAACTTTTGGTTCTACTGGGAAACGTTCTCCCTTGATAGATCCTTTAGCCATTTCTGCATAGGGCTTTTGTCCATTTACTTTCTCTGCCATGGAGGAATTTGAACCTTTTTCGAATGTTTCTCTATAGCCTAGACCAGTCTTGTCACTATATGGCCTTTGAACACTGAGGAGCTCATCTAATGTTCTGGAGTTGTTTGTAAAGTTTTGTTGAACATTGCCTCTTTTCTCTGTTTCCTTTTGTAACTGGACTATCCTTGCTTCTAATTATTCCCTAGCCTTGTTGCTTTCCTTAAGTTCTTTTCTAAGAGAATCATCAATTTTTCTGGCCTCTTCCAATTGCACCTTAAGATTGATAATGACTTCCTTTGATTCCTCATTCTTCTCATACATACTAGTGATGTTTTGCTATCTTCAATTCATCTTCAAGATTTTTTAATTTCCCTTTTTAGCCTTGAGTTCCTTTACAATTCTAATCATCTCATTTTGAAATTTGATTTCAATAATCTTATCTTCTCCACCTTCTTCTTCTTCTTCTTCTCCAGGAGCTTCTTTCCTATTATCCTTAGCCATGAATAACACTCTTCCTCCATTAATTTCTTCATCACTACCACTTATTCAGATAAGGAGATATCTCCTTTAGAGAAAAAACTTTTCTTAAATATTTTCTTCTTAACTTACTTGTTGAATCTTCTTTCATTTACAAGAAAATTTAGCTGTAAAGTGACAAATCTCACCACATTCGAAACACATAAGTGTAAGTTTATCTTTTAACTTACTTGTTCCTCTTTTTAGCTTTCTCGCAAAGTCAGTTTTTTCTTCATCTCAGTATTCTTCTTCTTCACAAAAACTGGAGCTTGGTCTTGATTCTTGTTTGTTTTTCCCGATCTTCTTAGATGCTATGAATGTTGCTTCTTGATTGGGTGGACCATCTGGTTCTTTCCTCATTTCATATGCCATCGATATAACATGTAACTGGTCCATGGTAAGTTTTCCAAATCGTCCCTTTCCTATAACACAAATACTTTAACATTGAACCTTTCTAGAATAGATCTTAGAACCTTTCGAACAACTACCCTGTTATCCACAAGTTCTTCCAATTCTTCTAAAGCATTCACTATTTCATCAACACTGAGGAAAAAGGCTGAAATGTTCTCCTCTTCATTCATTCTCTATTTCTCAAATGGTCCTTGATGGGTTTGGAGCTTGTCCTTCATTATTTTCACATATACAGAATCAGCCACACCATTCTAGAGAACAATTTTAGCTTTAGCCTGGATTTCGTAAATCCTTTTTTCATCATTATCTAAGGGACTAGTTGAGGACTCCTTGTATTTAGTCGACACAACATTCCAAACATCAAACCCTTATGCTTGAAGATATGACTTCATCTTTCCAACCCAAAATGCATAGTTGTTTCCATTAAGTATAGGAATTACTGGCTTATTCCACTCCATGATCTCCTTCTAGTTGTTAAACTACTATTGAAGGAACCTGCTCTAATACCAATTATTGGAAATAGTAAGAGGGTGCTGAATCAATATTTCTTAGCAATTCATAACTTATTAAGTTTTTTAGAGAATTAGTTATTCTTCAACTATTCAAAATAGTAAATAAACAATACACAATGAACACAAATATTTATAGGTGGAAAGCCCCCTTCGGGTCAAAAACCACTGAACACTTTTCTAATAAGTTCTATATTCAACTCCAACCAAAAACAAAGCTACAACTCCCTGGAACTCTAGAAAAGCATTCTTCTCCAACACCCACTGAAAGGACGCCCCAACTCCGTAGGTTTTTATCAACAATCAACTGAATGGATGCACCAACACCCTAGCAAGCACCAAATTTCCCTAGCACCACCCTACCACCTTGAATAATTTTCCAACACCCATCTGAAGGTGACTTCAACCACATCCCTAGCACCATCCTACCCCCTAAAGAGACGAAAATTAAGTACAACAATAGTGGACTCCCATACCAGGGACAATGTTCCACTTATAATGATATACAATAATTTTTTTTGACTGACCAATAACCCTCGAACCTAAACCATTGTCCCAACAGATCTTAAGACCAAAAACCCTTGACCCAACTGCAAACCAAACCCTTGTACCAAAACAAAACGACTTGTACAATAGTGCAATTACATTTACAAATTTACAAGACTTGAACAATATTCAAAAACTCATACAATGACTTGTGCTTGGAGATTAAAGTAATGTATCTTCTCTTGTTCTATCCTTTGATGTTGTAACCATTGAGTTTCTTTACAACTATAGAGATTTTTCTATCGTTAATGATGATATAACTCTATCCGCTTTTCCTTTGATTAATTCCAATTGTGACAACTGTGCAAAGCTGCAAACTTTTCTCACTCTTCAACTACTCTCTGCTACAACTTCAGTGCCCTCCAGATATATAACGGCTGTTGGTTAAACTATAGAATGTACTGAGGCTATCACACTTCAATCAGTCCTTCCTACGAATCAAGGCTTCTCAAAATGATTACGTTGTAATTTCTTCAAATCACAATTCGCCTTTTGTACCGTGCTATTCACTATAACACACACACACACACACACATATGTACCTTGACAAACCTTTACAATGACCATTCTTTGCTAATAGAGCTACATTGTTTTGGGTAATTTTGAGTTTGGACTCTGTAGAAATTAGACCATCACTGATGAAGATATTCACTAGTTGAATATGGTTGCAGACTTCATAATCAAAACTTCCAAATTTTGGGATAGACCTATCTCTTCTAGCTGCAGATGTGAAGAAGGGATATTGAGCTAAAAAGGTGCCTTTAGATGCTTAGACCTCCAAGAATGTGTTCCTTAATGAAGGCTGAAAATACTGACCTTATTAATTATTTATTGCTTAGAAATTAAAGACCTTGTAATCTTCAAATCTAGGCTTCATCTTGATGCTACAATCAATGGTAAAAAATCAACCTTGAAGCTGTGAAAAATTGGTGACCCAATTCCTATTGTAGCAAACTGATGAGATTTATCCTATTTTTAAAATTCCTTTAAACAAATTACTTGTAGTTTTTTACAACAAATATCGAAATACATACATTGTAGCCTACACAAAATAAATATTGCGGAAACTAAATACTGCATTGGAGATAAATAAACACACACACACACATTTACACAGTTGTTTTTGGACAATGTCCGCAGAAAAACCCAACTTTGGAAAACGGTGCAACAACTGAGGGTCTTATTATATGCAATATTTTCTGAGTACAAATCGTTAGGTGCCCAAACTGGAAATTTGATACAAAGAATAAACTGGTAAAGAGTTAGTGAGAAAAATCTCACACTATTTCTAGAGATCTGACACTAATCAAGCTCTGGAAGGCTAGCCCCATGCTGCCTCTACGGAGCCTCTATGTCAACCTACACAGATCTACATCACAATCTATGGGCTCTGTGCCACCTCCTCCTTTGATCTCCTGCTTTCGGGAAATTCGACCCTTTGGCCCTCTGGTCTCACACCCCGACTTTTGGCACTAGATCTCGACTCTCCCAGTTGAATTTTGAACTCCCTCTGAAGCTCTGCGCTGCCTCTACGTGGCATTACGCCGCCTCTCTGAACCTCTCTATGCCTTCTCTGCCTTGCACTCTTTGGATATGGAAAACTCTCCTCCGGACTACTATCCATGCCCCTCACTACAAGAAGATCTCTTGATCTTTCTTCGACAACTCAACATTGCTACTCTTGCGATCTCTTGATCTCTCTCACTCGATATATCCTCTAAGTGCCCATCAAGCTCCTCTTAGAATCTCTCATTAGAGCACCAACGACCAAGATTAAATTAAAACATAATCAATGGCTAAGATTAACTAGGAGTCGATCCTCGTCTTCTTTTAGAAGATTCACACCAAATTTAATTAATACCCTTTAATTAACCAGATTTCCTAAGTTTAGACTTAGGGAACCATTTTAAAAAGTTAATTATTTTAATTAAATCATCTCTAGGTGGAATTTTTCCAAATGATTTCTGGGTATTGGAGAATGCATGTGTCTTAGCCTCTCTGCAAAATCTCAAGGCTATATCACATCTGATGATATAGAAATAAACACTTCCTCATAGCGAGGAATGTGCTCTAGTGTTGCAACCCATTTAAGCATCACTCTATCTCTGCACCATCTCCTGTTGCGCTACTGTTGTCTAGCTGTTGTTGCCCACCAATTTCTGCGCAACTCCAATTGCTACATCTATGCTGTTGTTGGCCCTGCTGAATTGCTACCAACACTGCATTTGCACTACAACCTTTTCCATTTGTCGCTACTGCAACTGCAACAACTACAACGGAAAAGCATCCAAAATATTGAACCAACTATGGTCAGTATGATGCATTCATCCTCTAAGTTCTGACTACTGCTAGCCTTTGCACTGTCACTGAAGCCTCTATGTTGCTGCTGACTCTGCACTGTGCCAATTGCACTGTTGCCACCTCTGCTTTGTGTTGCTGACATGCTACTAGATACTGCATTTGTCACGTTGGCACCTGACTGCACCAACTTCCACTGACCAATTTTGGGCTCCCGTACCAAGGTACTGATTCATGAGGTGGATCTTCTCAAGAATCCTGCCCATGTTGTAGCTCTCTGGGATACAATTTAGGATCACCCCACTTCACCCCTAGAGGTAACTTGACAATCATGGAAAACTCTTCCTCTAATCTAGAGGACAACCTGTCGATATCAGCGAATGCAGCCTACTGATCCTGCTTCACCTCTTTGTCCTTCTTTCTGAGAGGACACTAAGTGTTGTAGTGGCCCGACTCACCACACCTGAACACTTGATCTTTGAAATTCCCTTCTTTCTTCTACGCTGCTCTTGTTCCCCTTTGACGCAAGGGCCACATCCTCCTCTTCCTTCACTCCCTTCATCCCACTACTGCTACTTACACTGATGGTGACCTTCACTAGATCATGCCTCATCTCCTCTTGCTGTAGATCAGCCCACACACGTTCCCAATCTGACAATTTTTCTCTACCCAGGATACTCTGGACAAAAACTTGTCAATCTTCATAAACGTTGTTTAGTGCTGATTGTACAAACTCTGTAGGCTAGGGCGCTGATCCTATTGAAGCTAGCAGATCCCGGACATCCTGAATTCTAGTAAGGAAGGGGTCTACATGCTCGCCTTTCTGCATCCTCTGTTAATTTTTGCAGCTATGGTAAAATTCTAGCTTGGACAACTGAAATGACCCAGATGATAATTTCATTAGATTCCTCTTTTCACAAAGACCAAAATCGACCTAAATATCACCCAATTTGGTCAAGCAGAAGTTGAGTTATGAATTATTTTATTCATACATGTATTATGGAATGGGTTAGCCCTAACCACATGAGTAACTACTTGGGTCAGTCTTAAATCCAAGTGAACCCTCAGGAAAACCTATAAATATAAGAGACCTCAAGATCATTTGGACACATCTTCTCTTCCATTTTTTCTTGGTTAGCACAGGTTCGACAGAACGAGTTTGCTCAAGGGTCTGAAATCATAGGCAAAAGGTTTGCTTTGGGTTAGGGTCTTCTAGATCTCGGTCGTTGGCACAGAACAGGGCATTCTGGTCCCTGGACGTTGGCACACAAGCCTATGAGAGTGACTAGAGACCCTTGGACACTGGCACAGAGTCTTATGGGAGCGACTATGGCTTCAGAGGCAGATCTAGAGGTTTCAGTCCCCGGTCACTCGCACAAAATGGTCCTGAGAGCAACCGGGGCATCTCGATTGCTTGCACATCAATAGTAAGGGAACGACTATGGGTTTTAAGTGTATTGCGCCACAATCGCACGCATAAATACTTCCTGAGAGTGACCATGAAATCACAGTCTCCCGCATACAGTGATTGAGAGAACGACCAGGGAGTTTCAGCCGCACACAAACAATTTTGATGAGAGCGATCATAGTTTAGATCTAGGGTTTGGCATCTTGACTTCAGTTGACTTCACTGATATGTTAGATCTGGGTTTCTCTCTACTGTTATACAGATCTGTAGATATGTAGATCTGATTTGTTAGTTTCCACTGCAAACATATGTATTGGGCTCATTGACAGTGACAACAGTGCTCAACAGTGTTCGACACAGTGACAACTGTTAGAAAATTATATATTACGGAGCAATGGAACACATAAAATATTGCAGAAATATAAACACAGAAAATGCACAAAACAAGAGAGACACAGATATACGTGGTTCACCCAGTTTGGGCTACGTCCACCCCGAACAGCCAGTCCTTCCTTTATATTATCCAGCAAAATGAAGAGACACAACCTATAGCAAATCCGCTGTAATATCCTCTGTTTTCTCTCACAATCTCACCTCTCTGTTTCTCGCTCACTGAGTACACATCTATTTCACAGCCTCAAATACAATACCCTCATACAAAGAGAGGGGTTGCCTTCTAGGGCAAAAAAACCCTAAACTAAACATAAGTTTTGTCGTTAGATCATCCGCCTAATGAACAGCCCAGATTGACTAGAAATTACTATACTTTTACTAGGCAATTTTACATTTGTTTTTAGCTTCGGGGGCGCTGCCCCCGAGCCCCCGCCGGGGGACCGCTGGCCCCGAATCCCCCAGCCGGGGGGATCGGCCCCCCTGGACCCCCGCGGGGGGGATAAGTACCCCCCACACCCCCTCGCGTGGAGGGGTGTACAAGACTTCCTGGGGTATACATCCAGCTGAAACAAAGACCTTTGAACAATCATGCTCCACACACAACAATCTCCCACTTGGAGAATGATTGTAGCAACTCCACTGCTGCTTCATTGGCTGGACAATGACTCCTCTTTGGACCTGGCTGTTTTTCATCTTCATCGTCATCCTTGAAGACCAATTGAAACTGAGCATGTTCTCAGTTTCTCCCTGGTTACAACTTTTGTTAGCATATCTGCAGGATTCTTGCTAGTGTGTATCTTTTCCAGCTTCAACTCTCCATCTTCCAACACTGATCGTATGAAATGGTACTTGAGCTGTATGTGTTTAGTTCTGGAATGAAATGCTGAGTTCTTTGCAAGATGAATGGCACTTTGACTATCACTGTATAACGTGCCCATATCATGCTCCTTACCCAATTCACCCATAAACCTTTGTAACCAAATCATTTCTTTACTAGCCTCTGTAGCAACAACATACTCTTCTTCTGTTGTTGAAAGTGCAACAACACTTTGGATTTTTGAAACCCAACTGACAGCTGTTCCTCCAACAGTAAATACATATCCTGTAGTGCTCCTCCTGTTATCTCTGTCACCTGCCATATCTGCATCAACATATCCTTGTAGGGAGATGTTTGAACCACCAAAGCGTAATGCTTTATTTGTGGTACCTTTCAAATATCTGAGAATCCATTTCACTGCCATCCAATGTTCCTTTCCTGGATTGTTCATGTACCTACTTACAACTCCCACTGCATGTGCAATATCAGGCCTTGTGCAGACCATTGCATACATTAAGCTTCCAACTGCTGATGCATATGGAACTTTAGACATATAATCCATGTCTTCTTGGGTCTTTGGGCACATTTCCTTGCTAAGTTTGAAATGGCTAGCAAAAGGTGTACTAACTGGTTTTGCATTGTGCATGTTAAATCTTTTCAACACCTTTTGTATGTACTCATTCTGAGACAATGTTAATTTACGATTTTTCTTGTCTCTAGTTATTCTCATACCAAGGATTTGTTTTGCAGCTCCCAAATCCTTCATTGCAAATGAATTTGCCAATTTTCTTTTGAGCACATTTATTTCCTGCATGTTAGATCCTGCAACAAGCATGTCATCTACATACAATAACAATATAATATAGCTGCCATCATTTTGCTTTTTCAAATAAACACAATGATCAGAGTGACATCTAGTGTAACCTTGTTCAGACATAAACTTGTCAAATTTTAGATACCACTGCCTTGGAGCCTGTTTTAAGCCATACAAGCTCTTCTTCAACCTGCACACTAGTTTCTCCTTCCCTTTCACCTCATATCCTTGTGGCTGCTGCATATATATCTCTTCCTCCAAATCCCCATGGAGAAAGGTTGTCTTTACATCTAACTGCTCAAGATGCAAATCTTCAGCTGCTACAAGACTTAAAATGGTTCTGATTGAAGTCATTTTAACAACAGGAGAAAATATTTCATCAAAATCAATACCTTTCTTCTGTGCAAACCCCTTCACCACAAGTCTAGCTTTATACCTCTGTTTTCCTCCATCTTCTTCCTTCAGACTGTAAACCCATTTATTCTTCAATGTAGTTTTTCCTACAGGTTACTTGACTAAATCCCAAGTCTGGTTATGCATTAAGGAGTCCATCTCTTCTTCCATGGCTACCTCCCACTTCTTCCTGCTTTCAATCTACATTGCTTCTTCATAACATTCGGGTTCACCGGAATCAGTCAACAATAAATAATATAATGAAGGAGAGTATCGTTCAGGGGGTATACTTATCCTGGTAGATCTTCTAACACCACTTTCAGGTGTTTGGGGTGCCTGTTGTTGTTGTGGTGGTTGTTGTTGTTGTGGTTGTTGATTATTATTATTTTCAGGCACCTTTCCTTTTTCAGTGATTTCATTAAGAACTGTATATTCCTTGTTTTCCTTTTCTTGCAACTAATTCTTATAAAAGACCTTTTCATTGAATATCACATCTTTGCTCCTAATGATTTTGTGATTTTCGTAATCATATAAGCGATAACCAAAATCATTAACACCATATCCAATAAAGGTACATTTCTTTGACTTTGCCTCAAGCTTTGTTCTATTTTCTTTATTAATATGGACAAAGGCCTCACAACCAAAAGGCTTTAAAATATAGTAGTTTACCTTTTTACCTGTCCATGCTTCCTCTGGAACACCACCATCCAAGGAACTTGAAGGCCCTCTGTTTATTAGATAAACAACAGTATCTACAGCATCTGCCCACAACTGTAAATGCAATCCTGCATGCAATCTCATGCACCTTGCACGCTCCATGATTGTTCTATTCATCCTTTCTGACACACCATTTTCTTGTGGTGTTCTTGGAACTGTCTTCTCTCTGCGAATTCCATGCTCTGAACAGTACCTATCAAACTCTTTGCTGCAATATTCACCTCCATTGTCTGATCTAAGACACTTCAATTTCTTTCCTGTCTCAATCTCAACCAAAGCTTTCCATTTCTTGAAAGTATCAAATACATCAGATTTATTCTTAATACAATAAATCCAAGTTTTTTTAGTTGCATCATCAATAAAAGTAACATAATAACGAGAGCCACCGAGAGATGATACCTGAGCAGGTCCCCATACATCTGTATGCACAAGCTCTAATTTTTCATTCTTCTTTTCTTTCCCAACTCTGAGAAATCTGACTCTCTTTTGTTTTCCATAAATGCAATTATCACAGAAGTCCAAATCAACATTCTTTAAACCTGGCAACAAATTCCTTGAGTGAAGAATCTTCATCCCCTTTTCACTTATGTGTCCGAGCCTATGATGCCATAATGCTGCATCTGCTCCTTTGGAAGTTAAAGCATTAACAGAGTTAAAAATACCATTGCATAAATACAATGTACCAACCTTTTCGCCTTTTGCTATTACCAGGGTTCCTTTGGTGACCTTCCAAGATTTATCTGTGAAAGTTGTCACACAACCTTCACCGCCTAACTGCCCTGTTGAAATCAAATTTTTCTTTAGATCTGGAACATGCCTTACCTCCTTTAATAGCCATTGGTTTCCATTCTGCTGTTTTACAAGAACCTTACCCATTCCAATGATTTTACAGGGTTTATCATCACCCAGATGAACTTGTCCAAAATCTCCTTGAACATAGTCATGAAAGCATTTCTTATCAGGTGTGGCATGGAATGAAGCCCCTGAATCTACCACCCAGGAATCAGTAATATTTTCGAAAGAAAGAATCAAAGCATCTTGTAACACCTCACCTGTCACATTTGCTTCATGATTGTTTTCTTGCTGTGCATCTCCTTCTTTTCCCTTCCGAGATCTATAGTCTTGCTTTAGGTGTCCTTTCTTTCCACATTTCCAGCACACTATCCCTGATCTGGACTTGGATCTGCCTTTCCTTGATTTACTGTGATATCCTGAGCTCTTTCCTCTTTCCATTTTTATTCCTCTAGACTCTGCACTCAAAGCATTTCCCGATGTCTCACCGGAGCTTTTCCGTCGCATTTCCCTGCTAAGGATAGCACCGAAAACATCATCAAACTTTAAAGTACTAGATCCAGAAACGGAGTTACTAATGGCCATTACCAAACCATTCCAACTTTCTGGTAATGAGCACAAGAATAACAGAGCTCTAACTTCATCATAAAAGTTTACCCCTACAGAACTTAACTGACTTGTAACTGTATTAAAATCATTTAAATGGTTTGCAATAGATCCACCTTCCGACATATTCATATTAAATAACCGTTTCATAAGAAATACCTTGTTTGAGGCCGAGGGTTTTTCATATAGTTTCGACAACGTCTGCATCAAACCCTCTGTCGTGGTTTCCTTCGAAATGTTGAAGGCGACTGACGCAGCAAGGCACAACCGTATTGTTCCGAGTGCCTTTCTATCGAGAAGGTTCCATTCTTCATCTTTCATACCCGTCGACATCTTTGTTTTTCCGCCCAATGGTAGGTATAGATCTTTCTGATACGGATAATCTTCCATCTACATCTTCCACAACGAGAAGTTTTGGCCGTTAAATTTCTCGACCCTAAACTTACCATCTTCCACCATTGCTCCCACTCGAACCAGGAACCCTTCTTTCCTGCGAGTTTATCAGCCAAATAGACCTTCGGCTCTGATACCAGTTGTTAGAAAATTATATATTACGGAGCAATGGAACACATAAAATATTTCAAAAATATAAACACAGAAAACGCACAAAACAAGAGAGACACAGATATACATGGTTCACCCAATTTGGGCTACGTCCACCCCGAACAGCCAGTCCTTCCTTTCTATTATCCACCAAAATGAAGAGACACAACTTACAGCAAATCCGTTGTAATATCCTCTGTTTTCTCTCACAGTCTCACCTCTCTATTTCTCGCTCACCGAATACACATCTATTTCACAGCCTCAAATACAATACCCTCATACAAAGAGAGGAGTTGCCTTCTAGGGAAAAAAAACCCTAAACTAAACATAAGTTCTGCCGTCAGATCATCCGCCTAATGAATGGCCCAGATTGACTAGAAATTACTATACTTTTACAAGGCAATTTTACATTTGTTTTTAGCTTTGGGGGCACTGCCCCCGAGCCCCTGTCGGGGGACCGCTGGCCCCAGGACCCCCCAGCCGGGGGGATCGGCCCCCCCGGACCCCCGCGGGGGGGATAAGTCCCCCCCCCCGCGTGGAGGGGTGTACAAGAATTCCTGGGGTATACATCCGGCTGAAACAAAGACCTTTGAACAATCATGCTCCACACACAACAACAACAATATACAACAATTGACATCAGTTTGTGACAACACATTACAACCATCATTATGAGGGTTCTGATTCCTAGCATGATTAGATTCGTTTCAAAGATATTATTATTTTGCTGCGTAGATAAAATTATGGATCATTATACTATCTTTTTTTGCATCATTTGATGATGATCTAAGAAGAAGAAGATTTGCAAGGGTTTTCCCCATAGTGGGTTTTTCCTGGTCCTGGACAAATCCTAGTGTCTCTATGTATGTGCATGATTTTCTTCTACTATTCCTTTTATTCTACTACATTGATGATGATGGTGATGTTGTGTCTTTCTATATAATTGCATATGCTGATGTATAATGATGTAGATCTGAATAAAGTAATGATGATATGGGGTGAACTTAATGTATTAATGATGAAATGTAATCATCATAACAAAGAACAATGTTGCCCTATGAAAAATTAACATGGTATTAGAGCTAGGCTAAAGAAAAGTCATGGAGATCAACTCGATGATGACACCTTTGATGGAAGCAAGAAGAGGATGGTGGATACCTAAAATAATTCTAGGGTTTGAAGATAACCCTAGGCATCTTGATGATTAGTGTTTGATGGATTATATGAGGTTAGGTTTGGAGAGAAAAACCTGGTTTATGGCAAAGGCTTGAGATTAGATATATGAAACTCTAGCATGATCTATGTAAAGATGCTCAAGCACTTGACGAAGATTCGATGAAGCCCTAGATGGGATAATCCTTAGTAGATCTGGTTGGATACTTGAATGAAACATTGGTATATGGACCATGGACATTGATGGCTCTTGAATATTGGTTCAAGAGGGAGAGGATCACCTCTCATTGAAGATAAGTATTTCTTGACTTATGATGCTTCTTACTTGTTAGACTTATAGATATGATGATTATGTTTATTACTTGCACTTCCTGCATATATATTTGAGTATATGGATGTTTCTAACCTCCTTGATGAGATGTGATGAGTAGATCCTTCTTGAGGATCACTTTGAGATGCAAATTTGAAAAGCGATAACGAGGTACTTGATGAAAATATGACAAAGTGCTTCAAGCGGCCTATGTCTAATGAAAAGTTGCACATGTAATACCACAAAAAGGCTAGCACCTTGGCTCTAAAAAATGATACTCTTGATACTTGTCAAGATGAATTTCATATAAAAGGATAGTTCATTGACTCCTATACATGAGTTTGTTGGTAATGTTTGCGATAAGAATGATGAAATCATATGGATGTAGTGATTGACACTCTTGTTTTTTTTATAAAGCTTTATTGAATGACCTAATTTAATCTCATTGGTCATGAAGAACATGGTAACCTTGACGTGAGAGATATAAGTGTAATATTCACAAGTAGATCTCTTACTAACTATGGTCTTGTCTTAATGGCATATGGTTAAACTAAACACCCTAACTTGATGGAGTGACTTAATTGAAAGTGCTATTGTGTTTGAAATCTATCTATTGCTTTGAGTCTAGACCTTTGATGAAAGATTGATGTTATGATGCTGATAACCATGATATATATATTTTTATGATCTAACAAGATCTGTTGTTGCTTGACTCTAGTAGAGACAGGCTGATGATATGAATAAAGATGAATGATGCAGATCCCCAGTCAGAGGGAGAATCTCTTTTCAAGACTCTTACTCATAATATTATTTTCATTATGTGTTGTTGAAGTATGATTTATGTGCATTTGAAAATATTGATCTGCAAGAGAATCTTAGATTTGAAGCCCTTACATAAATTATAGTTTCTACTCCGAACGCAATCACAGATCTAGGAGATCTCGCCCCTAGACGGACGCATGCTAAGGCCTAGACAACGTCCAGGCAACTAAAGTCACTCTCATGCTAACCTGAAGAGAGCGAGCAAAGGTTTGACTATAGTTGACCATCATTTGAAGCTTTCTGAAGCTATTTGAACTCTAAATCAAGATGTTTCTGACATATCCTGCCACTGTAATCGAATTTCTGAAGTTGTTGGGTTAAATTGTTGATCACATAATGAAGTATTATGGATGAAATCAGATGGTCACCTGGAAGATATTAGTACCACAGATGTATTGTAGATAACAACAAGATCTGCTAGTAAAAAAAAGGTTGAATGTTTTCCATAACATGAACAAGCAGACTAAACTTGTGTTTGTAGGTGACCGGGACATACATATAGATATGTCACTATGTTGGCATGATTTGGCATTATTGGTGTTTTGTCATGATGCTTGACAATAACTTTGAATTGATGATTGAGATGTGCTTTGACTATAATAACATTTGGACTTGACCTGATGTCTAGTGATATGATTTGATGATTGTTGATTTTCCTTGATATCAATACTATGAGGCCATGATGACTTATGTGGGTATTTGGAGATTGGCCTCCTTGTTTTTAGCACAATGGTTGAAGTAATGATAGTTGTGATTTGGCATGAAAAATGGAACCTACATGACTCATTAGGGGAATTTTGAGGTCTAAAATGGGTCTCCTAAGGAAATTATAAAATAATAGTGGAAATAATAAACTAAGATTAGATTATATCATCAAATTTTAGAGGGGAAAAAGAAAAAACTAAATTTTCAAATCTTTTTTTCAACTTATCTTAGTATCGGTTTACTCAAATTTCGAGTGAAAACACTCGTTGGATGCATAATTTGATTCCTCATCCAAGCAGTGCCCATGTTGTATACTTTCGATGGACTCCTCTACACGAAAAATCTGAAATACATGAAAAAACGTGATTGCAATAACTTTTTTTGATGTATTTCTCATTGTTCGTGTAGCACGATCCATCGAAAGTATGCAACATGGGTGCTTCTTGGATGATGAACTAAATTTTGCACCCAACGAGTACTCCTGCTCAAAATTTGAGTAAAACCTTAGGGAGATAAGTTGAAAATATAGGTTGAAAAAATAGTTTTATTATTTTTTAATCTTTTTACTTTTTTACTCCAAAAATGGTGAATCATCCTCCATGGCTGACATCATCATCTTGAATCTTATTTGTTCTTATAAAGTTTATTTTGGTTGTACATTTTTCTTAGGAGGCCCATTTTAGACCTCAATATTCCCCTAATGCATCCTTGATGTATGCATTTGCACCTAGTGACAAAAATGACTTATGTTATGATTATGAGAATGATTTGATTGATAATACATAGATGTAGAGGTAATGCATGTTGTTGTCGCGCAGATTGACACGACAACGCTCAGACCGGGGGCTGTCACTCTGATCCCCGATCCCTCCGTTTAAGCCTTTCTCCCGCGGCTAAGGGGGGTAGTCCCTGTAAGACGATGAGGCCAACTGTCGACCAGTTGGCTGGGAGACACGAGATACGATTAAGATAAGCACTAAAATGATTTGATTAATTTAACAGACCAGTGCCTTAAGAGATTGTGGTTAAGGCGATTACTTGTTAAATGATATAAAAAATATGGACCATGAACAACAATCATCTATCATCACAATGCTCATAGAACGATTAAAACGATATCCAGCAACCGAGAATTTTAAAGAGATGAATGCTTTAAACCACCACGAATCATAAACCATTAACCAGATATCAATTTCGCATCGACTTGAAAATTTCAGATCTCAGCATGAAAGATATATCGTGAAAGCAACTGAAACTGGCAACATAATTTTCCACAAAATTTTAATATTTTTCAAATTTTTTTAAAATCTTTTTTTTAATTTTTTTTTTTTTTTTTTAATTTTTTATTTATTTTTATTTATTTTTAATGTCAAAAAATGAAAATTTAAAATCTAAAAAATTAAAATTTAAAATCTATTCTAAAACTAAAATCTAACATTTAAAAATAAAACTAAAAAAATATATTTTTTTTATTTTTCATATTTTAAAAAAGCCAAATTTAACAGACTAACTTAAAATCTAAATACAACAAAACCTAAACTAAGTATAAATTTAAAATCTACGCTAATTTAAATCTAAAACATAAAAATAAAAAAAACAAAACTATACAAATCAAATTAAAAAACTAAGACTAACTAAATCCTTTTTATTATTTTATTTTTTTGATATTATAAAAATGAAAATTTAAAGAAAATCTAAAATTAAACTTAAAACCTATTCTAAACACAATCTAAATAACGATTTTGATTTTTCAATTTATATACATTTTAAAATCCTAAAACTCTAAGACTAAAAAAAACATATCGAAAATCTGATTTGAAACCTGAGAAACTAAAGCGGAGTAAACTAATTTTTCGAACTGCCAGGACGAGGACGGAAGCCGTAAATCTTGAAAACTTTCACGCCTGAATCCAAAAATGAATATGCAGGCCAGGGAAAAAGAATTTGATCAACGACTCAACTTACCATAACCACGTACCTGCGGAAACCAGAAAGAAGATGCGTAAAAGAAAACGATTTCTCAGGTGCATGCAGACTCGTCATTGAAGTAATCCGGCTTTGTTTTTCTGAGTTTGAAATCCTCGATTTAAATCAGGTTTTGCTACCTGCTACCGTGCGTACTTGAGGATTTTGGCACAATGCGTAGATCGATAGCTGAGCTGGTGGTGTGTATGTGGTAACAATAGAATCAAAAAAACCCAACTATGGCGTCTTTCTGATGCCCACGCTGAAGAAAGCAAGTGGTGGTGGTCATAAATTTTGGAATACAGGCTCGATGGAACATCTGCTGATCAGATCACGTCAAAGGCTGTTGAATCCTTTTCACGCTGCATAGCCACACCCTGCTGCCGGCGTATATAAAAAAAATTCGATGCCTGGCCTGTGTTGTTTGCAGGTGTGCACGGTAGTTGCGAAGTAAATGGATGACGGCACAAGAACGCAGGGGTGACTGAAGCATGCAAATGTAATGGCGGCAAAGAGAAGATGCAACGCAGTGATTAAGTATGGCCTGAAGCAGTATTGCAGAAGTGGCAACAGGATGAGAGTGATAGTGCTTAAAATCCAGATCACAAATTTTTCAATCTTCCCAGCTCCGAAATCCTGAAGAATTTCTCAAAAAATTGTACCTACAATTACAAAAAACCCTAATGAAAAATCTAGAAAATAAACTACAAACCCTAAACCCTAAATGAAGACTGCATAAAACAAAATATGAAACCCTAGATCAGCTAATTTAATGTACAGATTTAGCCCCTTCACAGCCAGATTTAACAATAAGAACAGGAAAATTTTAAAGAAAAGAAATTTCAGATTGTCACTGTGAAAAAAAAAATTCAGAAATTCTCTCATGCAGATCTGAAAAATAAAACCGAATGATAGACCCAGGATCAAATCCACTGGGCTCAGCAGAAAATGCTTGTGGGAGTTGGCTGGTTCAGCCGAGAACTTCCCCTAACGCCCACCAAATCTTCTTCAGCAAGGGTTTTTCTGCACAGCTCAGAAACAACCATCAGTAAAGAGGGCAAGAATGCTGCTAGATCTCAGGAAGTAATGGAGATACCTGCCATTACTTCAGAAACCCTAACAGCACCCAAACCCTAGCAAGTGAGCAAGATACCTGTACCCACAATACTCTACAAAAGCTATTATTAACAGTTGAAAATAACATATGCAGAAAATTAAAACAATCTCACAGCATTTCAAGAGAGTAACACCAGCAAGATATGGACCCCAAAGTCTTCTTTATTAACCAGAAACAAATTTACAAGAGAGCTTCTTCAGTCTTTGACTCACAGATCAAATGATCTGAAATGACCACCTAAGACTCTATATAAAGGAAATGATCCCAACGGCTAGTTCGAATGATCCATGTAGAAATGATTTCGACCGTTGATGAGGATCAAGACATCTCTTGATCTCATCTGTCGATTTATTAACTTAAAATATTATTATTTTATTAGTTAGGGTTTTTGCTTCATTTTTTAATTTTTTTATTATTTTTATTCATTTTTTAATTTTTTAATTCATTTAACATGGATCACTGAACTAAGCTTTCGGAAACATCACCTAGGACCTAGGACTTAGGACTCATTACATCATGACTTTTACAATTTACATCTCAAGGGGACAAGCCCACTTAATACAGACCCTCATAAATCACCCAGCTCTGCGACACCACGATAATCTAGCAGATCAACACACTAGGATTCTCCTAAAGTTCTAATGACAAGATCAATCCCGGCTTTGGGGTCAGGTTTGAAGGAAAACTCTGCCGATCCGTGGATCGGTGAGACGAAAAACCTTCCGGGACGTAGATTATCATCAGAAAGTTAGGTCCACCTAGGCAAATTACATACATGACTCATGTCTGCTAAGATTATTTACAATTAATACATGCAGACTGGGTTTACAATCAAAAAGATCAAGCTGCTGATGATGGCAGGATGGCACGGACATGCTGATCAGGTGCTGCTTCTTTCTGTCAAGAAAAACGGGGTGCACTGCATGGGTAGTTGACCAGAAGAGGTCAACATCTGGCTCTACTTGGGGACACGTTGCTGCTTGCAGGAATGTGAGAATCCAGAATCTGCATCCATACAACACCAAAAATAAGTAGCGTCCATCCAAAAATCAGCATATACGTTAAGCACAATAAAGATAAAAGCTCTTCATTTATTAACTATCTAAAGCAGAAACGAAAATGCGGAAAAAACAAGGAGTAGAGTTAGAAATACGATACAAAGGATGCCCTACGGCATCAGATGTGTTCAATATAGTGCATACTGAGCATTTGCCTGCTTTCAGGCAAATCTGTCGGCTGCTTGTCGGATGTGCCGTGTCCAATTTTGCATATGGTAGGACTCTTTCCTATCCGAAAATCAAGCTGCTCGCGGCCGTCTGATGCGTCAAATCTTCTTCTCATTTTCTTCCTCTTGCGCTTTCTCTTTCTGGCAGGATGAATTACTGATGATCTGGTACTTTCTGTTTCAAAACTATCAGATGAAGTATGTAAGATATGCGTGACATGTCTGTCTTGCATCTGATCTTTATCATTCTTAAGTCTGTCTGGATCACCCTCAATCAACCATCTTTCAATCGAATCAACAACCTCCCAATAATAAGATGAATCTTGTTGCAACAAATGAGAAGGCTCCTGATCTGTTGATGTTCCCTGGTTTCTCTCACTTTCCAATTGCTGAAACCTTTGAACCTGCATTCTAATGGCATCCATCTGTCTAGAGTGTTCAACCTTTATATCACTGATTTGTCTGGCATGGTATTCGTGCATGTCTTTTATTACTTTAACATTTCCTTCCTTTATGTTCATCAAGCAATGCTGTATGGAATTTATTTCTTCTCTGTGATTTGCTTGCATGTCAGCCAACTGATTGTTATGATTGAATGTCATGATAGTCATTTCCTCATCCATAGTGAATAACTTGTTTTGCATAGAGTCAATTTCCCTATCATGATCAGCTTTCATGGTCACCATATTTTCCTCTAAGACTGACAACCTGCTTTGCATGATTCTAATTTCTGTTTCATAATTAGTTTTTATGGCCTCAATTTCCTTAGCATGCTGATTTTGCGTGACCTCCATCTCTCTATTACGTTTCTCCAGGTGAGTGCATAAAGTTTTCACATCATTGACATAATTAGTTTGATTGATTTCCATATTTCTTACCAGCATCATTAGATCTCGTATAATTTGCTTTTGCTCTTCTTTTTCATTGTCATTTGTCCCTGATTTTTCACTATCATGAACTTGATCTGCAATATTTTCGGTGGATGACACATTTTGACATGAAGAATCATCCTGGGATCTTTCAGCTGGACCTCCTATCAAATTACTTACATTCTGTTGCACAATTTTGGAGGAAGAAGGCAAGCTGTTTGGATAACCATATCTATCTTCAAAAGCATTGATAATATCAACCAAAGAAGAGAAAGAATCCTTAGGAAAATTGTTAAACCAATTCAAAGCATCATCTTCTAAAGAAAGGACAAATAGACGCATTTTGATATCATCATGATGAAACTGAGGGGGTCTGCAATATATGATCATGAAGCGAATAAACAAGTCAATATGCCTTTTCGCAGCGATTGGATCACCATCTGAAAAAATAGGCAATTCGGGAAGGGCCTCCTCCGGAAAATCATGGAGACGGTGAGTAAAACGACATGGTTTAAATGAATAATCCATGATGAACAATAAGGGATGATAGAACTAGATCTTTGCTCAAGAAAATCAAAAGATGAAAGAAGTGGAGTCGCCACTTGAACAACAAATCTGATTCTAAGATCCGAGAAGCAATCAACAAACAGATATGCGGTAGGCTTCTTGTCTGGGAAAAATAAGAAAAATGGAGTCGCCACCCAAACAGGAAACAAACCCAAGAGGTACTGTTGATACGTGATGAAAAGATGCAAAATATTGAATCTGTCAGCTCAAATGAGAGATGAGAAGATGCATGAAAAGTCGTTGAAACGCCGAGAACACAATGTCCCCGGCAACGGCGCCAAAAAAATGTTGGCGTTGCCAGCTCAAATGAATGATAAAAAGATGAACGATGAATGATGAAAAGTCGTTGAAACACCAAGGATAGAAAAACTCTATCCCCGCCAACGGCGCCAAAAAAATGTTGTCGCGCAGATTGACACGACAACGCTCAGACCGGGGGCTGTCACTCTGATCCCCGATCCCTCCGTTTAAGCCTTTCTCCCGCGGCTAAGGGGGTAGTCCCTGTAAGACGATGAGGCCAACTGTCGACCAGTTGGCTGGGAGACACGAGATACGATTAAGATAAGCACTAAAATGATTTGATTAATTTAACAGACCAGTGCCTTAAGAGATTGTGGTTAAGGCGATTACTTGTTAAATGATATAAAAAATATGGACCATGAACAACAATCATCTATCATCACAATGCTCATAGAACGATTAAAACGATATCCAGCAACCGAGAATTTTAAAGAGATGAATGCTTTAAACCACCACGAATCATAAACCATTAACCAGATATCAATTTCGCATCGACTTGAAAATTTCAGATCTTAGCATGAAAGATATATCGCGAAAGCAACTGAAACTGGCAACATAATTTTCCACAAAATTTTAATATTTTTCAAAAAAAATTTAAATCTTTTTTTTTTTTTTTTTTAATTTATTTTTAATTTATTTTTTTTATTTTTTTTTAATGTCAAAAAATGAAAATTTAAAATCTAAAAAATTAAAATTTAAAATCTATTCTAAAACTAAAATCTAACATTTAAAAATAAAACTAAAAAAATATATATTTTTTATTTTTCATATTTTAAAAAAGCCAAATTTAAAAGACTAACTTAAAATCTAAATACAACAAAACCTAAACTAAATATAAATTTAAAATCTACGCTAATTTAAATCTAAAACATAAAAATAAAAAAAACAAAACTATACAAATCAAATTAAAAAACTAAGACTAACTAAATCCTTTTTATTATTTTATTTTTTTGATATTATAAAAATGAAAATTTAAAGAAAATCTAAAATTAAACTTAAAACCTATTTTAAACACAATCTAAATAACGATTTTGATTTTTCAATTTATATACATTTTAAAATCCTAAAACTCTAAGACTAAAAAAAACATATCGAAAATCTGATTTGAAACCTGAGAAACTAAAGCGGAGTAAACTAATTTTTCGAACTGCCAGGACGAGGACGGAAGCCGTAAATCTTGAAAACTTTCACGCCTAAATCTGAAAATGAATACGCAGGCCAGGGAAAAGGAATTTGATCAACGACTTAACTTACCATAATGTACCTGCGGAAACCAGAAAGAAAAAGAAAACGATTCCTCAGGTGCATGCAGAATCGTCATTGAAGTAATCCGGCTTTGTTTTTCTGAGTTTAAAATCCTCGATTTAAATCAGGTTTTGCTACCTGCTACCGTGCGTTCTTGAGGATTTTGGCACAATGCGTAGATCGATAGCTGAGCTGGTGGTGTGTATGTGGTAACAATAGAATCAAAAAAACCCAGCTATGGCGTCTTTCTGATGCCCACGCTGAAGAAAGCAAGTGGTGGTGGTCATAAATTTTGGAATGCAGGCTCGATGGAACATCTGCTGATCAGATCACGTCAAAGGCTGTTGAATCCTTTCCACGCTGCATAGCCACACCCTGCTGCCGGCGTATATAAAAAAAATTCGATGCCTGGCCTGTGTTGTTTGCAGGTGTGCACGGTAGTTGCGAAGTAAATGGATGACGGCACAAGAACGCAGGGGTGACTGAAGCATGCAAATGTAATGGCGGCAAAGAGAAGATGCAACGCAGTGATTAAGTATGGCCTGAAGGAGTATTGCAGAAGTGGCAACAGGATGAGAGTGATAGTGCTTAAAATCCAGATCACAAATTTTTCAATCTTCCCAGCTCCGAAATCCTGAAGAATTTCTCAAAAAAATTGTACCTGCAATTACAAAAAACCCTAATGAAAAATATAGAAAATAAACTACAAACCCCAAACCCTAAATAAAGACTGCATAAAACAAAATATGAAACCCTAGATCAGCTAATTTAATGTACAGATTTAGCCCCTTCACAGCCAGATTTAACAATAAGAACAGGAAAATTTTAAAGAAAAGAAATTTCAGATTGTCACTGTGAAATTTTTTTTTCAGAAATTCTCTCATGCAGATCTGAAAAATAAAACCGAATGATAGACCCAGGATCAAATCCACTGGGCTCAGCAGAAAATGCTTGTGGGAGTTGGCTGGTTCAGCTGAGAACTTCCCCTAACGCCCACCAAATCTTCTTCAGCAAGGGTTTTTCTGCACAGCTCAGAAACAACCATCAGTAAAGAGGGCAAGAATGCTGCTAGATCTCAGGAAGTAATGGAGATACCTGCCATTACTTCAGAAACCCTAACAGCACCCAAACCCTAGCAAGTGAGCAAGATACCTGTACCCACAATACTCTACAAAAGCTATTATTAACAGCTGAAAATAACATATGCAGAAAATTAAAACAATCTCACAGCATTTCAAGAGAGTAACACCAGCAAGATATGGACCCCAAAGTCTTCTTTATTAACCAGAAACAAATTTACAAGAGAGCTTCTTCAGTCTTTGACTCACAGATCGAATGATCTGAAATAACCACCTAAGACTCTATATAAAGGAAATGATCCCAACGGCTAGTTCGAATGATCCATGTAGAAATGATCTCGACCGTTGATGAGGATCAAGACATCTCTTGATCTCATCCGTCGATTTATTAACTTAAAATATTATTATTTTATTAGTTAGGGTTTTTGCTTCATTTTTTAATTTTTTTATTATTTTTATTCATTTTTTAATTTTTTAATTCATTTAACATGGATCACTGAACTAAGCTTTCGGAAACATCACCTAGGACCTAGGACTTAGGACTCATGAGGGGATTTAAAACATTTCTCGACCCTCAGGGCACATTACATCATGACTTTTACAATTTACATCTCAAGGGGACAAGCCCACTTAATACAGACCCTCATAAATCACCCAGCTCTGCGACACCACGATAATCTAGCAGATCAACACACTAGGATTCTCCTAAAGTTCTAATGACAAGATCAATCCCGGCTTTGGGGTCAGGTTTGAAGGAAAACTCTGCCGATCTGTGGATCGGTGAGACGAAAAACCTTCCGGGACGTAGATTATCATCAGAAAGTTAGGTCCACCTAGGCAAATTACATACATGACTCATGTCTGCTAAGATTATTTACAATTAATACATGCAGACTGGGTTTACAATCAAAAAGATCAAGCTGCTGATGATGGCAGGATGGCACGGACATGCTGATCAGGTGCTGCTTCTTTCTGTCAAGAAAAACGGGGTGCACTGCATGGGTAGTTGACCAGAAGAGGTCAACACATGTATTTGATTGACTTGATTGACAATACATGGATGTAGAGATATTTTATTTTCCACAGTTTTTATTTGTGAATATTGCAGTGTGATTAATTCGATGTTTCCATAGCAATAAAATGCATAATTAATTTATTAGTTAGAAGAATTAATTCTAGTTGTTGCAATAGAATTTTAGCAGTGATTTTTTCACATGGTATCAGAGAAAATTTGATTAGATAGGGAATTTCAAAAACAAAAGAAGAAAATTCACTATTAAGAGGGAGAAGCAAGATGAATTTTCTGGGGTTGTGCAATGCATGGCTAGACATTGCGAATTGCTAGGCAATTTGATTTTTCAATGCAAGTTGGCAGAAAAATGTGTCTTGCCAGAGCAAGTGATTCCAGCAGGTAGAGGGAGCAATAGTAGCCCAAATTTTTGCAGAGCAGATTTCTTGTTTGGCCACAAAGGTTTTTACAGCCAATGTTTTAAAACTCCGACTTCGACTCCAACTCGGTATCAACTCGACCTAGTTGATTTCAATGACTCAGTCTTTGTGAAAAATACATTAAATATTTATTTTTTTATAAAAAAAAAACATAATTTTTAAGATTTTCCTTCATGTTTCCAAACACAAAGTAGGCTCATGAATATATCCATTATATCAAAATGTCACCTAGTGCACTGTCTAATACATGTAATATATAGAGATAAGAACAAAAACACATAACCAAGGAGGCTCTAAATGGCCTCTACAACAAAACATCGCTAGTCACTACATTACCATGGATATGGGGAGGTGCTCTGCTATGTTTGTCCCAACATAAAGTTGTTTGGTCTCTTGTATAGATAAGAAATGAATGTCATTGAGTGACAAAGGGCACATGCCAATCTAGCAGCATTTTTGTTCCCAAAAACGTCTTTTACTGTTATGAAATGAGTTGCCATTGGGAAGTCATTTTTAAGATTGATGTGAAAATCATGTGACATTTTGCTACCTAGTTTCACCTCTTGTATGGATCTTAACAATAAAGGTTATTGTTGCATTGTCTTGTTGTGAAAATTTACTTGTTTGGCACTGTGTTTTTAGTACTAACCTTTGGTAAAAATATTCATTGCATTTTTTTCAACTCCTCATTTAAGTGCCCCCCACTAAGGTACAAGTAGCCCACAGTATCTATGTTACGTGCAATATGAAAGTGTTTTACAAAACGACCGAGCTGATTCAAACTTGGCCGAGTCAATTGGTCTATTACCAAACCGGTCAAGTCGGTGACCAGCTCAGTGGGTTCACTAACGGACCAGCCTTTAGCCCAGTTTTTGTACTGAGCTGGCCCAAGCATGAGTCTGGCTCGGTCAATTCCAAATCTGTTCAACCAATTTTTAAAACACAGTTTGCAGTAGTTTTCTAAAGCGAAATCCGTGCTGGGTGGAATTGAAAGTGCACACAGAGAGGGAATTTCTCTCAAAGGGTTTCTAGCTTAAAAATCCAAATTTCTAGTTGTAGCCGACAGTAGATACAAACAAATTTTCTCACTCTAGAAGGGAGTGCAAATAGCAAAATCAATAGTCGAGCAAGAGAAAGAGGGATATTTTCATTCTAGTTCCAAAGATGGTCACAAATGGAATTAGAGATTAGCATAGGGTGGAGGGAGCCTCCAACTATGCCATCTGGAAGGCCAGGATGTCATTCCTACTAGATGAATTTTGGCCTGAAGACCTTTGCAGAGAGTGTTATGGCCGTATTGACCAATGCTTGAAAGAGTACAAGAAAGAAATGGACAAGGGGAAGCGGACGATCCTAGATGGATTCCAGGACCATAAAGTTTCACATATATCTGGCAAGAACACCACCAAGGAGATGTGGGATGCTCTC
Source organism: Pinus tabuliformis (assembly GCA_031772625.1). Classification (NCBI taxonomy): domain Eukaryota; kingdom Viridiplantae; phylum Streptophyta; class Pinopsida; order Pinales; family Pinaceae; genus Pinus; species Pinus tabuliformis. The sequence goes on along the minus strand of CM062816.1, from coordinate 95,350,031 downwards.
GCACAACTATATCGGAATCCTTAAGAGCAACGAAAAATGTTCTAGAAAGAAAAACTAAGAAACATCATGATGTATAAGGGTGAAGGCATTAATCCCTTTCTTACCAAAATTCAAGAAATATAGGATCAATTTGCAGCCGTGGGAGAGGTGCCTCAAGACATAGAGCTTGTGCGTTTGGCACTAAACAGTGTCTCAAAGGATTGAGAGATCTTTGTCTAAGGCATCTTGGGACGAGATACTCTACCTAGGTGGGGATAAGATGTGGTCATACCTACAACAAGAGGAGATGAGGCGAGCTCTTGTGAAGATCTCCATCAGCGGAAGCAATAGTAAGGGTTCGAAAGGTGAGGAGGAGGAAGAGAATGTGGCCTTTGCATCAAAGTGTCCCAATTATGAACAAGGTACAGAAGGGGAGAAGAAGAAAAATTTGGACATTTTTAAGGTCAAGTGCTTCCGGTATGGTGAGTTTGGACACTACAGTATTCAGTGTCCTCAAAGGAAGAAAGACAAGTAGAACAAGTTGGACCAAGAGGTAGCATCTGCAGAGATAGGCAAATTGTCCTCCAAGTTGGAGGATGAATTCACCATGTTTGTATCTATACCTCCAAGAGAGATGTGGGGTGATATGGAGCTATAGTCCCAAAGTGCGTAGAGGTTTGGCCAGGGTCCATTGAGGTGAACATCAATTGGTTTTTCCTCATGGATCATTACCTTGCTATAGGGGTCCATAGTATTTAGTAGTAGTAGGACCAGCGTCATTTGATACAGTCAGATTCCAAAGTGACAATTGCAGACTAGTTGTAGTCAGATGTTGAGGAGCGTAGAGTAGTGTTGATGGCAAAGCATGTGGCTTAGTAGTAAAATCAACAACAACACAAATTTATCAAGCCTGGGAAAGCCATCTGGACTAGTGGAGGGAGATTCAAATTTTCTTGAGGGATTGGGGTTAAGACCACAGGGGTTGTAGGGGAAGGAGGGTATGTCAATGCCTTAGGAGTAAGTCCTAAATACTGAGCAGCAGCAGGTTGAGAACTGGAAGAGGGAACTTCGAAGGCTGGTGAGATGGTAGCACAATCTGGGGGAGTTTTCTCTTTCTAGACTTTCTTAAAAATCAATTTTTCAGGGTCAGATACAAATGGAGCTTTCCACTGGGATGTATTTGAGCAAGTATGAGGCCTTTTAAAAGCCAGGGTTATGAATGCTAATGAGAGGGGTGTGGAGTCGCCAAGATGATATGGATGCAATCATAACAGAATTTGATCACTTATTCAAAGAGTGTTTCAGCTTGTTGTATCCTAGGGGAAAAAATCCTTCAATAAGCTCCCCCGATAATGGCACCAAAAGATGTTGTATCTCCCAGAGACAACCTTGGATTTCTTCAAGACCAGTGCCTGGGCACATCTAAATTGGTGTGCTCAAATGGTTTACAGGAAACTGGAGACAACACTTATGATCTATAGATACACATGTACATAGGAAATAGGTTGGTTCATTAATCCAAAGAAATGAAACAAAGATTTCTGGTAATTCTTCACTAGTTTAGATCTGAGAAATATGTATAAAAATAGTGGAGGCCAAGAGCTTCAAGGTCTTACAACTTAATAATATTTTTCAGAGTGGGTGAGAAAGGATAAGGGAGAAGAGTAACCCATCACATAGAGCATAAGGCTTCAAGACTTCTATATTCAACACACAGAGCTTGGGGTAGTAAGGATTTCTATGCTTATTTGGGTTACAAGAAGAAATAATGAATGAAGGAAGAACTGAAAGCTATGATTCATGTGCTACAGATTTAAAGATCTAATCTCAATAGTCCTCACAGGCATATACATAAACAATGTTCAAACAAATGAATATGTGAACCAACTACATGCATTTGCATTAACATATAGATACTAATGAATCCGTGAGGGAGCTTGAAACCCATCTAAGAACAATAATTACATGAATTCGGGGAAGAAGCATGAACATAAAATGAATTAGACAAAGGGGAACACATATTGTAATCCTTTGAAGAGGGAATCACCACTATTTCCTTGATATTCTGAAAAGATTTGTATTGGAAAGGAAATACAGTTTGAAATTATAACATGCAGTGTTTTCTCTAGAATTTATGAACTTGAACTAAGTCTTGCTTTCCCCTATTTATCTGGAGAGGGGAGAAAGAAGCTACATTACAACATATATATATATATATATATATATATATCCCCTAGACTAAGCTATTAGGTTGACTAGCTATATTAGTCGTGAATGGCTCTGTGGCCCAAAAATATATTACAGAAATAAATGCCCCATTTGAAGGAAGGCATGTTACAAGACAAAACTAAGTAAATAATCGTACAGAACAGTAAATGAAAGTCTTTGTGCCCCTCCTGTGATCGCATCGGCCTCAGGTTGTAATTTGTTCATGGTATGGCCTCTTGTGATGCTCATCTGGCCCTGTCACTTCTGCCTTTACTGCTGAGATGCCTTGTTTTATGAAGTGGGGATTGGGTCAACTCAAACCACTTTCCTTTGTAGTCCTTTGTTGTGCAGAGGGACGGGGCCCCATACTGAGCCATTAATACTTTTGAATCCCGTGTAATGCTCCATCGCTGCACCATGCTCCCTTAAAGTCTCCTAGCTGTCGGCCCATTCGCCCATTAAACCTTTGTACTACACCACCAGTGCCTTGACATGGTGGGTGAGCTGCATTCCATGGAAACAACACAATCATGCGGGCACGGGCTTTTTCCTCTGAAACAGGTGAAAACAGGCGTTTTTTGGATTTCCCCTTTAGCCCCCCTTATCGTAGCCCTTCGTGTGCCTTTCCTCATATGACCGGGAGCTGGGACCAGGGGCTGAGCCCTCAGGCGCTAAGGCCCTCAGACCCGTGTCTGGAGGCCTTTTCCTTTGTTATCGATTCCTCCCACATATTGGCGTTTCAAAACTGTTTTTCCCTATTCTACGCTTTTCCCTTGGCACGGGCCAATAGTCCGGATGCAAGGTCCCTATAGACCCTACCTTAATCCTTTATCACATTTGGGGGAGTACCTGCATATCGCAATTGCATGCTGGAGGAGAAGGCCCCCTACCTTTTTCTTTGGGGTGGGTTGACAGTCCGGACGCGAGGTCCTTATAGACCTTTCCCTAATACTTTATTGCATCCGGAATGGATGTCTCGCATATAGCAGTCGCACTATGCCAATGTCTTAAGCTTTTTTCCTTTAACCATTGCGATCGCCGGTTCGCGGGGTGACATCATCACTGCCACGTGTCACCCGGAAATGGCTCCATGTCACCCCTGAAAACACAGAAACTGGGTGACACGTGTCCTCTGCCATGTCATCAACCGTACTGCCATGTCACTGCTGACATCAGCTGCCCTATTAGCTCAGAGGGCCAATCAGAGGCTGCCACGTGGTCCCCTGGAGGAGAGAGAAAAGGGCCTGCCCGACCCTGATTGGCCTACCTCTCCTGTGTTAGACCTTTTCGGCCCTCCCTCGATGATTTCTCATTTTATCAAAAGATGGACGATTTTCAACAATTGTGACTAGAACCTCTGCCGATCGCCGATCGCCGATGCCATGTGGAAGAGAGAGAAAGGGGAGGCCCAACCCTCGTTTTGTCGGTATTTTCCTTTGTAAACTGTTTTCTTGCCCCTTGATGATGTTACACAAAAATTGCAAATCAGCAGTTTGCAGGTCTTTAAAGTTTTTAGAACCCGCCGATATGCCGAACTGCGAGATTGTCGTGATGCAGGGTCACTAGGATGCAGGATTTCGCCACATGGAGGAGAGAGAAAGGGGAGGCCCGACCCTTGTTTTCCCGTGATTTTCTTTGTTAACACTTTCCAGCCCCTCCTCGGTGGTACAACATAATATTGAATATCGGCCCCCCGCATGTTTTTGGAGTATGTCGTAACTAATGGATTGATGGGACTACGATACACCGATTATGCGATAAACGTTGTGCTCGGACCCACCGACCGCTGATATGTGATATCGGCAATCGACGGATCGCTATTCCTTCTAGCATTAGTGCTCCTAACCCGCCTGGACCTACCGACGCCGATATGCGATTGCGATCGGCCCTCTGGACCTCTGACTGCGATTTGCCTCCACACTTAGTCATTTTCTGGGTTTTCTTGGCTTTTCCAAGGTAGACTTCAAAATACCTTAACTTTTGCTCCAGGAGTCCATTTTCGGACTTCCATATACCGTTGGAAAGCTCTTCCCGAGCACTACGCAATGAAGAGGCTTTGGTTTGGTTCTGATAGCTTCTGTGGCCTAGGACAGAGGCTCCAAACTTCATTGCTCTTGGGCAACCTTGGCCAATTGAAACCCACAATGTAGTGAGTGACAACATTGGCTCCAATTGGGGATAGTGCCTTGCTGGCAAGGTGCTGAGGACCGGCAGACCAATAACCTTTCCTTCTATTGGGCATGGAGTCATTTTTAAACAAAATATAATTTTGTAAAAAGGACTTTTTGATAATAAACTAAAAAACTGAAATAACAATTTCAACGCACATAGGATATTTACAATGAGCAAGAGATAGATATCTCTAATTTTGAAAATAAAATTTTAGGAGCTGACCATTTACAGGCAGTTCCAACAATACCCCCACTGGGTCCTTCCAATAGAGCAGTCCATTAGATATAATGTACTTCTGTGCATGCAATCTCAGACTCTAGTATTTAGATCTATCCAGTCCCAACAGGCATCTTAGGAATAAGAGGTAATGAACAATGTTCTTATAGCTGGGAAATCCCTCATATTTGGAATAGATCTTCTACTCAGCTATTTTGATTCTGCTCTGTTCATCCTTTGGGTTGCCCTCCTCTGTGATCATGCTTATTCCTAGAGTTTCGCAATTGGATTCAGACAAAATCTTGGCCAATCCCTGGCCTTCGATGAGCTTGGTAGGCTTGATTTCCAGCTCATATTCCTATATTTTAGCTATCCATATGCCCCTCTTCCCTTCGCTATCTCCCTGCAACAGAATGTCTTTGACTGCAGTCGTTGGGACAAATGTTGTGATTTTGGATTGTAGTGCATACATACAAAACGACTTCAGCACCTTGACCAGTGCATAAGCCTGTTTCTCCAATATATCATACTTCATCTCAATGTCCCTAAGGACTTGGCTAAAAAAGGCAATAGGTTGCTTGTGACCATCTTTATTTTTCTGTAACAACACATCAACAATGGTATGTGGAGAGGCGAAAGAAAGGATATAGGACATTGAATAATCGACACTGACTAGCACTGGGGCCTCAGCGAAAGCTTGATTGGTCCTAGTGAAAGAATCACGGGGGACAAAGCTCCACTTAACTTCATTCTCCTTCTTGAGCATATCTATGATACCTTTAACTATCTCAGCGTAGTTGGGTATGAACAACCTTAAGAAATTTATCCTCCCACAAGAAGGCTTGGACTTCTTTCTTGTTTCTGGGCAAGGGAATGAGGCTGATGGCTTTGACTTGTTCCCGAAAAATTTTCACCCCTTCCTGCGCTACTATGTGACCAAGAAGCTTCCCCTCATCCAGGGCAAACTGAGATTTATTTGGATTCAGAGAGAGGCCATACCTTTTGCACTTCTCGAAAGCAAGTTTTAAATGGAGGATATGCTCTTCATCAGTCTTAGAAAAGACAGTGATGTCGTCCAAGTAAACTACCATATATTTATATTTCTTTCCAATGAAAGATATGTCCATAGCTCTCTGGAATGTGGCTCCTGCATTTACAACCCAAATTGCATGTGGGCATACATGAAAGTCTCCCATGGGGTGGCGAAAGTAGTTTTTTTTCCTGGTCCTCAAGTTGGACCACCACTTGGTTGTATTCTGAGAATCCATCAATGGACATCCTGGCTACACTCACTACCTTCTGTAATATATTATCCATCTTGGGTAGTGGGTAGTTGTCTTTTAGAGATGCCCTGTTTAAATTCTGGAAGTCCACACATAGCCTTATTTCTCCGTTCTTCTTTCAGACAGGGACCAAATTAGCCATCCACTCATATTATCTTAGAGGGACTATGATCATGGCCTGCAACAACTTCCTTACCTCCTTTTCAATGGAGGGGAGTAAGAGTGGGTTTATTTGTCTGAGTTTCTATTTACATGGCTTTATCCCACTCTTTAGAGGAACCTTATGTTGAATAATATTTGTACTAAACGATTTCAAATCATCATAAGACCAAGCAAATACATCTTTGTAAGTTTTGAACAGATCTAAATACCTCTAGCTGTCTTGCAAGGGGATTCCTTTGGATAGTTTGATCGTCTGGGGTTCCTCCTCGGATCGGATGTTGCAGTCTTCTACATGCTCATCCTTCTCTGGGGCTATTTGTTTGGACGTTATGTCGTCTTTATTGAAAATTACTTCACGTGGAACAAGTCCACGAGGGATGGTGTTCCCTTTTAGTTGCAAAATTTTTCGCCCAACCACTGTCTTTCCATGAAGCGGCTTCTTGTTCTTCTTCTTCCTCTTCCTGGTCGATGGTGTAGTGGGCAAACTACCCAACGACTTCTATGAATCTTTTTACTTGCTTGTCATCTTCGAATACCTGCCAATGTTTGACAATATCAAGTATTGAAGGCATGTGTCTGACTTCTATTTCATATCTGAGGAGTGGATTCTGTGGGGGCCTGAAAGTGCTTGCAGCTATCGCAAGAGAGTTAGCCATCTTGTTTTCTTTCCTAGGTAGAAACTGGATGTTAAAGGCCAAGAAGAAATTGTTGATTAAGTCCCACACTTCATTTTGGTACGTCCTCCGCCTGGGGTGTTTGGCTTGGCATTGGTCTCGGATCTGCCTCACGACTATATTAGAATCTCCATAGACCGATAGTCATTCAATATTCATATTTCTCGTTGTTTGTAACCCCAGGAACAATGCTTCGTACTTCGCTACATTGTTGGTCGCCTCAAATTCGAGCTTGAAAGAGAGGGGTATCATGTTTCCTTCCGGAGATACCAACAATGTTCCAGCTCCATTTCCATCTTTTGAGTTTGCTCCATTGAAGTATAAATTCCATGCTTCGTTTTCATTTAAATGCTGGTATTTTAATTGCCTTGTCAAGTGTACTGATGCTTCTTCTAAGAGGTTCTCATCCTCTTCTAAGAATAGGCAAGAGATGTCATCGTCTTTCCCATGCACTGGGGAGTTCTCTGAGCCTTTAGTTGGGGTCACGGTTTTCACAAACCATGATTCTCTGTACAACCTTCTTTGCTTACCTCCAAAAGTGGGAATGGTGGCATAAGTAACGTCTAGCTTGATAAATCCACCCACTTTGTAACCCCAAGATCTGGATAAGAGCATTCCAAAGCGAGGAGGTATGTCTGCCACCATTATATCCATGACCACACTCTTCACAGGATCTGAGCCAAGTTTATCACTAGATCCTTTATCATGCCTAAGCACTTAACTCTCTTGGAGTCAAATGAGTACAAGTCTTTGTATGGCTTAGTGATCTCCAAACCCAGCTGCTCCATTACTGATAATGGCATGAGGTTGTGTGAAGCTCCTGAATCCAACATGCAATTATGCAGCAAAAGGTCATGGATCACCAAAGTCACATAAAAAGGTGTAGTAGAGGTATCCAACTCTTCCACATGCGGCCCAAAAACAACCATTGGCCTCTCCTCTTGGAGGTTTAAACTATCATGGGATGGTGCTGAGCCAGTTGGGTGCATGAATTGGGAAACTTGAGCTTTGTAATGAGGTTTCTTTAAAAGCTCAGTCAGAGGAACATGAATTTTTACCTTTTCCAGCTCCTTCTGGAGATTGAAAGTATGATGGGCCTTTTCTGCATCTCCAGGCTCTGTTCTTTCTCCCTTCTCGCTGACAACATGTGCCTCTTTTTCTTCGTGCCCCTTAGGACCATTGCTCTCTTTATTTGTAGAGACTGCTGTCTTGGGTAGGTTAGGATGTAGCTTACCCTTCCCTTTTTCTGGTGCTGGAGAGAACACTTGGGGAGAAACTTCCCTCGGTTGTTCTGGTTCTCTTGTCCTCTTCTTCGAAGATCTTAGATTATACTTACATTGTGGTTGTGTTTGCATGAACTCTGCAAACCGTCTGCAATAATAATCCATATCTTCTTCCTATGTTGCTGCTTCTCTGTGATGTCTGGCCCCCTAGTGAGCCATATTCTCATGTTCCTCTTCAGAAAAATCAGCATATATATTGCCCTGCATCTCCTGAGTATCAGACGATTGTTCGTTGGGACTATCTTCCAAGTATAAGGGATGAGGAATCTGATCCAATTGCTCCTTTCTTTTGTTGATCTAGATTGTCATTGATGTCAATATGGCAATATTCTAGATATGAAACCAAGGAGAAGCAGAGCAGATATGTGAAGAAACTAGAGCAAGAAGCCAAGGAGCGAAGCCACAAGAAAGCCAAGGAACGAATCCACAATAAAGCCAAGCCATAAGTAAGAGTCTATTACAAACTGTTCTTATTAAAATATCGCATATGATCAAGAGTAAGAGCCATATCAGAGATATCGCATGAAATATCAGAAAGAACCAACAAGAACAACAACCATCGGAAGAGCGGGGGTAGGAAAGTGAAGTCCCGCAAAGAGGAAGAATTCATCAGAAGGAGAAAAGAGGAACACGCAGCGAGGAAAGCGCCAACAGGAACAACAGCTGTCGGAAGAACGTGGGTAGGAAAGTATGACTCAACTCCCGCAATCATGAAGTCTTGCAAACCGTTGTTTGTGATAAGGTGCGGCCCTGATCGCTCCATTTTAAACCGCCCTATTATAATATTGTGTCCGCATGGACCCATTATATTATTATGGACCCGTTACACCATTACAACATGATTCAATGTTATATCGCATCCGCATTGGAAGTCATGTATTAAAAAGGAATGCCACTTGAAATCTATGATTGCGATACATATATACGGACCCATGGGACCATTACAATACGCCGTAATACAACATCGAATCCGCCACATCGCAAGTTTTTTTAAAAAGCTATTGTCACATTAAAACCTCGATTGCGATATAAGTATGCGGACCTGCTGCACCATTATAATACGTCCTAAAGAAATATCGCATCTGTCGCATATCGCAAGTCTTGAAGAGATGCAACAATGGAAAATTTCTGATTGCAATAAGGTTATTGAATCGACGGGTTTATTAACCACTGCTTAAGATTGCATCGCATCCGCTCCATCGGCAGTAGCAAAATCACCGTGTTATGTGCGAACCTCTGAAAAACTGTGATTACGATTAAGGTGATGATGTCGCTGGTGGGACCACCCATTATATGTTTTGTTTTAACTATGTTGATATATGAATATCGATGATGTTGATATTGGAGGATAGAGTATGTTATGGGCACGACTTGTAAAAGACCTCTAGAAGCTGCGATTGTGATTAAAGGAATGACGTGGCACGTGGGATCTCCAACATGGGCATAACCTCTCTTGTAATGTGATTTCCGTGAACAATTAATGTCTATTGTATGAATATTAAAAAAGGGCCTCTTTGATATAGTTTTAATATGCAACATTTGGGTAATTCGGCCTCTCTTCCGACTAAACGCGTCCTTTGAGTATTGGTGAATTTGAAGAGATAGAGGAAGCCGAAGAGTGAGTGCAGAGGAATCGAAAAGATCAAGCGAGTGAAAAGGAAGCCAAAAGTCACGGGTATCAGGCATATATAACAGAGAACAAGGAAAGTTTATTGGTTGGTGAAACTGTAAGAAACAGAGGAAGCCGAAGGTCTAGTAGATGTGGAAGAAGCAGGAGGATAGAAGTAAGTCATAGGTCTAACAGGGTTCGGAGCAAATAATTACTATCAAACAGACCCAGACGATTTACAACAGAGGGTTGGAGCCCTTGGGGTTGGTGCCTTGACAAAACAGGGTTGGTGCTCTGGAGGTTGGAGCCTCACAAAAAGTCCAAGTTGGTGCTTGGCAACTGATTGAAGCTATATATACATTGTACTTGATTTATTGCAAAGATTATATTAATAAAAACATTCATTCCTGTTATTTACTTCTGTGTTCTTAATATAAATGATTTAACAAAAAAAAATAACAATTGAAAAGAAATACTGATTCACCCCCCCCTTTCAGTATTTCCAACAATTGGTATCAGAGTAGGCTTCTTCATATCAGCCTAACAGCTTGAAGAAGGATTCTTAGTCATGATGAGAAATCAAGAAATGTTAGGAAGACCTCCTCTGTTCTATGGCACATTTTGGTTTTTGGAAAAAGAGAATGTCCTACTACTTAATGTCCCTTGGACCTGAAGTTTGGCATTCGGTTTTAAATGAGTACGTAGCTCCTTCCACTCTTCCAACAGATCAAGACGAAAGGAAAGCCTACATTGCAAATGAAAAAGCCTTAAACTTCATCGCTAGTGGAATCACTGATTTTGAATTTACAAAAGTCATGAATTGTAACTCGGCCAAAGAAGTATGGGATAAGCTAATTAGCTTATACGATGGGGACTCCAAAGTTAAGAAGGCTAAGCTTCAAACTCATAGAAGGCAATTTGAAAGTCTGAAAATGGATGATGAAGAAGATATTGCATCATACTTTCTCCGAGTAGCTGAAGTAGTCAACTCTCTTAAAGGATTGGAAGAAAACATTGAAGAAAGCATTATTGTTCAAAAGGTCTTAAGATCTCTCCTAGACATATTTGACTCCAAAGTAAGTGCTATAGAAGAAATGAAGGATCTAGATACTCTCAAGATGGATGAACTTCATGGAATCCTCATTGCCTATGAGATGAGAAAAAGATGCCCAAGTTCCAAAGATGTAGCATTCAAGGCCTCAAAATCAAAAAAGGGGAAAGAATGGAATGCCAGTAGTGATGACTCTGATGTTGAATCTGAATTGGTGCAATTTGTACAAAGACTAAAGAAAGGATCTAAGCTAAACGGTAAGTACCCTCTTATTCGTTTCAAATGTGGAAAAATATGTCATTATGCTGCAAAATGTCCTCATAAGCATGATAGTGATGGTGAGGGAAATTCTAAAAGGATGGTATACAAAAATAAAGGGTTCAATAAGAAGAATTTCTTCTCTAAGCAAGATGAGTCTGATGAAGATGAATTTGTAGTCATAAAAAATAAATCAACTAATCAATTCCCTCACGTCAAAGGAGGTAATGAAGAATCAGATGAAGAAAATAACCATGCTGGAAGCCAAGAAGTATTATTCATGGCATTCACAAATGATGATGATTCAGGGCTAGAAGGAAATGTAGATGAATTCTTAATGATTTCCATTGAAGAAAATGAGAAATTACGAAATAAAATCATCTCTCTCAAGGTAGAAAACGAGGAAACAAACAGAAGGGAAGACCTCTTGAAAAATAAGCTAAAAGAAAAAGAAGAAGTTTGTGAAGAATGTGAAGCCAACATAGTATCTCTAAGGAAGGAATTGGAGCAAATCAAGAAGGGTTGGGAAAGCTCTCAAATACTTGACACTATCCTAAATAATCAAAAACCTCAACATGACAAATCTGGAATAGGTTGCAAAGGAGAATCATGAACAATGCAAAAAGCTATGCCAACGTACTTTCCAGCAACCCAAAAGAAGAAAGATTATTTCATCATAGGCCCATATCAGATCCAAAGAATGAAGAGAGAGTAACTCCAAGGAAGAATGTTGATTCAAATCATGGCTATTACAACATGTACAAAGCTATTTTTTTTTTGGCATTGTTTTTATTGTAAAAATTTTGGTCATCAAGCTAAACATTGCATGGCTCGTAAGAATGAAACACCAAAATTGAAGGATCAAACAAACAAATCATATGTTCCCAAAGGGCAAGGACAAATCAAGACCTACAACTCTTTTGATCCCTTGGCCAAATGGATCGAATTTGCTCATTATGTAATGATAATGGACACAATGAACAAAATCCCCCCCTCAAAAGAAGAAAAACAAAAAATGAGAATCCCAACACGGATAAATGCGGCCTAGCTCTATGTGCTCACATTGATGAAAATCATTGGTTTGTCGATAGTGGGTGCTCCAGACACATGACAGGGGACAAAACGAAGTTTGTCTCATTGAACAAAAAGGAAGGAAATGTATCCTTTGGAAGTGGATCTGCCCAAATTGCTGGAAAAGGAACTGTTACCCTTATTAATGGAAAAGGAAAAGCTCAAAATGCTCTGCTAGTAAACAAGCTCAAACACAATCTCCTGAGTGTCAGCCAAATCTGTGATCAAGGACATAAAGTTGTCTTTAGCACTAAAGACTCTGAAATAAGGAACTCTTCCTCAGGGGAACTTGTGGCGAAAGGGGTTAGAACACCAGACAACATCTACATTCTAAACAAAATTCAAGAAGATAAATGTTACTTAAGTCAAACAGATGAAAGTTGGCTATGGCACAAGCGACTTGGACATGCAAGCTTCAATAACTTGATCAATATCAGTGATATCAATGCAGTACGAGACATCCCAAAGTTATTCAAGCCAAATCAAGGAGTACGTGGTCCATGTCAACATGGAAAGCAAACTAGAACTAGCCACAAGACCAAAGAGTTTTCTACATCAAAGCCTTTGGAGATCATCCATGCTGATTTATGTGGACCAACTAGAACTCTGACACTCCAAGGAGAAAGGTACTTTGCTTTATTTGTTGATGACTATACTAGAATGATGTGGGTATATTTCATAAAATATAAATCCGAAGCATTTGAGTGTTTTAAGAATCTTAAAGCTCTTGTAGAAAATGAAAAGGACTCTAAGATTAAGTGTCTTAGAACAGACAGAGGGGGAGAATTCACATCAAAAGAATTTGATGAATTCTATAAAGAACATGGAATCGAAAGAGAACTCTCGGCTACCAGAACACCCAAGCAAAATGGGGTGGTTGAAAGAAGAAACCGAACAGCTCAAGAAATGGCAAGAACAATGTTAATAACACAGCTGACTTGCAGCCAAAATTATGGAGAGAAGCAGTCGGGACAACTGTCTATACCTTGAATCAAACTCAATTAAGACCAAATAATGAGAAGACTCCCTATGAATTATGGAAAGGAATACCTTCCTTAGTAAAACACTTCAAGATTTTTGGAAGCAAGTGCTTCATAAAAATCAATGATGGCTCACTAGGAAAATTTGATTCTCGGGTTGACGAAGGGATCTTCCTTAGATATTCTACAAGGAGCAAAACCTACAAGTGCTACAATAATCAATTACGGAAAATAGTGGAAAGCATTGATGTGAAGATTGATGAAGACCTTTCAGAAAAAGAAATTGAAGAACATGAAGTTGACCCTCCCATTGAAGAAGAACCTGAAAAAGAAGAAAAAGATCAAGAAAAACCCAAGGAAAAAGAACCATCTCAAACCCCTTCAAAGATGAAGTTTCTCCAAAATATCACCCAGAGGAGCAGATTATTGGCAATATAGATGAAGGGATGCAAACTCGAAGAAGGATGACAAGTACACCAAAGAAAAATGATGTTGCTCTACTATCCATGATAGAACCAGAAACATTTACTCAACCAAGGATCCTCATTGGGTAAAAGCCATGGAAGAAGAAATGTCTCAAATCGAGAAGAATGAGACATGGGAGCTAGTACCTTGTCCAAAGGATAAGAATATAATTGGAACCAAGTGGGTGTTCAAAACAAAATGAATGAAGATGGACAAATCATCAGAAATAAGGCAAGGCTGGTTTGTAAAGGATATTCACAAATTGAAGGAATTGACTTTGAAGAAACCTTCGCACCAGTAGCTCGTGTGGAAGCTATCAGGATGTTCTTGGCATTCTCTTGCTCAAAAGGTTTTAAAATCTATCAAATGGACGTTAAATCAACATTTCTGAATGGGGAACTCAAGGAAGAAGTCTACATGGAGAAACCAGAGGGGTTTAATCTAGCAGAAGGAAAAGACTTTGTTTGTAAGTTGAAAAAGGCATTATATGGGTTGAAACAAGCTCCTAGAGCTTGGTATGCAAGATTGGATCACTATCTACAACAACAAGGCTTCAAGAAGGGGGTGGCAGGAAGTAATCTCTACATAAAGATGAATGAGGATAAGTTACTAGTAACACTTGTCTATGTTGATGATCTGATTTTTGCTAGTAATAATGATGAAATGAGCCATGAGTTTGATCAAAATATGTCAAAAGAGTTTGATATGTCGATGATAGGAGAGTTATCTTACTTCCTTGGATTACAAGTATCTCAAACCACAACAGGCATGTTCATATCTCAAGCCAAATATCTTCATGACATGCTTAAAAGATATGGAATGGAAGATTGTGCACCCATGAGCACACCTATGACCACAGAAGCAAAGATGATGACTCCCCTCCAATAGATGCAACCTATTACAGATCAACAATTGGAGCCCTTCTATACTTAACAGCTACGAGACCCGACATTATGCAAGCAGTAGGAATGGTGGGAAGGTTTCAATCAACCCCTAAACAATCCCATTTGATGGATGTAAAAATAATTCTCAGATACTTGAAAGGAACTCCTGATTTCGGTCTTTGGTACCCTAAGAGCTCAAATCTTACTGTGACTGCATACACCGATGTTGATTGGGCCAGAAGTGTCCATGATCGAAAAAGTACGAGTGGAAATGCATTCTTCCTGGGAGACTATCTAGTACCGTGGCTCAGCAAAAAACAGACATCTATATCACTATCTACAACTGAAGCCGAGTATATGGCTGTTGCAAATTGTTGTACTCAAATATTATGGATGAAGGAAGCTCTGAAAGATGTCAACATAGGTACAAATCAACCAATCACCATCTATTGTGATAACACAAGTGCTATCAGCCTTAGAAAAAATCCAGTGATGCACTCAAAGACCAAACATGTACCAATCAAGTATCATTTCCTTCGTGAACAAGTAGCTGAGCAAAACATCATCTTGGAATATATCAATACTAAGGAGCAGATAGCTGATATTTTCACAAGACCTCTTCCTCGAGAAGCATTTGAACGTCTTCGTCAAAAGATAAGGGTTATTTCTTTAGCATCATTTTAAGTTGATTCATAAAGATGTTGCATGACAGGGGGAGCAGTTCGAGAGGGGGAGTCCTTGTGCATTCCTTTGCCATTGATGTCAAAGGGGGAGAGAAGAAGAATATTGCCATCAATAACAAAGGGGGAGATTGTTGATGTAGATTGTCATTTATGTCAATATGACAATATTCTAGATATGAAGCCAAGGAGAAGCAGAGCAGATCCGTGAAGAAACTGGAGCAAGAAGACAAGAAGCGAAGCCACAGGAAAGCCAAGGAACGAAGCCACAAGAAAGCCAAGCCATGAGTAAGATTCTGTTACAAACTGTTCTTATTAAAATATCACATATGCTCAAGAGTAAGAGCCATATCAGAGATATCACATGAAATATCAGAAAGAGCCAACAGGAACAACAGCCGTCAAAAGAGCGAAGGTAGGAAAGTGAAGTCCCGCAAAGAGGAAGAATTCATCAGAAAGAGCAAAGAGGAACACACAGTGAGGAAAGCGCCAACAACAACAACAATTGTCGAAAGAACGGGGGTAGGAAAGTATGACTCAAGTTCCGCACTCGTGAAGTCTCACAAACTGTAGTTTGTGATAAGGTGCGGACCCGATCGCTCCATTATAAACCGCCCTATTGTAATGTCGCATCCCCATGGACCCGTTATATTATTATGGACCCGTTACACCATTACAACTTGATTCAATGTTATATTGCATCCGCATTGGAAGTCATGTATTAAAAAGGAATGCCACTTGAAATCTGCGATTGTGATACATATATACAGACCCACGAAACCATTACAATACGTTGTAATACAACATTGCATCTGCCACATCGCAAGTTTTTTTAGAAAGCTATTGTCACATTCAAACCCCGATTGCGATATAAGTATGCGGACCCGCTACACCATTATAATACGTCCTAAAGAAATATCGCATTCGTCGCATATCGCAAGTATTGAAGAGATGCAACAATGGAAAACCACCGATTGCAATAAGGTTATGGACCTGACGGGTCTATTAACTATTGCTTAAGATTGCATCGCATCCGCTCCATCGACAGTGGTAGAATCACGGTGTTATGTGCGAACCTCCGAAAAATTGTGATTGCGATTAAGGTGATGATGTGGCTGGTGGGACCACCCATTATATGTTTTGTTTTAACTATGTCGATATATGAAGATCGATGATGTTGATATCGGAGGACATAGTATGTTATGGGCACGAATTGTAAAAGACCTTCGGAAGCTGCGATTACGATTAAAGGAATGACGTGCCACGTGGGATCTCCAATATGGGCATAACCTCTCTTGTAATGCGATTTCCGTGAACAATTAATGTCTATTGTATGAATATTAAAAAAAGGCCTCTCCAATATAGTTTTAATATGAAACACTTTGGTAATTCGGCCTCTCTTCCGAATGAATGCGTCCTTTGAGTATTGGTGAATTCGAAGAGATAGAGGAAGCCGAAGAGTGAGTGCAGAGGAAGCTGAAAGATCAAGCGAGCGAAAAGGAAGCCAAAGGTCAGGGGTATAAGGCATATATAACAGAGAACAATGAAAGTTTATTGGTTGGTGAAACTGTAAGAAACAACAGAAGCTGAAGGTCTGGCAGACGTGGAAGAAGCAGGAGGACAGAAGTAAGTCATAGGTCCAACAGGGTTGGGAGTAGAGAATTACTACCAAACAGATCCAGACAATTTACAACAGAGGGTTGGTGCCTAAGCACTGGAAGGATTGGTGTCCTGGGAGTTGGTGCTCCTAAATCCAAGGTTGGTGCCTTGACATGAAAGGGTTGGTGCTCTGGAGGTTGGAGCCTCATAAAAAGTCCAAGTTGGTGCTTGGCAACTGATTGAAGCTATATATACATTGTACTTGATTTATTGCAAAGATTAAATTAATAAAAGCATTCATTCCTGTTATTTATTTTCATGTTCTAAATATAAATGATTTAACCAAAAAAAAATAACAATTGAAAAGAAATATTGATTCACCCCCCCTCTTAGTATTTCCAACATCTTTCTCTTGGAAGTGGTTGCAGTGGAGGCCTTCTATATTGTTGGTTATAGCCCTAGTTGTTGACTTGAGCATTCTGCCTGGAGAGTGTTTTTGTTCTCGATTTCGAGCTTCCCAACCTTTTGTGATAAAATCTTGATGAGTTTGTCTAGATCTTCCCACTTAAGATCTGATGATTCCCCAACTCGACCAGAGGAGGATGCCTCCTCTTTTCCACTTTTGGGTTCAGTAGGTTCTTGCTTTGCTCTCGACTTCCCTGCTGAGGCCAGATTGGCTTCCATTTTGAGAGAAACGATCTGAAGTTGGTCTAGAGTGGTAGACTTCCTTTCTCTTAGGGTAAAGCCAACATCAGAGTCAAAGGCTCCCAAGAAAACCACTTGAGATGCAGCTGGGGGAGGCTTTATGTCGGTAGGTAGGCTATTGAACTTCTTATTGAATCTTTTGATAAATTCTGTAGTATCCTCCTTCAACTTTTTCCTTATTGCATTGAACTCAGTGAGGAGGTACTCATGGTTCCTCTTTTCTCCCCATTTCTGGGTGAAAGAGTTTTCAAGTTGCTCCCATGTAGGGATGGAGGCATTAAGCAGGGATTTGAACCATTTTTTAGCCTCTCCATTGAGGGATTGTACAAACAGTCTCATAACCACATCCAACTGTTCCACATTTATGTTCTCGGAAAAAACACTGAAGGTTTCAATGTGACTTTGTGCCGTGTTATCATCTTCCCCATTGAACCTAGGTAGATGCTTTAGGTAGTCTTAGGGCATTGCACTTAGAGGCTGGGGTAGATCAAGAGGTGCATACTTATTGAGCAAAAAGCCTGGGAGAGCCATCTGGACTAGTGGAGGGAGATTGAAATTTGCTTGAGGGACTAGGGTTAAGACCACATGGGTTGTAGGGGAAGGAGGGTATGTCAGGGCCTTAAGAGTAAGTCCTGGATAGTGAGCCAAATACAAATGGATCTTTCTGATGGGATGTATCTGAGCGAATATGAGGCCTTTTAAAAGCGAACATTATGAATGATAATGAGAGGGGTGTGGAGTCGCCAAGGTGATATGGATGCAATCATAACAGACTTTGATCACCTATTCAAAGAGTGCTTCAACTTGTCATATCCTAGGGAAAGAATCCTTCAATAAGCTCCTCGACAACGACGCCAAGAGATGTTGAATCTCCTAGAGACAACCTTGGATTACTTCAAGACCAATGCCTGGGCACATCTAAATTGGTGTGTCTCAAATGATTTACAGGAATATGGAGACAACACTTACGATCTATAGATACATATGTACATAGGAAATAGGTTGGTTCATTAATCCAAATAAATGAAACATAGATTTATGATACTTCTTCACTAGTTGAGATCTCATAAATAAGCATAAAAATAGTGGAGGCCAAGAGCTTCAAGGTCTTACAACTTAATAATCTTTTGCAAAGTGGGTGAGAGAGGATAAGAGAGAAGAGTAACCCATCACATAGAGCATAAGGCTTCAAGACTTCTATATTCAATACATAGAGCTTGGGGCAGTAAGGATTTCTACACTTATTTGGGTTACACGCAGAAATAATGAATGAGGAAAGAATTAAAAGCCATGATTCACATGCTGCAGATTTAAAGATCTAATCTCAATAGTCCTCACAGGCATATACATAAACAATGTTCAGACAAATGAATCTGTGAAACAACTACAAGCATTTGCATTAGCATATAGATACTAATGAATCTGTGAGGGAGCTTGAAACCCATCGAGCAACAATAATTACATGAATTCAAGGAAGAAGCATGAACATAAAATGAGTTAGACAAAGGGGACACATACTATAATCCTTTGAAGAGGGAATCACCACTATTTCATTGATATTCTAAAAAGATCTATATTTGCAAAGGAAATATAGTCTGAAATTATAACATGCAGTGTTTTCTCTAGAATTTCTGAACCTAAACTAAGTCTTGCTTTCCCCTATTTATCTGGAGAGGGGAGAAAGAAGCTACATTACAACAAAAATATCTATCCCTAGACTCAGCTGTCAAGTCAAATAGTTGTTTTAGTCATGAATGGCTTTGTGGCCCAAAAGGATATTACATAAATAAATGCCCCATTTGAAGGAAGGCATGTTACAGGACAAAACTAAGTAAATAATAGGACAGAACAGTAAATGAAAGTCTCTGTGCCCCTCTTCTGATTGCATCGGCCTCAGGTTGTAACTTGTTCATGGTATGGCCTCTTGTGCTACTCAACTGACCCCGTCGCTTCTGCCTTTACTGCTGAGATGCCTTGTTCTGTGAAGTGGGGGTTGGGTCAACTGAAAGCGCTTGCCTTTGCAGTCCTTTGCTGTGTAGAGGGATGAGGCCCCATACTGAACCATTAATCCTCCTAAATCTCATGTACTGCTCCATCGCTGCACCATGCTCCCTTAAAGTCTCCTAGCTGTCGTCCTATTTGCCCATTAAACCTCTGTACTACACCACTAGTGCCTTGACATGGTGGGTGAGTTGCATTCCATGGAAACAACACAGTCATGCGAGCACGGGCTTTTTCCTCTGAAACAAGTGAAAACAAGTGTTTTTTGGATTTCCCCTTTAGCCCCCCTTATCGTAGCCCTTTGTGTGCCTTTCCTCATATGACCGAGAGCTGGGACTAGGGGCTGAGCCCTCAAGCACTAAGGCCCTCGGACCTGTGTCTAGAGGCCTTTTCCTTTGTTATCGATTCCTCCCGCATATCGGCTCTTCAACACTATTTTTCCTTGTTCTACGCTTTTCCTTTGGCGTGGGCTGATAGTTCGGACGCGAGGTCCCTATAGACCCTGCCTTAATCCTTTATCGCATTCAGGGGAAGTGCCCACATATCGCAATCGCATGCTGGAGGAGAAGGCCCCTTACCATTTTCTTTGGAGTGGGTCGACAGTCCAGATGCAAGGTCCTTATAGACCCTGCCCTAATACTTTATCGCATTCGGAAGGGAAGTCCTACATATTGCAATCGCACTGCACCAATGTCTTAAGCTTTTTTCCTTTAACCGCTACGATCGTCGGTCCACGGGGTGATGTCATCACTACCACATGTCAGCTTGTGAGTGGTGACACGTGGCACCGGAAATGGCCCCATGTCACCCTTGAAAACACTGAAACCGGGTGACACGTGTCCTCTGCCATGTCTTCAACCGTACTGCCACTTCACTGCTAACGTCAGCTGCCCTGTCAGCTCAGAGGGCCAATCAGAGATTGTCACGTGGTCCCTTGGAGGAGAGAGAAAAGGGCTTGCCCGACCCTGTTTTCCCCGCCTCTCCTGTGTTAGACCTTTTCGGTCCTCCCTCGACAATTTCCCATTTTATTGCAAGATCGGCGATTTTCAACAATTTGTGATTACAATCTCTACTGATCGCCGATGCAACATGGAAGAGAGACAAAGGAGAGGCCCGACCCTCGTTTTGTCGGCCTTTTCCTTTGTAAATTGTTTTCTCGGCCCCCTGACGATGTTACACAAAAATCGTAAATTAGCGATTTGTAGGTCTTTAAAGTTTTTAGAACCCGCCAATATGCCGAATTGTGGGATTGTCGTGATGCAGGGTTGCCAGGATGCAGGATTGCGCTACATGGAGGAGACAACAAAGGGGAGCCCTGACCCCTGTTTTCACATGATTTTCTTTGTTAACACTTTCCAGCCACCTTTCTCGGTGGTGCAACATAATATCGCAATATCGCCCCCCTACATGTTTTTGGAGTGTGCCATAACTGATGGATTGTTGGGACTGTGATACGTCGATTATGCGATAAAAGCTGTGCTCGGACCCGCCGACCAGATATGCGATATCGGTGATAGGTGGATCACTGTTCCTTCCAGCATCAGTGCTCCTAACTCGCCTGGACCCGCCGACACCAATACGCGATTGAGATCG
This sequence comes from Pinus tabuliformis, assembly GCA_031772625.1. Lineage (NCBI taxonomy): Eukaryota > Viridiplantae > Streptophyta > Pinopsida > Pinales > Pinaceae > Pinus > Pinus tabuliformis. Next base: position 95,329,158 of record CM062816.1, on the reverse strand, counting down.
GCCCTCAGGACCTCCGACTGCTATTTGACTCCACACTTAGTCATTTTTTGAGTTTGCTTGGCTTTTCCAAGATAGACTTCAAAATGCCTTAACTTTTGCTCTAGGAGTCCATTTTCGAACTTCCATATGCCGTTGGAAAGCTCTTCCTGAGCACTACGCAATGGAGAGGGTCTGATTTGGTTCTGATAGCTTCTGTGGCTTGGAATAGAGGCTCCAAACTTCGCTGCTCTTGGGCAACCTTGGCCAATTGAAGCCCTCAATGCAATGAGTGACAACATAACTATTAACTTTCATCATACTTAAGCACTGGTCTCTTAGGCTTGTTGGTGAAACGTGTGTAGATTGGGATACCCTTGTAGCATTGTAGAAGTTGACCTAAAGTGAGAGCAGATTGCGTCAAGGCGACAGTGGGAGCATCTCTTATGTGTTTGCTGTTTAACACCTTGACCAGACCTTTCCAAGGCTGCTAATCCGGGTGGTAACATGGCCCATTCCATGCAGTGACAATGACTTGAAGGTAGGCCCATCATAGATATGGTTGGATTGTTCGAGAAAAAACTAAAAGAGAGCATTAAAATAAAATGCCCAAAATGTGCATTCTATGCTGATATTAATAGTTAAAAGAAACATATATATATATATATATATATATATATATATATATATATATATCTTAGTGTGTAAGGCTTATGTGGCATTGCAGTGGAGGAAGGGACATACAAGAACAAGAGGCAGACCCAGTAGGAGATATGGATGGGAAAATCTAGAGCCTATTGGTTGTACAAAAAGAGGGATAAAAACTTCTGAGGTCCTAATGTCATGGTGCTGAGTTTTTTCTTACTAATTATCTATTTGTGAGTTGGTTCATATGTTTGAGTTTGTTATATTCCTTGAGTTGTTCAAGCACTCCTGGCCAATTCCCTAAACTATGTACTCTGTCACAGTGAAAAGGATCATACCATTTAATAGTTGGCAAATGTCAAAGATAAAACTCAAGATTCCAATGGCACAATGCATCACTGGAAAAACTACTAGTCACTAGATGACAACAGTGATTTCAAATACAAACAAAATTTCAGATACAATCAATTGGACAAATACCTCAGCCTTTAGGGTCAGACAGGCCATACACAAGCTCCAATTGTCTCCTTTGGTAGATGCATCATCAGCTTTGTTGCAAAAATTCTTTACGACAGCAAACAATTCATTTACCAGAGAAAACATACACTGAGCAAAATGGGGTTCACTAATCATTTAGTAAAGATCAAGTACTCAGAAAATAGCTTCATTGCTGAAAAAGTTTTATTTGGCAGCCAAATACGAATACCAAGATGTGATACCGCTCATAGCTATACTTCAAGAACCTCAATCAGAGAAAAATCCAATTAATGAAATGGTTTCTAGTCTGAGAAAAGACATGTTATAGCATCTGATGCACTCTGAATCAAATCTTTCATGGTCTTCTGAATCCAATCCTCCAAATGTGCATTACTAATCATGAATAACTCATATATATCTGACACTGGATTGCTTGACCACCTTGTCTATTCTCTTGAACGCTCTAACAAAGAGATAGATCCTTAACATTTTAAAACAGGGAACTCATTTCTCTTTAAAGTTTCAGAAAATATAAGACATTCTCCACAATATTTCTCAATAAAAGTTTTTTGAATGAGATAAAGAAATAACAAATAATGTTAGATAATCATTAAAAGATGGAGAAACTTCTCCTATGATTGGACTGTTCAACTGGAGCTTGTTCAACAGGTTGCATCTGATTTAGATTTTCACTCTCTATAGCACTTAATTGCAATTTAGTAGCTTGAGGATTTAGTCTACGAACAATCTTTCTGGATAGAAACCCCAATGAACATCTCCATTTACCTATTTTCTGAATTTTTTGCTTGAGATATGCACATTCTTGTTCAAGTTTAGCTACTCTAGACTTAACATTATCCATGTCTAATTTAAGAAATTGGTTTTCATGAACACCAGTTTCCCACTCTTCGTGCAGGCCTGGTTCAACCTGAGTGTCATGAGTAGGTAAGCTTGCATGAGAATTGGTTATGATGTTATCACTCCCCTCAAGACGCAAGGATCTTTCCATGGCTGTCCGTAAGTTTAACTGTTGAAAGAACAAAACTCGAATGATGGTTCTTAGTGGTAAGCGTTCATTCTCAGCTGCATGAGTACATGCATTTAGTGAGAGCTTCTGACAGCTAATTATTTGGCACAGTTGCTCCTTTTCACTCTCCAGCAGCCAAGGATGTGCCTGTGGCATGGCAATTCAAATGAAGATCAAACAGTTAGTACATAAATAGATGGAAGTTGGAACATTGGAACTTCCAAATAACATAAACAAATTAAAGCACTGGAACACTGGAACTTTTAGAGCTAGTTATGCATGCTGATTTGACATAACATTCAGCAGAGTTTGTTAGGTGATTTAACAAACATATAAAAGCTTGGGGTGAAATTAACAAAAGTTCATTTACTGAGGAATATCCAAACTAAGGACAAATAATTAAAAATCAATATAAGATGTAAATAATATATAATTGAATAATAAATAAGATAGATTGTAAAATGATTGATATAATGCGATGTGACAGTATACTTGTATTCATTGACTACTTATGATGGTTGATGGGTCATGTCCTGTGATTATGATATTTCACTTCATTTCTTGTTGTTATTATTATTATTATAATTTAATTTGATATTTATTAGTATATCTTTTTCCCATGTAACCAAGCATTCTTTTACCACCCGAATTGTAATTCGTGATAAAAGGCCTAATCCACAATGCACAATCTGATGGGAATATTTTAGGAAGGTCACTCATGAGTCATTGTCACGTCAACAACCTACCCTCTCACTTTAGGCCAACGCTCCAACTCAAGCAGAGATTCCCTACTAGGATCACTGAGGCTTAGTCAAAAGAGCACAAGGTGGTGTCAATGGTAGCCTTCGTAAAATATTTTTTTGGAGATTTTTTAGGGTTTGTTGTAAAATGCAAAAAAAGGTGATGGATGGATATGAAGATTAGTGACAATATCCTTCTAGGGCTAGGAAGTTACGAGGAATCAAGTGGCAAGATGAGATCAAGAAGAAAACCCTCTTAATTCAATTATCATGTGTTTTGTTGATTAAGGCAAGAGGTTAAAACCTGATAGCTAAATTAACCCTTTGACTAATCAAAGAAAATATGAAATCATAGCTGCACTAGAAGGGATCCCTCCAAGGGGAAAGCCTTCAACCACAAGATCAAATATGGCATGAAATATAATCAAAGCCCTTACTAAGGAACTTTGGAGTATGGCCTAACAAGGAGGATTAAAAATGATACCAAACCAACAAAGCAGTGTGTGTGAGAAGGATACATCCTCCTTAAGTGACAAAGTTTCCCTTGTGGCAGTCTTGAGTAATCACTCTTTAATCATGTAGAAAATATAACCAAGAAAGAACAACTTCTAAATCAAAAAATTCACCACATAGGTAAGCCCTTAACACCAAAAATGCTCCCATAAAAACATTTCCATTAAGATTCAAGGAGAGGAGTGCTCTTACAATCCAACCATGAGTGCAAATGAAGAATATTTCCTCTATTTATAGAGTGAGATCTAACTTCCTTTACAATAAAATATCATTCTTTGATTTAAATCCTTAAATCTAGCTAAAGAAAATTGAATCTAACTCCTAAAATTAACCAAACTAGGACATCATTAAAATAATGTATTCAAGACACGTGCAATGAAAGATGAGAAAATGCCCCATAAAAGGGGGTTTGATACTCCTAAGCAAGAGGAGGAATGGTCCAAGCTGCCTTGTTGGCCTCCAAAGGCCCTCCAAATGTGGGCACAAGTTGTCAATGGTCTTTGAAGAAGAGTGAACCAAGCCATGAAACTTGTTGAGCTAAAATTTCCAAGTCAACACATCCCCAATGTCTTCCATGAAAGTGCAAATAAGTCTTCAATACATGATCAAACAACACCAAGCCAAAGGGTTTTCAATGAACTTGTAGTCCAAGCCTCCAATCATGGTCCTGTTGTTGCAAAATCTAGTAGGTCCAGTGCAAAACCTCACTAGGTGGGGCCAAACCTTATGGCAACAAGAGAAAGGGTTGCCACTATCACCTCAACAACCTTTCTCCTGCTCTTTAATGGTATTCGACCACAAGGGAGGCTTCCATAAATCACCTAAAGGGTACTCTAATGCTATGGCTCAAGGTGATGAATGAAAAGGCTTAATATGGCATAGAGTACTGAAAAAGCTTAAAGAGGCCTAGATATTCTATACCAAGGATCAAATATTTTACACCTGTACCAAGGATAAGGCTGCTATAACTTAGGGCTTGATTTATATGCAATAATAAGGTGCACAATGTCATCTAGGGGCCAAAGAAAATGCATTCCAATGATAATCAATAACAAAGGAACAAAAAACTTCGAATAGAGACTAGGGTTAGGGTAGGAAATTGATTTTTACGGCTGAAATATATGCATAAACAGAAAATGAGGGATGACGTCAGCCCTAAATAAAGATTTTCAGGAATGCACTCTGCGTGATTTTGCCCTTATATAATTATAGATGCAGTTCTTCAATTATAAGAGGATGTGCTAGTTCTAGGGTTAGCGGCTAGCCAAATAGTTCTTCATGCAGAAATTTGCCCTAAAAACCTAGCGTCTAACCCTAGATGTCTAGGAATGAGGGAAAGAGGATGAAATTTAATAAAATTTATGGTGATCAACACAATAAAAATTAGTGCCTTATCCTACAAGGGTTTAATGGAGTCTTCTAGGGCTCAAATTTCTTGAAGAGGTTTTGATGGAGTAAGGGGGATGGCTAGGGCATCCACTTTTGAAACCCTAAATATTTTCCTTGTGAGGGGAGAAATTAAATATAAGGAATGCATAATTAGAGTTTCCTTATAGGTTTCAGGAGAACAATTTTGCATAATATAATGGAGCAAGATTTCACAATAAAATTAGCAGTTAGTCATGGCACAAAATAAAAACCTTACTTTACACGTACGATATGCAAAATATAGAAGATAAAGCATTACACTTATTTAAATCCCAAGAAAATATCTCACAAAATTCCATCTCCAAGAGAAAGTCACACCATATAAATATTACATTTTTCCCAAGTAGTGAAAAAGGACTAATTCACACTCTTTTTGAGAGGAGTGATGCAACGTGTGATGATGAAATGAAATGAGTGGAGTTTGAATTTATATGAGACTTAACTCCCTCATTTCTACAATAATACAAGTAAAAATCCCTAATTACAAGTTTACTTTGAGTGTTCCACAAGAGAGAGGTTACAAGCCAACCTCATAACTCAAAAACATAACAAAAGATGCCAAAATGGCCATATGTGTGGGACAAAATGCCTCCACTATGTTGTCATGCTCCAAATGAGCTCTAAATGCCACAAGTGTTAAATGGCTAATGAGTGCTCCATTCTCTAAAGAGTAGCTCGATGTCCATGGGAATATCTCCAAACCAAGATGTCATCACCATGGTGGCCAACGTCACCCTCTAAAGGGCAAGAAGGATGATGTGGCATTTCTCTACTCAAGCATTGGGACAAAAAAGTGAGGCGCAACCCCTCTCTAGTCATCTAAAGGGTAACCATCAACATCCAACCTTTAGAACAAGCAATGCCCATCAAATAGTGTTAAGAGCAATTTAGGGGTGTGTTGGGTCCACTAGGCACATCATCAATATCTCCAACACCAAGCTTCATGAGGTCGACATTTAAACATTTGGGGGTACCTCAGAGTGTCAATTATAATGTGGAATCATCAAGTAGCCCAACACTTTGCTTTGGTTGGGAAATGCTGCATCAACAAGGTCATATCTTCTCTTAGGAATGGGTAAATCAACCTTTGATATGCTACTGAATAGAGTGATAATCATGCCTCCAAAGGCCTCTACTGCTATGACAATACCACTTGACAAAACCTTACTCAAAATCAAGTGAAATCACCAATCATTAGGGACAATAACCATAAATGCATCATAATGGACAATACCTAATGTTGGGGGCATAGTAATACTTCACATAAAGCTCACCTTTAAATGTCTAACTAGGTCAAGTCCCATAAATATGTTACCTCATGTTGATAATATCGGTAACAGCAAAATATCGGCGAGGGTCTAGAAAACATCTTATTGGCAATATCGGCGAAAATATCGGCAAATATCAGCAAGCATAAAAAATAATTTTTTTTAGATTTTTAAACATAGACAATATTTTCAAAATGTGGCGATATTTTGCCGATATTTTCAAAATATCGCAATATTTTGCCGATATTTTCAAAACATAAAATATCGTGATATTTTCTTAGCGATATATCGTTTTGCCGAAAATATCGCGATATTTTCGAATATCACCAATATTATTAACACTGATCTAATGGATAACCCTATTAGGTTTTTCCAACCCCCAAGGGAAGTGACATGTTCCAAGTTAGCCCATCAATTCATAGGTGTGTGTGGAAATGGTGGTAGTGGAGTGTGAAAGAATTCACAGCAAGGCGCCATAGACAAGTGACCAGCTAGTGGAGGTCCAACATCCGGAGTGTATAGACATAAGGAAGGAAAAATCATGGAGGCATGAATTACCCTTTCCTCGACCTATTTTTTCAACCCCTCTAGTGCACTTTTACTTCTATATGATTTGCTTTGATTTGGACGCATAACTTAGGATCCCAATCTTGCTTTTGAATTTTTCATTACCCTTTAATCACGAGTTAGTTTACTACTCATCAGGGTTGGGACAATACAAGAGTTCCTTTTATATATGAAGCGTCGTGTGCTTGAGGAATTTGGTGATAGATAATGAGGGGGGTATTGCTTATGCTAAGATTTTGCTCACGCATTAATCAAATGTCCTAGCCATCTTTTGCATTTTAAATAAGTGTGGCTTGTTACCGCTCAAACTAGCAGGGGTCCTAGGAGGGGATCCTATAGAGAAACTACTAGGTCAAGGAGCAACAATGGAGCGATAGCCCATTGTCACCTCAGCTAAAGCTCCTTTCTCTTTATGGACTTTCATGATGGAGGGGAGTCCCAGTATGAGAGAAATCACAAGAATAGATGGATCAATGATAAGATATGGGGTGATTCCTAAAGCTTATTGATAAGAGAGGCTTAATTATATGTCTTACTTACTTGAAAAGCATGGTGATGGGCTCTCTAGGAAGGGCTAAGAGGATACTTGAGCCTAGGTTTAGAGGATATGCCTTGCCAAGGGGCTTCCTAAACTTAAGGATCCTTACAAAGAAATGGATTCTATGTAATCCTTGTGGAATTTGAGTTATAAAGTTGTGGGACCACAGAGAACCCAAGTGGCCCAAACTAGGTCAAGGGTATGGAGTTGATCGACCAAAGAGGGGCTTGACCTAATTAGGGAAGAGAATAGGATCAAAGGACTAATTTTATTTTAGAATTTGAATGCAATGATCTAAATGAGGACACTAACCCAAATCAGCCTAGGGAGAGAAATGATCCTCAATCTAGGGCTTGCGATATCTCGGGATTTCACTGCCGGATTGTGCTCAAACTTGAAGGACCCCTTGAGAAGACCGCAACGCAGTTGTGGACCAATTTTCAAGGTGTTTGGATGGCTACAAAAGATTTCACTTGATGCCCTAGGTGACCCTTTAATGCTAGGCCCAAAATTTGGAAAAGTGAAGAATAGAGAGGTAAATTTGACCACCAAAGCAATACGAGGATCAGTGCCTTATTGCTTGGGCTTACTGGAGTCAAGATACACATAGATCGAGAATTTTCATGATAGGAGCCCTAATTGATCTTTGCTAGCCTCTCCAAGGGCAACAACTATGTCAATAAGGATTTATACTTCAAATTTCCAAAGAGATGAAGTTTCAAGGTCTTTCAACCTAAGAGGTGCCTCTAGGAACATTCACCCAATCCCTCAAAGAGCAACGCATGCATTAAATCACTTATTCAAGGTCCTAGAAGAATTTAGAATTACATTAACCCATACAAGAATAATGATAGCAATATACATGCATTTGACAAGTAAGATGGCAAGAATAGCATTAAAAGTTCAATTACATGAGAGAGAGAGTATATCCAGTCATCCACTTTGCATTAGAAAGAAGCTCCAAGGACAATAGTGAAAATACAAACATCATAGTGCATCAAGAAACTCCAAAAAGTTTATCCTAGCAAAAAGTGCGAAAAATCTCTCAAGAGATACCAATCCAATCCAAGTGATGATGAGAGAAATGAAACATCCTCTCATCTATTTATACAATTCACTAGGTGATTCGAGTAGCCTAATTTGTCTTATTTAGCCCCAAATAATAAAATAATGCTCAATAATGACATGACTTGGTGACAAGCCCACTAAGATAGCTCAATAATACAAAGAATAACCTCTCAAGAGGGCAGAATAATGAATACAATGAGTCCTTGGGCCATTGAGGAGGCCTGATGGAGTCCAAATGTGACAAGTTGAGTGAAAAGGCTCCAAACATAGTGGACAAGGGGTTGGCCCCTTGTTTTCCAAGCAAGCCACATGTGGTGCTCCTAATTGGGTGTGGGGTCACAATGACATCCTCATGGGTCTCCAATTGGATCAATAATGTCTGTAAACTATCTGTAAGGGCTAGGATAATGAGATAAGCTCTCCCTTTGTCTCTTGTAGTGAGACACATCCTCATCTGGGCCCTGGAACATCTACCAAGTGAATGGTGCAAGTGTGGAGCCAATTGGGCATGGTGAACCAAGTGCATCATCCTCACCCAAAATGTATAATACGAGCAATCAATGAATGGCGTTGGGGATCCATGAAGTGTCGTCTACTATGGTGGAGGTCCATGGCTCTCTACCCTCACCCTACAAGTGCTAATGTGACCATCTAGAGGGCTTGGACCCCGTATAGGGAGACCAATCCCCAAATGGAGACCCACTTGCAATCCTGCATAAGATCCAATGTGTCCCATTGCCCTTCAATACAACAAATCATTAGATAATCAATAAAAAGAGCTTACAAATCATGGAATCAATGGGGCACTTCATGGTGGCATTCCTTTCCATAGTGGGCTTTGGCATGTACAAGTGTCACCAAACTCAATAAGGGGGTTAACCAAGGACCCTATTAGGTGGTTTCGGCCTTTAAAGGGGGTGACATGTCTATGGTACATCCATCAAGTGGTAGGTGGAAAGTGATCTAGTGATGGAACAGAGTGGAGATCAGGGGAATGCTCCAGGCCACGTCATGGTACAAGGGTAACAATGATGAGGGAAGCCAACACTGTTAGTTTTTGTAGCATCAGATGTGTTCTAGCCACGAAATTTGGTGGAGAGGCTAGAATACGTGAGATCTCCAAAACCCAGAAATTGTTTTTGGAAATTCCACCTAGAAATGTCGCAATTAGATTATTAACCGTTTTTTAAAATATTTCCTAAGTCTAAACTTAGGGAATATGGTTAATTAATCAATATTAATTGAGATAAGGTGATATTAGTCTAGAAATTCAACAAAAGTGTGAGCTTAGGAGCAACTAGTAAGATTTTCCACGAAAAAAACCCCTTTGAAAGATGGCTACTCGAGACCTAGGGTTGAATAATATAGCAAGATACGAGTTCATCAAAGGTCAAGGTAGACAAGAGAAAAGGAAATTAATGTTTTACTCCAATGATAACTAAAGAAAATTCCTTCAAAGAAATCCCAAAGTTGAAGGATTAGCTTCTACAATTCCCTCTTGATGTGATGGCTAGGGCATAAATTTTATGGAGATTCCATTGTGGGAATTCCTTCAAAACTTGAGGATCCCTAGAGGAGACACTAAGGAAGAATCTTATCCAACCGAAATTCAAAATGCCTTCCTCCAAAGGATTTCACACCAAGCCCTAGAGAGGCCTCCTTATCCTTAAGGGTTCAAAAAATGAAGGTGAGAGATAATTTTCGAGTTAAAGATGACCACCAAGGATTTAGGATCAGTGCCTAACCATTGGGAGGCTATGGATTCAACGATAATTTCAATTTTGGCAACTCACTCTTCAACGAAGACCTAAAGAAGCAACTTCGCTACCCCTAATGGAAGCAACTACACAACACCTTTAGATATTTATACTTCGATGACACTTTTTAGTAGAGTTTCAAGGATGCAAATTCAATAAATCCCCTAGAAACATACATTCATTCACTATCTATGAATAATACATGCAAAATTTCCCAATAGTTACAATCTTTAGACAATATTTCATCCATTAGGGCACATTAATAACCATGAGACAACATTCCATGCATTAAACAATAAAAATCAGAAATTTATCGATAAAGAGCACTTACAAGATAATAAAGAACATATCCATCCATAACAATGCCAAATAGAAGCTCCAAGAAAGATAACATATTTATCCAAACATCAAAATTTATCTAAAATCTCCAAAAACCATCCACAACTATAGGTCCGAAAATCTATAATGAAGGTATCGAAAATCCAAAGTGTAATGCTAGGATGAGACTAGGTCTCTCCTATTTATACAAGCGTTATGAGTTCAAAATACAAATGACAAAGCCCCTCCAAATGCCTAAGATGTTAAGTAACCCAGCCAGGGTTACAAGCAAACCATGATAGCTCAAAAATTAAATTAAATTCCCTCTTAAACCCATGCAAGGCAGACATCATGCATGCGTGGAGGCCTAGAGACACAACGTTGAGGCCACATGTGCTAAAAATGTGAGAGGGGACCTCAAAAATGATGATAAAGAGGGTGGCACCCTTCTTATGCTGCAAAACAACTCCAACCCCTATTTGGGCTTTGTGGGCTCCAAATGGGTATCATGGGTCTCCAAATGGCTCAAGATCAAGACGATGCTCTATCAATGAGGGCTAGAAGATGACACATGCCCTCCTATGTCTCCCTAACAAAGACATAACCTCATTTGGGCCTTCGAACAACTACCAAGTGTTGAGTGCAATGTGTAGCTGGCTGGGGAGATGTGATCCAAGAGCATCATCATCTCTAAATAACAGGGGCACGAGCTAGAAAATCGTGGTGCTAAAGAAGCCCATGGTGTGGAAATCAATACTCTACATGAATGAAGGCCCATGGCTCTCAATGCTCATCCTACAAATGCAATTGTGATCCTCTGGAGTGCTTGGATCCCGTATAGGGAGGCAAAGTCCAAGATGAAAACCCACTTGCAATCCTGTATAAGATCCAATGCATTTCTTCACCTTCCAATACAATGATTCATTAGTGCAATTGAGAAACTAAGCTTGTTAATCAAGGGCAGATGTGAGAACTTCATAGTGGGTTTGCCTTCCAAATTTGGGGCTTTGAACATGTACTAGTGTTACCTTCCTGGGTAGGAGAGGTTAATGAAGGACCCTATTAGTTTGTTTCAACCTCTAAGGGAATGACAGGTCCAAGGTGCACCCTTAAAATGGCAGGTGTCATGTGAAATAATGATGGAACAAAGAAGGGACAAAGGGAGGGCTCCAAGCCACATGCCATGGTACGAGGGTAGCTATGATGGGGAAAGCCCACACCTTGGGTATATGAATGTACGAGAGAGCAATCGTGGTACATGAGTTTAACCCGACCTTTTCTTTTCCACAATTCTTCATTTTCCTTTTTCCTTTTATTGATTTTTCTTCATTTTACTGCTAGAGGGTCAAGGGGTTGAGAGCATGATGTGTAAGACAAAGCAGCGATTACCCCTTAAAGTGGGGCAGTTCATTGCCCACAGGAGGTTGGGACATTCATGGGTTCTTTAATGATGCAAGGGGCACTCATAAGGGCCCCAGGAACCATGGTGATGACCATAATGATAGTGCGTAGAGCTCATATTTGGATTTTTCCCACGTGCAAAATTTTATTGTCCCAACCATCTTTTGCATTTTGTGGTACATTTCCTATTGTATGTGGCCATATTGTGCTTTTATCTTTTTTTTAGTTGCATCAACCTCTAGGGCATCGTTCCAGGCCCGACCCAAGGTGTGGACAAGGGGAAGGGGAGGCTAGCATCTTGTAGACCTAATGGGCAAATGTGGACCCAAAGAGGGCTAATTTGAAAAGGTCTTGTAATGAGCAGAGGGGAATGAGATATATGGTATTGGGAAGCAGGACCACACAACCAAAATTAGGGTTTCCCATGTAGTGCCACTCCTAAAAATAGTATCCAATAAAGCAGATCCCATGGGACTAAGATTCAGGACTAATCCCCCAGTTGAGATAAGGAAACAAGAGTATAGTCAAAGCTTTTCCTTCTTACAAGTCACCCAGTAATCCATGCCCAAGAAAAACAATCATAAACACCCAATTACATAATGAAAAATCATACTTTTGGGATTGGATGGCCCACCTTCAAACATACGATCATGATAGATGAGCAAAGGTACACAATGGCTAACTCAGGTGGCGGAAAAAAGTAGCACATCAAACCTATCAGGTGGTTGGCGAGGGGCTACTAGCTGTCAGCTGAAGACAAATCTAGGAGAAAATTTATCCTATGGGGTCACCCACTAGTGGTCGGTAACAAGTTACATTGGCTATATGACTATACTTAGCACATGCATGTTATGCATAGTGATGTAGGTTGCACTACATATCTTTTTTGCACAACTAACCTCATCATATTATGTTCTCATGTTGGATTAGACTGCACATAGATTAGATTTCACTTAGAATAGATTTACTTTTATGATGCTCAGTGCACATGCTCCCAAACAGATGTATTGTGATGTGTAGGTTAGAGGCCTGCGGTCCCAAAATATTGTTGGAGTTCACAAGAAATCCCCATTCAATTTCATGGATCATGCATTCCACAGTTAGCTCATGTCCCAATTGGAGCCAAATGTTACCCACCAAAAGTGGGTGACCCCATAAGAGAATTTTTCTCATGGTTATCTCTTCCACCCAGCAGCCCCTGAAAACCACCAAGTAGCTGATGTGATGTGTCATTCTTATCTCCCGAATCTACATTAGTTGTACATTTCCTCCCCCATTTGTCAAGAGCACACGTCGGAAGGTGGGCAATCCAACCCAAAAGGTACTTCATTATGCAACCAAGTGCTTATGCTTGTCTTTCATTTGGGCATTTAGATTGGATTATGGGGTGACTCAGAATAAGGGTTTTTACTGTGGTTTTGTTCCCTCACCTTAGATGGGGGTTTAATCTTTAATCCTAGTCTAGTGGAACCTCCCCTAATGGCCCATGGCCTTAGCAAGGGAACTACTATGGGAACCCTGATTGAGATAGTGTGGTCTCGTTTTCCCCATTCCATACTTATCACTTCCCTCCTTATATTACAAGCCCTATACTCCACCTCCCATCTCTAGGTCCACTTGACCATGGGTCTGCTACGATTTAGATCACCCCCTCCCCCTTTCCGCATATCTAGCTTGGTCCTGGAAATTTTGCCCGATGAGGTTGATGCGGCTAAAAGAAAATAAAAGAGCATATCATGGCCACAAGTAAGAAACAAAAGAAATAAATTTATAAAATGCAACAGATGCTCAGGACATTAACATTAGCACATGGGAAAAAGCCAAGCAGGAGCTCTACCCCTTATCATTATGGCCGTCACCCGGTTCCTGGGGCCAATGTAGCCCTACCACATAATGGAAAGGAACCCTTCCATGTCCCAATCCTTGGTAGTCGATGAATTGCCCCACCATGAAGGGCCTAACAACTACTACAAATCATTCAAACCATGCTCTCATTTCTTAGAGCTTCGAGTGGTATTACAAAGAAAAATCAAGAAAAAGCAAAAGGCAATAAGAGGGGTTGAAAAATAGAGGTTGGGGTAACCCATGCATCCATGATTGTTCCCTCCTCACATATTTATGTCCAGAATGTGGAATTCCTCATCATTGCTACCCCTTTGACCATGGCAGTTGGCCTTGAGACCCCTTTTCCCCTTTGTTCCATCATTATTCACATGAAACCTATAGATTGAAGGATGTACCAGAAACCTGTCTTTCCTCTTAGGGGTTGGGAACACCTAATAGGATCATCCATTATCCACTCCTACTGTTAGGATATTTTGACACATAGGAAATACTTAAGTATAACTTGGTCTAGTGTATCGTTAGGTAAACTGTGTTTCTTTAGTATGTACTTTTTGTAACTTACAATACAACGGTCACGATATGTTCTAGACATGAAGTGATCCGATAGTTCATTCTCTCCTCGGTATTATCGACACTTGATCTGTGGCTTAACACCCGATTGGTCCATGATCTCTATTTAAAGAGCATGGAGGGTCATTTGTAAGGCGACCGTTCATGAGATAAGCTTATGTAAATTTTCTTTCTCTTACATTAATAAATTGCCTAAAGTGGCCACGTTGGCTCAGGCCGTGGACTGTTTCCCTCTTTGAGGGTTTTAACCACGTCAAGAACACTGGTGTATTGATCTGTGATGTGTTTGTTAGCGGTGTCCTTTGGTGTTCTATCTGAGGAACTTACCCTGTAAATTCCTACACAATGTGTTGCATGTGTTGGGATTAGGGATGAACTTACTCTCTGTATCTCAACTTCAAAACAAGGGTTATGATGTTTTCTTCATTAAGGAGAAAGTATATGTCAAACACCCGAGTTGGAAAAAAAAGGCCCAGATTGGAGTTAGAAGTAACAAGCTGTATAGATTACAACTAGAATCTCCAATGGCACTAATAGGCAGTAGTGGGGACAAAGTTTTGAATGAACTATGGCACAGGAGGATGGGATACTTACACCATGGGGCTCTAAGAATTCTCTGGAGAATAATATCAGGAGTTCTAGAGTTGAGTATTGAACGAGATGATGTATGCAGCGGATGCGCACTAGGCAAGTACGCAAAAGCTGCATTTTCCAGAAGCAACAATCGGGCTAAGAGTGTTATGGGATTGATACACTTAGATATCTGTGGACCCATGTCCACAAGAGCTCTTAGTGGTGTCGAGTACTTCGTCACCTTCATTGATGACCATTCCAGAAAGACTTGGATCTACTTTCTAAAAACCAAGGATGAGGTTTTTGGTCGATTCAAAGAGTTCAAGGCTCTAGTTGAGAATCTAAGAGGAAAGAAGATAAAGATATTGCGCTCAGACAATGGTGGAGAATACATCGACAAGGACTTCACTGATTTTTGTGTAAGGGAAGGCATCAGAAGAGAGTGGATAGCCCCTATAATCTAGAGTAGAATGGAGTAGCAGAAAGGAAGAACAAGACTATTGTTGAAGCAGCCAGGGCGATGTTGTATGATCAGGATATGCCCAAGTTTCTATGGGTAGAAGCATGCAACACGGCAGTGTTGTCCAGAATAGGACTCCTCACAGGGAATTAGGTAAGATTACTCCGGAGAGTGTCTTCACCAGTAAGAAGCCTAAGGCAAGTCATTTCTGGATATTTGGGAGTTTGGCATACTACCATGTACCCGAATAAAAGAGGAAGAAATTGGATCATACTGTGGAAAAAGGATATCTTGTGGGATATAGCGAGAATGCTAAGGCATATAGAGTCTATCTTCCAGGGAATAAGAAGATCGTTATTTGACGGGATGTAAAGTTCATGAAGGACAGAGCTTTTAGGAAATCCTGAGAAATGCCTTACGAAGAGCAGTCAAAGGATGATCTGTTGGTCCAGCCACTTCGTCCAGCAGAAACTAGCACTAGTATTTCTCCTAAAGGCAAAGTTATAGAGGTATCACAACAGTTGGAGTCTCAAGAAGAGGAGCAGATAGATATACCCACTATCAGCGGTGAATGAGCTGAGAGCTTCGACAGATACTCTGAGATGCAAAGAATTTCATCGGGGCGCCCAGGAACGAGAAAAGGGAGTGTAGACAGTGAGACAAATACCAAGCCTTGGTGGCTCAGGTTGGAGAACCCTCTAGTTTTTAGGAGGCCATTCAGCATCAAGTATGGGTAGATGGAGGAATACAGTTCCATAATGGTCAATGATGTCTAGGAAGTGGTACCTAGGCCTCAGGACAGGGCAATTGTAGGTTCGAGATGTCTCTACAAAGTCAAATATGTTGTAGATGGAAGTGTGGAAAAATACAAACCAAGTTTGTGGCTAAGGGTTATGCTCAGAAGGAAGGGATAGACTATGAAGAAACCTTCACCCCAGTAGCTAGGTATACTTCTATTAGATCCGTGATATCCCTTGTAGCACAAATGGGGTGGGAGATTCACCAGATGGATGTCAAGATGACATTCTTGAACAGGGTGATAGAAGAAGAAGTATACATTGAAAAACCAAAGGGTTTTGAGACACATGAGAAGAAATATCATGTATGCAGGTTGAAGAAAGCCTTGTATGGGCTTAAACTGGCACCTAGAGCATGGTACGGTCGAATTGATGGCTACTTGCAGAAGATGGGATTCGTCAAGAGTGACGCAGATCCTAATCTCTACTAGCTTGTTGTAGAAAATGAGACTCTAATCTTGGTGTTATATGTGGATGATATTTTCCTGACAAGCTCATCCAAGCTCATCAAAGATTGCAAGGAGAACCTAGCCACATAATTCGACATGAAGGATTTGTGACAGATGCATTATTTCCTGGGGTTGGAAGTTTGGCAACAGAAGGGTGAAATTTTCATGGCTAGAGTACATCCGATGCTACCACAAATCAACAATATAAGCATATCTAAACATTGAATCATATTGACTCCATTCTCCCAATACGCTAGCCACTAGTGTAGCCCTAGGTGGTCACTAAAACGAACATCTTTCTCACCTCATTTTTCTCTCTCTAAGCCCTAACCATAGTAGGCTTCCTAGGGCATCACACAAAAATCCATTGTAGCCATCCAAAATTGATGAAATTTGGTCTAGAGTTGCGTTGGTCTGTCCTTGATTCCTTTGGTCTAGAGTTGCGTTGGTCTGTCGCAAACCATTCTCCCTAGGATTCCTTTGGTTAGTGGCTTTATCAAAAACCATTGTATTAAAATCTCAAGTCAAATCGAATCTCTTGATCCTACTCCTCCCTCACTTGGTCGATTCCATTTGTTTGATGTTCCACCCCAAATGCTTGACCTTGTTTGGGCCCATGAGGGCTTCTTTGTGGTCTTGAAACCTTGTCACTCCAATTTCACAAGGATTTCTCAGAAACCCCATTCTTCTAGGATTCTTAGGTCTAGGGCACTTCTTACTAAGAGATACTCCTCAACCCTAGGTCTAAGTCTCCTTCTAGCCCTTCTTGGAGAGTCATTGATCTTGCTTCTAAATCAAGCAATCCCTATCATTAATCTTTTCTTTGAATATGCTCTTGGAATCACTACATTTACACCATTGATATATTTCTCCCAGTGATTTCCCTAATATCAGGGCTCCTCCCATCGGTGAAAGTCCATAAAGAGCAGGGAGCTTTAGCTGAGGTGACAGTGGGCTATTGCTCCATTGGTGCCCCTTGACCTAGCAATTGCTCTATAGGAACCCCTCTTAGGACCCCTATTAGTTTGAGCAGTGACAGGGCCTCTACCCCATTGTTGTACCATTGTCTAGTTTATACTTTGTAGGTTTTCCCTCCCCAAGGCTTGCTGGATTTTGTGGCAACAAAGCTAAATAACAAGACAGTCGAAAATAGGGCCCATGTTTTGTATCCTACATGTCAAACGCCAATATGTGAAAACACGTGCATAACACATGTTTGGCACATGTGCTATTCACAAGACACCTGCCAAACACATGTCTGACACATGCCCTCACTGTATGTTAGTTTTTGTAGTATCATATGTGTTCTAGTCACGAAATATGGTGGAGAGGCTAGAATGCATGAGATCTCCAAAACCCAGAATCGATTCTAGAAATTCCACCTAGGGATGACTTCAGATTATTAACCTATTTTTTAATGTTTCCTGTTGCACTGAATTTGTCAAAGTTCCAAGGAAGCGGAAGTACAAATTTTTTCAACAAGATCAGATCATCTATCAGCAGTCTTATGTGTCATTGTAAACCCATTTTGCAGGTTATGTAATGTAAATGATCATAGTAAGACCTTGAATGTATGTAACAACCTAGGTAAGCCTATTAGTTTGACGAAAAGTTTCATCCTAGGAGGTTTTCCGTCTCACTGACTCGTGTGTTTTTAAACACAGATGGTCGGTAAACGTTTTCCCTCCAGCCTCACCCCAAAACTAGGGTGGAATCTTCGTCAAAGTCTTAGGTGAGTCCTAGTGTTTTAATCGACTCTTATGTAAAAATGATTTGGGAATAAATTAAGCTAGTTGGCTTAATTATTTTATTACAAATCACTTAGTCTACTAGATCATGTTGTGTCGCAGAATTGGGCATGTGCTTTGAAGGTCTAAGCCAAATGTGTATTCCCCCTTTGAGGGTTGTAAATTTAAACATCTTATGTAAATGAGGGTGGAAAAATATTAAATCCCTTCATGTGTCAATTAATTAATTTTTCTGGCAAAATAAAATTAAATCCTAAGCCAGAAAATTAATTAATTAGAGTTAAATTAAATTGTCTTAAGAAAATTAATTCTCCAAGTGGAAAAATTCGTGGGTCTTAAAAAAATAAATTTTTGAAGGTCCTCCACCAAGGAAATATTGTATATTTCAAAAAAAATTGGACCCTTGGACCTTGGTGGTTAAGTCAAAGTCAATTTTTTTAGGAGGTTAGCTCAAAATAATTAATTTTGAGCCACTAAAAATAGAATTAAAGGATGAATTCGACAATTTCTCAAAAATAAAAATTCAATGGCTAAGATTAAAAGATGATCAAATATTTTTAGACAACCAAGATTATTTTGACAAGGATCAAAGAAACTAGTCGTTACTTTTCCACTTGGAAGATTTATCTATAAATTATAGAGTCATTTGAGTCTCTAGCCATTTGATTTCTGGCTAAGAAATCACTGTTGAAGTATTTGTGTAAACTATTGTCCCACTGAGAACTATTTTTTCCATCATAATAAAGACTTTGGGGTGCAACTTGAGTTGTCCATGTTCATTGATTTGTGGTATATACTGACTATAGGCTTTCTTATGTTGTGCTAATATATGATTATTTTGAGATAAATACATAGTGTTTGCAAGTACTTTAGTCCTTTGTCTCCAAGTTCCCAGACTATGGGCAAGGATCATTTTCCTTGGATCCTGAATATTTATGTGCTAGATTAAATCTTCACTAAGGATATACTGTGCATGGGGTTTCTGAAGCATTTTTAGCCATTTATCAGAGAAAAAAGCAATAAAAATATTTTTTTCAAAAAAAAAAAAAAAAAAATTCATAACCCTTGTATATTTGTAGATTTTGTAAATATAATTTGTAAATTATTTTGGCTAACTTGCGTTTTGGGGTTTTAAGATATTTTGTATATATTTGGGGTTTGGATGTTTTATTTTTATTTTTGCAGGTTGAATCAAGATATCAAGTTGAAGTAAAGCTAGATCTAGGCCGTTGAAGGTAAGATCTATTCTCTAGAAAATTTTGCAGGGCTACCCACTCAAGATTTTGTAGCAAAATTCAGATCTAGAGGAGAAATTTTTTTCTGAAGTGAGAGTTTCACTTTTTAGGCCTCCCGGGCCCAAATCCAGCCCCTTAAGGGTTAGCATCCTCCTTCTCTTGGCCAGCGTCAATCTAATAACCCCTTGCATCAGCCTTTCTAACCTCTTGGAGGCAGGTCGTAGCCTCCAAGGGCCTCGGACCTCCCTTCAAGCCCTTGCGTTGGCGTTTTGAGGCCTTAAGTGGCCTAGTCGTGGGCTTTTTGAGCCTTGGCCCCCCTTTGAGACCCTAGACAGTTGCCTTAGGGCTAGCCGAGGGATTTTTAGCCCCTAAACCCTAGTTGTTTTTTCCCTTTTTGGCCAGCATCCAACCTTTTGAGGCTCTCCTCCTCTAGCGTTAGCCTTTTTCGGTCTCCTCTTGCCTCTTTGATCCCTGATCCATCCACCTAGCCTCCTCTTCCCTCAACGATAGCCTTGTTTTGCCTAGCATTGACCCTTTTGCCCTCATTCCATATCTGAAAATTTTCAAAACTGATTCCTCGGTGGTTTTGCAGGAAAGCTTACTAAAAAACTTGTGTTTTCAAGTGCAAGATCATTGGAGAAATTTTGGGCTACTTGGGCAAGTTGATCTTCAAGGCCTTGGGCCTAGGGTTGATCTCTAAACCCTCATTTTGCTTCTGTTTTATTATAGAAGCGATAACAATGATATAATATCCCTAAAATCACTTTTGAATTGGTCAAAATCACTTAAAATCACAAACTCTAAATTTTCATGAATTTTGTCTACTTGGGCACCTTAGATCTAGCCTAGATCTAAAAATTTGCTTGCTAGAATTTACTGCATAAATTATTGAATCAAGTCTGTGATTTTTCTAAATCATACGTCTAAAGAGGGCTCAAAAATTGATTTTTTCAATTTTGGTAAAATTTCCCTATTTTTAGGCATATTGGGCATTGCTTTTAGCATCATTAGCTTGTTGATCTGTTGGGCTGTTTACTACTGTAATAAGTTGTTTCAGGTCCGATATATGACTTAATAATGCATTAAAGTGAGCTAAAATCAAATTTTTCACTTTGGCAATTGTTGGGCTCTTTAGTAAATCAAATCTAACTGTTATAGGCTTATTGTCTCTTGCGTTAAAGTGATTTTCTTACTACTGTCACAAGTCAAATAAGTGCTAGAATTTTCTGAAGTATTATTGCTGATCTAAATTGTTGAAAATCTAAAGTTTTCTTATCTCATCTTGATCTTAAGAATTGTCTAAGTTTGCACTCGAAAACACTCAAGAATCTAAGTCTAATCTTGTTGACAAATAGAGTTAACTTGAGCATCTAAGATCTAATTGGCATCATGATACCGGCATAAGAATATTTTTTAAAAAAACTTTGACTTACATCTTATATTGATAATCATTGGTGGATAAGTTCTCTAGTTTCTTTGAATTTATTAACATCTTGTGGAATATTGTTGAATTTTGGCACTTGTATCTTTAAGCACCTGTCTTGTCTTAAGATTGTTATTTAATCATTGTTAAGTACTCTGGTTATAAGATAATTCACACTAAGTACTTAAGTAACATAAACTAATCTTAACTCAAGATAAATCCACTCAATCTATCTTGCATAAGCATCCTAGGACTTAGTTTGTATTAATAATTTACCTCCAAGCATAATCTTGATTGATATACTCTTAGGGCAACCATTTTCCAATTAGCTTGAGGGATTCAACTCTTCTTAGTGGTTAACACAGTGACCTTGCAGTCATCAGAGCCAAAGTATCTGTAACGCTAGAGGCATTGGATGGGTGGAACACGGGGAGAGGTATCATTAATCAAGCCACTGCCTACATCCTGTTGGCTTCCATTTCACAACCTACTTTGAAGATTGTTTCTCAAAATAGTGAAGGGAGAGGTTCAACTTAGACTAGGTATATAATTAAAACTAACCAAGATCATTGCATCACACGTAGACCCTAGGAATTGCATATCATATAGGATAGTCTATCATATTAAGCAGCGGATGTCCATCCGATTACTGGGTTTCAATTTATAATAAGCAAGAATTGTGACTCCATAAGGCATTGGTCTCATACTTGAAATCTAATCTAATCATTAATCTTGCTAAAATTATACCAAGGAGCTAGGCCACTCATTCGTGTCTCCCAAACAAGTTGGTTCCCAACTTGTTTTTCTTCACCTTATTTCCATAGGGACTACCCCCCATAACCTATTGTTGGGAGACAGCAAGAATAGAGTGGGCGGGGATCAAAGTGACAGCCCCCGCCCTGAGCGGTTGTTGCGGTGCCTGTACAATACGGGTGACAACATTTCCTCTGCCTAAACTTAGGAAAATTGGTTAATTAATAGAATTAATTAAGTCAAGGTGAAAATTATCTAGAAACTCACACGGACCTACAGGGAATTAATTTAGGCCTTGATTAAGTTCTAATCTTGGTCGTTGGTGCTCCAACAGAGGATTATAAGAAGTTGATGGGTAGATGGAGAACACACCAGAGACACTTGAGCAATTTAATCTCCTTAACAAATCGATTTCCAGAGAGCAGCAGCAGTTGTCAGAGAGCCAGAGATCGAAGCAAAGATAGTGAGGGGCAAGGACAGTGATCTGGAGGAAGATTTCCAGATCTGGAGAGGCAACAACAAGTGACAAAAGTGATCCATGCAGAAGCAACACAGAGACTGCATAGTAGCTGAAGCAGAGCAGCTTGGTTTAGGTGGGAGGAAGACGATTCAACTTCCAGAGGGCCGGAGAGTCACTAGGGTTTGGATGACTATTTTTTCTGAAGGAGCCAGTGTCGGGATTGCTAGTGGGGTGAGAGAATTTTCTCTCTAATTATGTTTGTCTGATACTTGATGATTGGATTTCTAGTTGGGCATCCATAGATTGTACTTAGATTTCACTGTTGCATAATAATAAAAACCCTTAGCTGCTACACTAGTTTTCCAAAGTTGGGTTTTTCCAAGGACATTTGTCCAAAAATAACGATGTCATATTTTTATGTGTGTGTTATATTTTCTTAGATTCCAACACTATTTTTTTCTTCCATGGTTTTTATTTGTGAAAATCACAGTGTGAATTATTTGGTATTTGTCATAGCAAACTACAAATAAATTGTTAAATAAATTAATAATTAGGAAAATAATTTCCAGTTGTGATAGATGAAATTTTCACATGGTATCAGAGTGTGAGTGATCAGTCAGGAATCTCAGAAGCGAAGGGGAAATTTTTGTTGCTCAGTGGGAGCAGCGAGCTGAAATTTTCAGAGAGCGCAATGCTCAGACAGGTAGGCCGAATTGTTGGGGCAGGAGTTCGATCTTTAGTTGTAGGATTGCAGAAAAGTCGACTTGCCCAGGATAGTGATTCCAACACTCAAAGGGAGCAACAACAATTCATATTTCCACTGAGCAGATTTCTATTTCGACGTAGAGGGTTTTGCAGCAGCAAAATCATCATCGGGTGGAAGAGAAAAGCACACACAGAGGGAAATTTCTCTCAGAGCGTTTCTAGCTTCAAAAATCCAAAATTTCCAGTTGCATAGGCAGAACTAGCAGGCAGGACTACGCATCCCAGAAGGGAGTGCGAGTAGTAAAAGAAAGGCCACAGGAAAGAGAGGAAATCTTTGTTCGTATTCTCCATATATTTGAGTTTCACAGGTTTTTGCAGCTTTGCAAAGATGGTTGTACGAGATTGCCAAAGAAGGTTGTACGAGTTATTCAGATTGCAAATCTAGACAAACAGTTCGACTTCCAGTTGCTAGAGACAGGTGACGAAGGAAGTATGAGTTGCAAAGCGAAGAAGGGTCCAAGCCAGGGGCAAGACTCAAAAGGAGATAGTTGGGTGCCAGATCCAGGATGAAGAGTATGAAACTCTAGAGTGTCGGTTGGGAAAGTTCCATGGAAGAGCAACTGTTAGATCCAATTGCTGCAGATTTCTCACATGGATCAGTATCCTTGCTACGGGAACCCAACAGAATCAATAGCAAGAGGATCACAGTTTCAGTAGGCACTGTCAATTATTTAGATGACAGTTGCAGATCTAGTTGTAGTTAGTACACGTGACACTGTTATAGAGCTAGATGTAATGTCACAGGCAGTGCGAATTTCCTAGCTATAGTATACGGGCGTAGTTCCAACCAAAAGACTCCCAGTGCATAACTTTGTTGTCAAGCTTCTAGTGTTGGGTGTGGAGCCTGATTATCTTCTGTATTCAAAGGTTTCAGTCGGATGTATACCCCAGGAAGATTGTACACCTCTCCATGCGAGGGTCCGAGGGCTAGTGGTCCCCCAGTTCGGGGGCAGCGCCCCCGAAGCTAAAAACAGATGTAAAATTGCCTTGTAAAAGTCTAGTAATTTCTAGTCAATCTGGGCCGTTCATTAGGCGGATGATCTGACGGTAGAAGTTATGTTTAGTTTAGGGTTTTTTGCCCTAGAAGGCAACCCCTCACTATATATGAGGGAATTGTATTGCGTCTATGTATATCTGTATTCTAAGTGAGGAAGAGAGAGGAGATTGAGAGCGAAGAGGGTGTTACAGCGGATCTGCTATAGGTTGTATCTCTTCAGTTTACTGGATAATATAATAAAATAAGGACTAGCTGTTTCTTCGTGGATGTAACCCAAACTGGGTGAACCACGTATATCTATGTCTCTCTTGTTTTATGCGTTTTCTGTGTTTATATTTCTGCAATATTTTATGTGTTCCATTGCTCCGTAATATATAATTTTCTAACAACTAGTATCAGAGCCGAAGGTCTTTTTGGCTGATAAACTCGCAGGAGAGAAGGGTTCCTGGTTCGAGTGTGAGCAATGGCGGAAGATGATAGGTTTAGGGTCGAAAAATTCAATAGCCAAAACTACTAGCTGTGGAAGATGCAGATGGAAGATTATCTGTATGAGAGAGATCTGTACCTACCATTGAGTGGAAAGACAAAGAAGCCGACGAGTATGACAGACACAGAATGGGATATTCAAAACAGAAAGGCACTTGGAACAATACAGCTGTGCCTAGCGGCGTCGATAGCATTTAATATTTCAAAGGAAACGACAACACAGGGTTTAATGTCGGCATTGGCCAAACTATATGAAAAACCCTTGGCCTCAAATAAGGTATTTCTTATGAAGCGTTTATTTAATATGAAGATGTCAGAAGGTGGATCTGTCGCAGACCATTTAAATGATTTTAATACAGTTACAAGTCAGTGAAGTTCTGTAGGGGTAAATTTTGATGATGAAGTTAGGGCTCTGTTATTTCTGTGCTCATTGCCAAAAAGTTGGAATGGTTCAGTTATGGCCATTAGTAACTTTGTCTCTGGATCTAGTACTTTAAAGTTTGATGATGTTGTCAGTGCAATCCTTAGCGAGGAAATGCGATGGAAAAGCTCCGTTGAGACATCAAGTAATGCTTTGAGTGCAAAGTCTAGGGGAAGAAAAATGGAAAGAGGAAAGAGCTCAGGATATCGCAGTAAATCAAGGAAAGGCAGATCCAAGTCCAGATCGGGGATAGTGTGCTGGAAATGCGGAAAGAAAGGACACCTAAAGAAAGACTGTAGATCTCGGAAGGGAAAAGAAGGAGATGCACAGCAAGAAAACAATCATGAAGCAAATGTGACAGGTGAGGTGTTACAAGATGCGTTGATTATTTCTTTCGAAAATATTACTGATTCTTCGGTGGTAGATTCAGGGGCCTCATTCCATGCCACACCTGATAAGAAATATTTTCATGACTATGTTCAAGGAGATTTTGGACAAGTCCATTTGGGTGATGATAAACCCTGTAAAATTGTTGGAATGGGTAAGGTTCTTGTAAAACAGCATAATGGAAACCAATGACTACTAAAGGAGGTAAGGCATGTTCCAGATCTGAAGAAAAATCTGATTTCAACAGGGCAGTTACGCGATGAAGGTTGTGTGACAACTTTCACAGATAAAGCTTGGAAAGTCACCAAAGGAGCCCTGGTAATAGCAAAAGGCGAAAAGATTGGTACATTGTATTTATGCAATGGTATTTCTAACTTTGTTAATGCTTTAACTTCCAAAGGAGCAGATACAGCATTATGGCATCATAGGCTCGGACACATGAGTGAGAAGGGGATGAAGATTCTTCACTCAAAGAATTTTTTGTTGGGTTTGAAAAATGTTGATTTGGACTTCTGTGAAAATTGTGTTTATGGAAAACAGAAGAGAGTCAGATTCCTTAGAGTTGGGAAATAAAAGATCAAAAAATTAGAGTTTGTGCATACAGATGTATGGGGACCTACTTAGGTATCATCTCTTAGTGGCTCTCGTTATTATGTTACTTTTATTGATGATGCAACCAGAAAAACCTGGATTTGTTGTATTCGAAATAAATATGATGTATTTGATACTTTCAAGAAATGGAAAGCTTTGGTTGAAAATGAGACAAGAAAAAGGTTTAATTGTCTCAGATTAGACAATGGAGGTGAATATTGCAGCAAAGAGTTTGATAGGTACTGTTCAGAGAATGGAATTCGTAGAGAGAAGGCAATTCTAGGAACACCACAAGAAAATGGCGTGTCAGAAAGGATGAATAGGACAATCATGGAGCATGCAAG
Organism: Pinus tabuliformis; assembly: GCA_031772625.1. Classification (NCBI taxonomy): domain Eukaryota; kingdom Viridiplantae; phylum Streptophyta; class Pinopsida; order Pinales; family Pinaceae; genus Pinus; species Pinus tabuliformis. The sequence continues at coordinate 95,303,131 of CM062816.1, read as the reverse complement.
GTGCATGAGATTGCATGCAGGATTGCCTTTACAATTTTGGGCAAATGTTGTAGATACTGTTGTTTATCTAATAAACAGAGGGCCTTCAAGTTCCTTGGATGGTGGTATTCCAAAGGATGCATGGACAGGTAAAAAGGTAAACTACTCTTTTTTGAAGACTTTTGGTTGTGAAGCCTTTGTCCACATTAACAAAGAAAATAGAACAAAGTTTGAGGCAAAATCAAAGAAATGTACCTTTATTGGATATGGTGTTAATGATTTTGGTTATCACTTATATGATTATGAAAATCACAAAATCATTAGGAGCAGAGATGTAATATTCAATGAAAAGGTCTTGTATAAGAATCAGTTGCAGGAAAAGAAATAGGAAAAAGAAAACAGAGAATACACAGTGCTTGACGATATCATAGGAAAAGTGATGGTGCCTGAAAATCATAATGATCAACAGCCAGAACAACAACCACGACAACAACAAGCACTTCAAACACATGAAAGTGGTGTTAGAAGATCTATCAGGATAAGTAGAACCCCTGAATGATACTCTCCTTCATTATATTATGTATTGTTGACTGATTCTGGTGAACCAGAATGTTATGAAGAAGCAGTGCAGGTAGAAACTAGGAAGAAGTGGGAGCAAGCCATGAAAGAAGAGATGGACTCCTTAGCACGTAACCAGACTTGTGACTTAGTCAGGTTGCCTGCAGGTAAAAAAACACGGCAGAATAAATGGGTTTACAGGTTGAAGGAAGAAGATGGACAAAAACAGAGGTACAAAGCTAGACTTGTGGTGAAGGGGTTTGCACAGAAGAAAGGTATTGATTTTGATGAAATATTTTCTTCTGTTGTTAAAATGACTTCAGTCAGAGCTATTTTAAGTCTAGTAGCAGCTGAAGATTTGCATCTTGCGCAGTTAGATGTAAAGATAGCCTTTCTCCATGGGGATTTGGAGGAAGAGATATATATGCAGTAGCCATAAGGATATCAGGTAAAAGGGAAGGAGAAACTAGTGTGCAGGTTGAAGAAGAGCTTGTATGGCTTAAAACAGGCTCCAAGGCAGTGGTATCTAAAATTTGACAGGTTTATGTCTGAACAAGGTTATACTAGATGTCGCTATGATCATTGTGTTTATCTCAAAAGGCAAAATGATGGCAACTATATTATATTGTTATTGTATGTAGATGACATACTTGTTGCAGGTTCTAACATGCAGGAAATAAATTTGCTCAAAAGAAAATTGGCAAACTCATTTGCAATGAAGGATTTGGGTGCTACAAAACAAATCCTTAGTATGAGAATAACTAGAGACAGGCAGAATCGCAAACTAACATTATATGAAAGTGAGTACATAGAAAAGGTGTTGAAAAGGTTTAATATGCAGAATGCAAAACCAGTTAGTATACCTTTGGCTAGCCATTTCAAATTAAGGAGGCGTGTCCCAATACTCAGGAAGAAATGGCTCATATGTCTAAAGTTCCATATGCATCAGCAGTTGAAAGCTTAATGTATGCAATGGTCTGCACAAGGCCTAATATTGCACATGCAGTGGGAGTTGTAAGCAGGTACATGAACAATCCAGGAAAAGAAAATTGGATGGCAGTGAAGTGGATTCTTAGGTATTTGAGAGGTACCACAAATCAACCGTTATGCTTTGGTGGTTCAAACATTGCTCTACAGGGATATGTTGACGTAGATATGGCAGGTGATAGAGATAACAGGAGGAGCACTACGGGATATGTATATTGCAGGTGGAACAGCTAATAGTTGGGTTTCAAAAATCCAAAGTGTTGTTGCATTTTCAACAACAGAGGCAGAGTATGTTGCTGCTACAGAGGCTAGTAAAGAAATGATTTGGTTACAAAAGTTTCTGAATGAATTTGGTAAGAAGCAGGAGTTGGGCAGGTTATACAATGACAGCCAGAGTGCATACATCTTGCAAAGAACTTTTCATTTCATTCCAAGACTAAACATATACAACTCAAATACCATTTCATACGGTCAGCATTGGAAGATGGACAGTTGAAGCTGGAAAAGATACACACTAGCCAGAATCCTGCAGATATGCTAACAAAAGTTGTAACCAAGGAGAAACTGAGAATTTGCTCAGTTTCAATTGATCTTCAAGTATGATGAAGAAGATGAGAAACAACCAGGTCCAAAGTGGAGTCATTGTCTAGAAAATGAAGCAGCGGTGGAGTTACTATAATCAGTCTCCAAGTGGGATATTGTTGGGTGTGGAGCCTGATTATCTTCTGTATTCAAAGGTTTCAGCCGGATGTATACCCCAAGAATACTGTACACCCCTCCACGCGGGGGGGTGTGGAGGGGACTTATCCCCCCCGCGGGACCTCGACGGGGGTTCAGGGGCAGCGCCCCCGAAGCTAGAAACAGATATAAAATTGCCTTGTAAAAGTCTAGTAATTTCTAATCAATCTAGGCCGTTCATTAGGCGGATGATCTGACAATAGAAGTAATGTTTACTTTAGGGTTTTTTGCCCTAGAAGGCAACCCCTCACTATATATGAGAGAATTGTATTGCATCTATGTATATCTGTATTCTGAGTGAGGAAGAGAGAGGAGATTGAGAGCGAAGAGGGTGTTATAGCTGATCTACTGTGGGTTGTATCTTTTTAGTTTGTTGGATAATATAATAAAAGAAGGACTGGCTGTTTCTCCATGGATGTAGCCCAAACTGGGTGAACCACGTATATCTGTGTCTCTCTTGTTTTATGTGTTTTTTGTGTTTATATTTCTGCAATATTTTTTGTGTTCCATTACTCTGTAATATATAATTTTCTAACATCTAGTACAGAAGTACAGTGCGAGTTGCCAAGAGGAGCAGAGAGATTTTCCATAGGGATATCGTGACTCAGAGGGAGTATGGTTTCAAAGGGAGCATCCCTATGGAAACTAACACTTTAGGATCTAGAGAGATCAAGCTCATTATTGCAGTAGTTGTAGCAATGATGCAGTAGTAGCAACAATATGAGTAGATCAAAGGTCAGAGTCGCAGAGATGGGCAAGGTCCATTGAGGAGTCCACCTCATAGGATCATTACTTGGCTACGAGGGCCCATAGTTTTCAGTAGCAAGATGGATCAGTGGCAGTTGATGCAGTTAGTACCAGAGTGAAAGTTGCAGACTAGTAGCCATCAAATGCTAAGAAGCACAAAGCAGTGTTGACAGCAGAGCAAGTGGCTCAATGTAGAGTTTGCAACAACACAGATTCTTCAATGACAGTGCAGTATCTAGTAGCAGTTGGAGTCTCAGGAGACAGAGGCATCATACCAAGTACAATTGATCCAGTATTTCAGATGCTTCTCAGTTGTAGTAGTTGCAGTTGTAGCAGCAACAGATGAGAGGGAGTTGCAATGAAGATGCAGTGTTGGCAACAGTATCAAAGTGTTAGTAGAAGCACAGATGCAGCATCAGAGTTGCACAGTGGTTGGTGGGTAGTAGTGGCCAAATATCAGCAGCATGAGAGGAGATGATAAAAAGACAAAGTTGTTGTACGGTGTGCAACGCTAGAACACAGCCCTTGCTAAGAGGGAGTGTTAGTTTTTTGCAGCATCAGATGTGTTCTAGCCACGAAATTTGTTGGAGAAGCTAGAATGCATGAGATCTCAAAAACCCAAAAATTGTTTATGGAAATTCCACCTAGAAATGACTTAATTAGATTATTAGCGTATTTTTTAATGTTTCCTAAGTCTAAACTTAGGAAAACTAGTTATTTTATCATAATTAATTAAGTCAAGGTGATAATTCTCTAGAAACTCACACGTAATTAATTAAGTCAAGGTGATAATTCTCTAGAAACTCACACGGATCAACAGGGAATTAATTTGGGCCCTTGATGAAGTTCTAATCTTGGCCATTTGTGATCCAACAGAGGATTATAAGAAGAAGTCGATGGGTAGATGGAGAACACGCCAGAGAAACTTGAGCAATTCTATTTCTAGAGAGCAGCAATAGTTGTAGGAGAGACAAAAATCGAAGTAGAGACAATGATGGGTAGGGACAATGATCCGGAGGAAGTTTTCCAGATCCAGAGAGGCAACAGGAAGTGACAGAAGTGATCCACGCAAAAGCAACACAAAGACTGCGCAATAGTTGAAGCAGAGCAGTTCGATTTAGCTAGGAGGAAGTCGATTCAGCTTCTAGAGATAGGGGAAGTCTTCCAGAGGGCAGGAGAGTCACTTCTAGCAACAGAAACAAGCTAGACAGCTTGCTCGGAGGCAAATTTGAGCCACACATGTGAGAGGTTGCACAGAGGGCCTACATTGGGGTTTGGATGGCCAGTTTTTCTGAAGGAGCCATTTTTGGGAATGCTAGTGGGGTGAGAGAATTTTCTCTCTAATTATTTATGCCAGATACTTGTTGATTGGATTGCCAGTTGGGCTTCCATAGATTGTACTCAGATTTCACTGCTGCATAATAATAAAAACCCTCAACTGCTGCATCGGTTTTCCCAAGTTGGTTTTTTCTGGGGACATTTGTCCAAAAATAATGGTGTCATATTTTTATGTGCGTGTACTACATTTTCTCATATTCCAGCGCTATTTTTTTCTTCCGCAGTTTTTATTTGTGAAAATCACAGTGTAAATTATTTGGTATTTTCCGTGGCAAACCGCAAATAAATTGTTAAATAAATTAATTAGGAAAATAATTTCCAGTTGTTGTGCTAGATGAAATTTTCACATTGTATACCCCATAAAAGAGGCCTGCACCCCATAAAAACATGTTTTCCCTTTCATTTAAGCTCATTTCACTCAACAGGTTGGAGGTGTCAGAAGAAGTGCAGCTAGGTTATTGTGTTGTGTTAAAAGGGATTCCAAGTGTTGTGCAAGTGGAATTTTCCACCAATCTTCAAGATTTTTGTCTACAACAGTCCATTGTCTTTTTCATTTCACCAAAATCATGGCTTAATCATCAAGGGAAGCTGGGAAAAATTAAAGGGAAGGGAGGAACGCCCCCATTAATGTTCCCCCCCTCCATTTTCTTCAGGGCCTGCTAGTGGTTCATCTGCTAGAAGTGAGGCTGCAATAGTAGCTTCAAATGCTGAAAAAAAACATTATTTTAGCAAGACAACAGGCTAAAGAGAAAAAGTTGTATGATTAAATTTTTATCATGATCAAGTAAAATTCTAAATGTTTTTAGTTTCTAAATTCTAAAAAAATTGAATCTTTGTGTATATTCATTTTTGTATGTGTAATTTCCTAATATATCTATATATAACAAATTTGTTTGTTTGTAACGTGTCATCTGTGCCCTGTTTCTGGGGCCTTCATGTCTTGACTCTTGTGTCAGACACTCATATTTCCATGTCCTCCATGTCTTGTGTCATCAGGTCATGTAACTTATCTGTGAAGATACTCTGGTTTATTAAAGTATAAGTTCGAAACATTTCACTCTGAAGTCTTAAATGAAACCACTCAATGCCATGAACATAATATTGATTTTGTGAAACAGCACTTATGTGTGAATTATGGACACAAACATAATATACAAAACCAATAATGCATTTGATGCGAAATTGCCAGGCCAGTTGATGTAAAAAATGATGAATATGGATAACTTGGATAGCGTGATGAACCAAAAAAAATAATTCAAGAAACAAGTACAGAGACTGAAGAGTGACTGAAATATTTTAACGAAATAAAAAAGCACTACGATGCTCTCATAAAGCTGTTTTGGTAGAGAAACTTCTGAAAATGCCACTTTCCTTTGAAGGTTGGTTCTTCCATTTTACCAATTGTAGAGCCTTCCATATCACAAAAAAAATTCAATGATGTACCTTCAGATAAATGTCAACAGCTCTGTACAACCCATCATGCAAAGACCGTGAGTTCTCTGGCAGAGCCTCTGTCAATGACTTGAATTTGGCTGGTTTCAGGTTTAAATCTGAAGCAACCTCGGCAAGATAATCATCAATCAATGTCGCAGCAGTCATCAGATGATTTGATGATGGGGATACTGGGGTTGAAGAAATGGCTCTGAAACTTTCTTGGTTAAATGTGAGGAAATGCTGAATAATCCGCTCCATGCAATCAGTATCATACAGAGTTTCCTCTGAATATGAGTGATTGATGATCAACATACTATCAAGAGTAGAGAGCTCCAACTGTATGCCAATCCTCCTCTCCAAACGGTCCTTACATATATGACTTGCATTCAATATTATTGCCATTCGCAGCATTGCAAACAAAAATCTAGATGGAATTGTTCCCTTTTCCATGGGTAGGAGACGTTCTATTGCTTCCAACAACATTACATGATCTGTTGCAGATAAAAACGGCCCCAAAGAAATTCTTTCATCTTTACTGCCTGTGTCATGATCACCATACCGTCCTCTCAGGCCAGGAAGGTGCTTTTTTGCAAAATGCATTATAGCCCCAGCAACATTTTTTGTCGGCATGCCGTTAGCTTCCATTCCTTTTATAACCTTTTCAAACATAGGAAGGCAGAGGACTGAGATATCCTCGTACCACCAACCTGAAAAAGAACATCTCTCTCTTTCACTGCTGCTGATCCCATTCCACAAGAAACTTCCTCCAGGGCTGTGCAGAGGATCCTGTGCCTTCATAGACCATCCAAATAAGTTTGTGTTTGTACAAGACATAGTAGCTAAAGCATTCACACATCTTGTCACTATTTGAAGTTCTTCTGCTTTTGTCAAAACTGGTTCACAGCTCCGGAGAGCACAGATGCAGTCATTCCAGCTTCCAAGGATAACTTTATGCAAGTATTCTTCAGCCTTTGCAATAAGATTACCTTCCCCATATTCTTCAGTCATTTGGAGATATTCGGCTGCACATAGCACAATTCCAATGTTGGAAGGTGTAAAGTCCACCTTCTCTCCATAACAAAATTTTGCAGCAAGTTCAAATGCTTCTGGACCTCCAGGAAAATCTGGTAACTGGACCCGGTTAATAGGTCTTTTATCATCTGTTGCTTTGGAAACAATGTTTGCTATCCTCCCAGACTTAAACAAGAGGGGAAACTGTTAAAAATCAAAAACTATTATTAGATTTCTTTTCCACTGCTTCAGAGATGAAACGTTCAAAGAAAATCTGAAAAACAACAAAAAACAAGATTACAACTTACCATATGTAAACTATAAACAAAAAATGTGCTTGCAGAAATGGTATCTGCCCATTAAGAGAGAAATGGGCATCTTACAAGCATGCAGGTGACATACATTACCATTGTCAAAGTGTACCAAAGACATGCACAAGGCATGGGGCCATGGGATATAAAAGGACAAATATATTTATTGAATAAAAGATTAAAACAAGAAGATTATTATATACAAGAAAGAGAACATATTTATCCTGTTGTACAAGTTGGATGCAAGAAAGTGCAGTCCACCTACAAGGTTGCACACAGTACATAAAATGGAAATAAACACACATCATAGTCTAAAAGAAGCAAATAATGGAGAAAACAAACTTAACCAATCTATTATATTAGAGCTTCCAAAGTTCCAAACATTACATGTAAGCATCCATGGGGTACCACCAGTTATAAAAAATGAGATTAGCCCCTTCTTGCACTTCTTGAGATATAGTGTTTGAAAACTCAAGTGCGAGACCCAGTGCCACTGTCACCTCACCAACCCTCTTCTCGCTTTTGGCCAACTCTCCTCCAACTCAAGGGGTTTCTCCCTAGGATAGGATTGCTAGGGCATGGTAGTTCCAAGATTTGAGTTCAAAGGTTTCTATGACTCAATATTAAAGTTTTAGGTTAACCAATAGAGGTTCAAATAGGTTCCCAAACACACAATCAAGGGATTACTTGATGGTCGTGGAGAGGGAATGCTAGCGAACAATTTCAAGGATTATAAAAAAAGAGGTGATAGAGAATAGAAGAACAATGCCTTCATTTGCTAGGTCTTAGACTTTTGTGATCCATATTGATAATGAGATTGTCTTTCGGATTAATCACATCATTAAGATTTGGTCGATGTTTCAAACCATCTAATGTAATTCATCCTTAGGAAAAAGGTGAAAAAATCAATCTATCCAAATGTTTAAATAGCAGAGATACATCCGTGTATTATTCCTATGGATTCTTTACAGTAAATAACAAAGAAAACATAGACATAAAAACCATGAAAATTAAACACATGAATCAGTCCATGAAATTGCACCAAAAACTACTTTGCTGAGTCATTTTATTATAATATGAAGAGGGTACAACGAGGTGCTGGAAAGAGTGCACCTGGGCTTGCTCAAGGCAAGCTAGCTAACCCCAAATGAATAATAAGAAGTCCCTCCCAAATATGATGCGGCTCCCTCCTGGCTCTACGCTGAAACTATCAAGAAATATGCCACTGGTTGTGAAGAACTATTGCTAGGGCCTCCTCCGGTGCTCAGAAAATTCTGGGAAATTAACCACGAGCTCTCCACCAAAAATCCACAAAAACCCACAACAGAATTGGCCAAATGTTGAAATCGAAATTTCGGCCAAATTTCCCCTTGCTCCTCTTGCTGCTGGCTGAGTTTGGACCCCTGTTTGACCCCTCAAATCTGCCTAGAAAATTCTACAATTTTAGATATGAGATCCTTGTCAAAAACCTAGAAAAACCTAGAAAGGGTTTCCCTTGGTTCCAAACTTCAAAATTTGACCCTTCACAGCTTGGCCCTCCACCAAATTCAAATTTTGTTACTGTGGTTGCTCCTATCAATCTCTACTCTCCAAACTACAACAATCCTCCTCCAATGGCCCTCCAAATGAAATCCCAACAGCTCAGCTCCTAAATCCTTCTCTCAAGCCTCCCCACAATCAGCTCCACCAATGACTGTGCAGTCCTGGGACAAGTCTACGCAGGCCCAACCAAAGAAATTTGTCTTGCTGAGAAGGGCACTCTCAACTCCCATAAATTCTCTTCCTTCACCTGCAATTTGGACAAGGAATTTCCCAGTAATGGTATAGCCTCTAATTTCAGTACCCCACTTCACCCAAGAATTGTGTGGTTCTTCTTCTGCGTCCAGGCTGAAGCTAAGGCAAGTCGTACCACCTAAGACTGGTCCCCCAAGTCTCCACAAAGTCATGACAATACCTCCCTAGGGTGGCACTCGTGGTCCACCGAAGAAGAGGGTGAGATTTCCCCTTGGAAACCTCTAGTGCTAAACAACACTTGTGACTCAATTGAACAACTAGAGCAACAATGTGTAAATGTCAAATTATCAAAAGGTGCCCAATGCTGCCTTCAACCCTCTATTTGTAATTGTTGCCTCACCTTTCCTTGTGGGTTCCTCATCCAAATATTTCAACCTCCTTTCCACAAATCGATTTTTCCTCCAAGGGGTGCGTATTCCATGAGGGGTGGCCCCCATATTCCACTACTATTGAAGTTTTCGATTTCTCCTAACTCCCATGTACCAAAAATGTCTCCAATGCTCAAATTACAAAATTTTGCTATGCTTAGCACTTCCCCAATAAACTTAGTTAAGCACGCTTGAGCCAGAGGAGTTCTAGGATGGGTGACCTCCTGGGAAGTCCTGGTTACCGGGTGCAAGCCCCGGAAGTGATGATTGATGCTATGTGATTCATTTCACTAGTTTCAATCCCACTTCTTCACCCCTGTGAGCATCACCCGATGCAATGAGTGCTAAGTGAACTATTCAAAAATCATGAGAAATTAGTCAGTTACGACTACCTCTCATGGAAATGGTCATACGTGAATGACTTACTTAACGCAGTTGAATCCCAAAATGATATCTAATATAATGCACTGCGTAAACCCCCATACTTAGTTAATCCTGTTAAATAACAAATCAAAATTGGGGATATCACAATCCGGGTCTAGAGTTAGCCATTGGGAATAAGCCATTATGAATTCGCTGTTAGGAATTAGATGTTAGGGATTAGTTGCTAGAAGAATTGAAATAATAAAAATTATTATTATTTTGATATTAAATTAATATTAAATTAGATTAAATTAAATTAATATTTAATTATAGAATAAGAATTAGTCGTTGGGAATCAGCTGCTATGAAATAGATGTTAGGAATTAGATGTTAGAAGAATTGAAATCAGCTACTATGAAATAGATGTTAGGAATTAGATGTTAGACGAATTGAAATAATAAAAAAATTATTAAGTATTGGGGGTTTTCGCAGTGCATTATATTAGATATCATTTTTTGGGATCAACTGCGTTAAGTAAGTCATTCATCTATGACCATTTCCATGAGAGGTAGTCGTAACTGACTAATTTATCATGATTTTTGAATAGTCCACTTAGCACTCATTGCATTAGGTGATGCTCAAAGGGGTGAAGAAGTGGGATTGAATCTAGTGAAATGAATCACATGGCATCAATCATCACTTTCGGGGCTTGTACTCAGTAACTAGGACTTCCCAGGAGGTCACCCATCTTAGATCGCCTATGGCTCAAGCACACTTAACTATGGAGTTTTCCCCACAGTTAAACCCACTTAGCTTGCTACCCCATTTGCAAAACCTTAGCAAGTATTGTGCCTCATGAACCATTCAAGTAGAGTTCCCTTCACTCTTTTGAATTAAGTATTGGGGGTTTTCGCAGTGCATTATATTAGATATCATTTTTTGGGATCAACTGTGTTAAGTAAGTCATTCATCTATGACCATTTCCATGAGAGGTAGTCGTAACTGACTAATTACTCATGATTTTTGAATAGTCCACTTAACACTCATTGCATCTGGTGATGCTCACAGGGGTGAAGAAGTGGGATTGAATCTAGTGAAATGAATCACATAGCGTCAATCATCACTTCCTGGGTTTGCACCTGGTAACCAGGACTTCCCGGGAGGTCACCCATCCCAGATCGCCTCTAGCTCAAGCGTGTTTAACTATGGAGTTTTCCCCACAGTGAAACCCACTTAGCTTGCTACTCCATTTGCAAAACCTTAGCAAGTATTGTGCCTCATGAACCATTCAAGTAGAGTTCCCTTCACTCTTTTGAATTAAGTATTGGGGGTTTTCGCAGTGCATTATATTAGATATCATTTTTTGGGATCAACTGTGTTAAGTAAGTAATTCATCTATGACCATTTCCATGAGAGGTAGTTGTATCTGACTAATTTCTCATGATTTTTGAATAGTCCACTTAGCACTCATTGCATCGGGTGATGCTCACAGGGGTGAAGAAGTGGGATTGAATCTATCAATCACATAGTGTCAATCATCACTTCCGGGGCTTGCACCCGGTAACCAAGACTTCCCGAGAGTTCACCCATCCCAGATTGCCTCTGGCTCAAGCACGCTTAAATTATTATTATTTTCATATCAAATTATTATTAATTATTCTTATAAGTAATGGTAGAATAATATTAAACTTATTTTTATAATCAATATACATATATAAATATATAAATTCTTATTCTATAATTAAATAATTAATTTAATTTAATAATAATTTAATATTAAAATAATAATATATTTTTTATTATTTCAATTCTTCTAACATCTAATTTCTAACAACTGTTTCATAATGACTAATTCTTATTCTATAATTAAATATTAATTTAATTTAATTTAATTTAATTAATTTAATATCAAAATAATAATAATTTTTATTATTCCAATTCTTCTAGCAACTAATTCCTAACGGCGAATTCTCAACGGCTAAATCTAGACCTGAATGCATCTCTGCTATTTAAACATTTGGATAGATTGATTTTTTCACCTTTATACTAAGGATGAACCACATTAGAAGGTTCGAAACATCGACCAAATCTTAATGATGTGATTAATCCGAAAGACAATGCCTTAGTTTTTGAAATGTATATATATCTATATATATATATATATATAAAGAGAGAGAGAGAGAGAGAGAGAGAGAGAGAGAGAGAGAGAGAATAAAACAATTCTAAGGTTTCCTTGGAGTGATAACTAGTTCCAAACAAGCTAGAGAAAATAAACTTACCCTAGAATTTGAAATCTAGGGTCTCAAATTTTCCAAATGATTAAGGAAAAGAAAAATTTATCTCTATTCCTCAAATACTTGAAAGAAGGGTTTAGCTCAACAAGGGACAATGAAGCAAATACCAAATAAACTAACTTAGCACATGAACATCTATCCCATGAACATAATACCAAGATAAAACAAATAAACTAACTTACTTCATTATGCATCATCCAAGATCCACCATAAGCATCCATGACAAGAGATCACATCGCATCACAATTCCAACTAAGAAAAGTAACTCAACTTATCCATCCATCGCCAAATTATAAGAGAGAAAAATAAAAATAAAATCTAGATCTCCTATGGGATTTCTCTCCCAAATCCCACCATGAATATATAAGAGTAAGTGAAAAAATATTTATAGAGGTGGTGTTGAACTTCCTCTTACATTACAATATTAAATTTTAGACCAAAATCCCCTATCTTAGCCTATGGAGCAAGAGGCCCCCTTCAACAATTAATTAATCTAAAATATGCCAATTAGGGGGGCATGCATGCCACTTGTTCAAATTATAAGGGTCAAAGACCTAAACAATGAAATATCTCCCTAAATGAGGGAAAAGTAGCGGCTTTGGTGCAGTGTCCTACCTCCTAAGGCCCTTCTCCTCCACTACATCAGCAAATACTATCTTCATGTGTGGACAAGTGGGTTGCAAATGCAAGCCTCGACCTCTATGTTGTTGGTAGAGTTGGCATGGATGTCAAAGGCGTTTCCAAAGAGATGGAGAAAGATCTCGCTATAGGTGCCTTTATTCCCTGTTCGTCATTCGTCAACTGCACCAGTTCAAGGTTGTTTGTGGATTTATGCAACTATAATTACAATCCAAAAGAGATTCAAAAGAGGCTTTACTTTTCACCTGCAAAGGTCATATATACAACTCAATTATGTATACCCACTCATTTATGAAGGTCCAGTCAATGGCTTGGATGTGAAATTTCCTTAAATGCACCGACTAGCAATTGTTCTCTTAACTGAATACAGTTTATTTGTTTACAACAAATAACGAATAACTCACTGATGCATTCTTCACAAATAAAATATGTTGTAGAAGTACAATAAGGAAATGAGAAATAGATGCAAACCCATAAATATTTGACACAACTATTTTGGACTAAACATCCCTGAAAAAACCCCAAAGGGAAAACTAGTGCAACAAATGAGGGTCTATTTTATTATGCAACAGATATAGAGAATTACAATCTGGATGCCCAACTGGCAATCCTCTGACAATCTATCTCAACTGAAAAATAATCTGGGAAATATTTTTCCCTCACAACAACTCGATCTGGCCCTCTCTAGCAAATTCACAATTCCCAGCTTATTCGCACACCTGCACTAGAAATGTGCACTATTTGCTCATAATAATTCGATCTACCTCTGGATCACTTCCATATGAGCCATCCCACCCTTCACTGCCCTTGGATTTGATTCGCTCTGCCTTCAACATGTAGATTTGGGATCCTGCACTTTGTTCTAGATCCTGCACTCCCACTTTTTGGGAATCTAGGCAACTCAAACTGCAGATTTTCAGCCTCCCTACTGGATAATTCGGCCTCCCTATCTAGGATCTGGAAACTAGAAAGCCCCTTGAGAATTTCTATGGAATTTCTTCCTACTACATGTTGAGAAATCTAGGGGCAACAAGTATAGGTGATTTCTCTTTCCTTGATAATTGATTGTGATGTCATTTTACTTCTTTAGATAGCTTCTTCTTTTTACTTGATTATTATTAGTGTTTGTCTTCATCAAATAGCTACCAAATCATAAAGAACAATGAGACAAAGGACACAAGATATAGGCGATCAGCCAGGGCCAAAACCTCTCCAACTTTGAGAGGAAAACCCACAAGAATTCTTCTTCTTATAGAACCTTCAATCGACGAATTCCAAGACCTAGACCCTCGACCAAAACCCCTCCAAGACGAGGTCAATGCCTTTCCTTGATGAGTTCATCTTCCACAAAGTCAGCCTTAGTCAAATTAGCCTTTCAGTAGCAGCAACTTCTCCTTAGACCTCCTTTTTCGGACCTGCAACTTTTTGACTGCAATTCGGCCTAACTACAGAAACCCTAGGCCGCACATGTGAATGACTATATGGAGAAATCATTCTCCTTTCTTCTTCGCTTGGTTAGATCTTCCTTCTTCACAAATTCGGCTTGCAACATGATTATTTTACCACACAAATTTGGTTTTCTAGGGTGACTGAAATTTTCGACTTCCTTGATGTAGTAAGAGCCCTAATGCTCCTCGCATGCGTGAGATATTTTAGCCCAAAACTAATTTTGAAATTTTTGTTCCTGATCTCCTTTCTTCATCCTCTTTTCTTCGCTCTCCTTCTCTTGCTTATGATCAAACTTGATGAAGTGAAGTATGTCTTCGAATGAGGCTAAGACCTTCCTTATATAGGCTTCTTGTCTCTTGATATGAGGCCGACTTCTCATTGTTTAAGGCCGACTTGTTGCTCGTGTAGCCGACTTGATTGATAGCCCTTGACTTGGTCTTGGAGGGTCATTTTGACTCTTTCTTTGACTCAAATAATTTTCTAACAATATGTAACATGCCCCAAATGGGTCTTTCATAGATGACAATGACTCTAATGACTTGATGAATCAATAACAAACCCTAAGAGCTCACAATGGGAGCTTGACCTAAAAATAAATTCCCTTGAGCATGAAGCCCATGCCTCATGATCAACGATAATAAATTTATTTTTCTCATTTCATTAAATACATAAAATCATGATTACATATGTCATTATAAAGACCGAACCTAGTTACATATTTCAACACTCCCTCTTAACTAGGGAGGTATTCATAATCCATACAAGGTACTTGGACATTCTCAATCTGAAGAATTCTCATAAGAGGAGTCGGATTGGTAACCCATCTGTATAGCATCATATCATCCAGCATTGTCACATAGCAAGGCCTTGACTAACAGCTCTATCTCTCCACAAGATCAAAGCACAATGCTGGCGAGACCAATGATTTATAGACACCATCATCATTGTTTCTCAAGGAGCAAACCCACTCGGGTGTTCACAGGGTATGTCCTTCCAGGACTATTCGTATCTTGGATTCCTAGTCCTCAAAGAATATCATTCCTCTACAACTACTCTTATCTTGGATGCCCTACCACATCCTCAAAGAGTATCGGATGCCATATGCTAAGCCAATCCTCCATTCTTTTCTTCCCAAGTGAAGACAAGAATGATATGTCTATCTCTCCCTCTCAAGTAGGGAGGATATACCCATTCCAATGAAGGAATGTACCCATTCGTATAAAATGAATATACCGAAGCTCCCTCTTGACTTAGGGACTTGCTTCCAAGTTTCTACTATATCAGAAACTTGCTTCCAGGCTCCATCTTAACTATGGAAATGTTCCCTGCAACATCATTTTTATTCATTGGTGGACATCATGGGACCTTCATCTGCTTGTATAGCTCTGGCATTCGATATCATGAATTTCATTTCTAATATTACGGAGCCTTAATATTTGGGACTTCTATGTAGGGCATCGGCCATCCATCACTTCTTGAATCAGGGTAATCATGTCATCGTTCCTTTCCTCAAAGAGTGATCCATTGGACCATATCTGGCTTTTCCTCATACAACTACCTTTTTCACATCATGTCTCCTTCAGGATCTTCCATCCTTCCACATGAGTATTAGTTGTAGATGACATCCACACTTCTCTTTAGGTAGCCCTATATTAGCCCATCCACATATTATTGATTATTCAAAAATCAGAAATGAACATCAAATCAAAAATTACCTTTTGCGATGGCCCTTCATCATGACATCTGCTTTTTGTAATATCAACATCATGCACACATATATATTGACACATCTCCAAGATATTCATTTGTCAAGGGTCTTCCTTCTTTTCAAACTTTTCCAAGGTCTTCATATCTTTCCCATGGAGATATCATAGTCAATTCTTCTAGTCATTGGATGTTGATTGCCTTCTCCATAGTTGCATCTTTCACGATCTTTGTTTCTTTATTCACAAATTGCTTCCCAGGAACTCCCAGTCATATTTCCTTCATCTTTGTCAACCATCATATTATGTTGATTTCATCTAGATAATATGTGACCCATGCATTGTTTCAACAAAAGAGATCCCTTTCCTTTAATCATACTCATGAGGTAGAGTATCTATCCCTGTTATCTGCAACTATATAATGACATGACTTATCTTATCAAACATATGCATACATACTTCTTTCCTTCTTTTTGGTCATCTAGACTTCCTTCAACAACTTCCTTTCCTTGATTGAAAGCATTTCAACCATCTCGACATGCTACATTCCTTATTCGTCATACCATCATTCTTTCAAACAATGAATCCCACTCAAAGTGGAATTCTCAACAAGACATTTGCTTCTTCCATGAAACAAATCTTCTAATGAAAAATCCAACAGAGTATCATGATTATCCTCATCTTGCAAATGCTTCTTCACAATGATATATGATGAGCTCTATACTAGATGATTCTCTTCTACCCATAAGTACTACTTACGCTTCTAGTGAGGTTATCAAGAGCTACTTCTTTCTAATGATGACTCTCATAAAATTCTACTTCAGCTATTTTTCAAGCTTCTTATGATGACGTCTTGAGATATTGCTTCAGTCATATGCTCCTATGATGCCATCTCCTAAAATGATGCATCATATCATGCTTCTAATGGTTCCTACCATGATAGCCATATTTTACAAAAAAAAAAATACTGAAAAGAACTAGGTAGAGAAGACTTATCTCAATCATAGTAGATATCTTTTAATTCTTCCTTCTTGGATCTCTTATTTTCAACTTCTTTCACTTCTTTGGTGACATGGACTTCTTCTCTTCCTCTTTTGATGTTTCCCTTCTTGAGTTTGGGACAATCTCTCTTTTGGTGCCCATATTGTTGACAATAGTGTTGTTTTTTTCAAAAACGCGCACTTTTTTCCCTCTGGCGATTTAATCGCGCTTTTTATGGGTAAAAAGCGGCACTTTTTTATAGCGCTTTTTTCCGAAAAAAGCGCGCTTTTTTCGAAAAAAAACGCGATTTTTTCGCAAAAAAGCGCGGGGGCGCGGGACAGCGGGTTTTATAATGAGAATTTCATTTTTTTTTGTTCATTTGCACTGTGGGCGCGCGTAGGAGGAGGAGAAGGTGTTGGAGAGAGGAGCTGGAGGGTTTGTGAGGAAATCTAAGGGATTGTAGGACAAATTCAAGAGGAGACCACCAATTTCTCCATAAAAACGGTATGTAGATTAATTTTTTTTTGTTTTCCTTGTTTAAAAACATTGTTTTTCATTGTTTTTGGTTGGGAAACTTCATATGGGCACCATTTTCCTTTTGTTTTCATTGTTTTTAAAGAATTTTTTGTATTTTTTCATTGATTTGGGATGGGTAAATTGGTATGACTATGGGAACCAATTTTTTATTTTTATTTTTCATTTTTTTTAAACATTGTTTATGTTTTTTCATTGTTTTTGGCATTTGCCATTTGGTTGGGTAACTTGGGTTTGGAACTTTGGATTCTAGAAATTTGTAACTTGTAATTTTGTAAATGCTAAATTGTAATCCTAAATTCCTATTTCCTAATCCTTGTTTTCCCATAAGTTTGCAAATTCAAAATTCAAAAACAAACATGCCAAGGAAATTGGATCCTTTCTGGGAATATGGTGAACCTAAAGCTCCGAATGATAGACAAAACTTGAATTGCAAGTTGTGTGGAAAGGACATACGCGGGGGGTGTACAGGTTGAAGTTTCACCTTGCACAAATCCCTGGACATGATGTGGGGCCCTGTATAAATACAAATCCTGAACTTATCCAAAGAGCCATGAGAGCATTGGGAGAAATAGAGCACACTAGAGAGGCCAAAGAAGAACTCAAAAGGCAACTAAAAAGGTCAGCTGAAGGAAGTGGGCCAAGTGGCACTGGTTCTACTGCAGCATCAGTCAATCCGGTAGCTGCATCATCATTTTTTGTTCCTCGAACCACACCTGGTTCACAACCATCTATCGGTTCAATGCTAAAAAGAACTGAAAAAGAACAAGCTGACAGGTTGAAGGCAAAATTTCTCCTCTGGAGTGATATTCCTTTCAGCATTGTAAGGAATAATCCATTTTTCCAACCTACTGTTGATGCTATTGCCAGTGTTGGCCCGGGGTACAAAATCCCTTCTTATCATGATTTCAGAGGCCGGATTCTTCAAGATGAAAAGCGTGACTGCACCCATAGATTGGAGGATTTTAGGGCATCATGGGCACAAACAGGATGCACTGTTATGTCAGATGGTTGGACTGACCAAAAGGGGAGAACCCTTATAAACTTCTTGGTTAGTTATCCCAAGGGGACTATGTTTATCAAATCTGTTGATGCATCTCATCAAATCAAAGATGCAAGAACTTTATGTGATTTGCTGGATGTGTTTATTTTGGAGGTGGGTGAACAACATGTTGTCCAAGTCATAACGGACAATGCTGCAAATTATGTTGCTGCTGGTAGAATGCTTATGGACAGGCATCCTACTTTATTTTGGACACCTTGTGCTGCCCATTGTATTGATTTGATGTTAGAGGACATAGGGAAAGTTCCCTTTGTCAAAGATATTGTTGACTCATCAAAAAGCATCACAAAATTTATATATAATCATACATCTGTGCTTAGCTTGATGAGAAGATTCACCAACAACAAAGAGTTGGTGCGCCCCGCCATTACACGGTTTGCCACGAGTTTCATATCTCTTCAATCCCTCCTGAATTCTATGTGGGATTTGAAGAGAATGTTTCTTTCAGAGGAGTGGCGTGCTATGTCAATGAGCCGCAAACCAGAAGGAGAGGCCGTATGCAGACTAGTTTCATACCAGGAAGACTTTTGGGCGGGAGTGCAGGAGGTGTGCACCGTTACTGAACCTTTGGTAAAGGTTCTTCGGTTGGTTGATGGTGAGAAGCCCGCAATGGGCTATTTGTATGAAGCCATGGACAGGGCCAAAGAAGCCATTCAGGCCTACTATGATGATAAGGGAGATGATGGGTTTCAGAAACAACTCCTTCTATGGGGAGTGATTGATGAGCGATGGAACAACACACTCCATCGTCCCATTCATGCTGTTGGGCTTTTCCTGAACCCTGCATTTTCTTATGCATGTGGGTTTGATTTTGATGCTGAGATCATGGATGGATTCTTATCCTGTGTCCAGAAGATGGTGCGATCTCCAGAACAACGTATAGAGATCTCTAAACAAATTGAGACATATAAGATGGCAGGTGGCATATTTGGCTTTGAGATGGCTGTCACTGATAGGACGATTAAAATGCCAGGTATTTTTTAGTTTGTAACTTTGTTTCAAATTTCATTGTCTTTTCAAATTCCATTTTTTTCTTATGTTTATTTAAAATTTTATTTGTAATTTTGTTGTAGATGCATGGTGGAAGATGTATGGTGGCAGAGTACCCCTTTTGCAAAAGCTTGTCGTACGCATCCTCAGCCAAACATGCAGCTCCTCAGGATGTGAGCGCAACTGGAGTGTATTTGAAAAAATACACAAGAAGATGCGCAACAGGTTAACACTTAAACATTTAAAATATTGCAAATTTCCAAATAAATTTTTGAATTCATTAAACAATATTTTTTTTATAATATTAATTATTAATTATTATTTCATGATCTTTGTACAGGTTGGAGTCCCAACGACTTAATGACATGGTCTATGTCTACTACAATCTTCGATTGTGGGTGAGGCAACTTGAGAGGACACCTGATGTGGATGCCATCTCATTGGATAGGATTGACACCACTGCTGCATGGAGGGTTGAGGCCGAGAGGCCTCTCATGGATTCTGTTGATGATTGGTTAATGCAGGATGTAGTGGACGGGGAGGAGGAACAGGAGGAGGAGGAGGAGGAGCAGGAGGAGGAGGTGACACCGCCTACCCGGGCTACCACTAGGACCAGTAGAGGACATGGTCTACCTCCTGTAGCTCATACTTCTAGTTCTTCAGCTTCTAGAGCACATCAGACTCCACTGCCATTTCCACCAGCACAGGCACCAGCATCTACATCTAGAGGGAAAGAGAAAGCTGTGACATTTTCTCGCAAGAGGGGCAGAGGAAATCAATAAGATTAGACTTTCATTTTATTGTATATGAGTCTATGACATTATGACATGATGAGATACATTATCATATTTTTTGTTGATATTTTGACGCTGAGCTGGGACTCAGGAGTCAGGACTTACTATTCAGGACATGATTCAATGTTATGTGTGATTTTAGCGCTAGAAATGATATTAAACATCTTATATATTAGTTTTCTTATCATATTTATGTGTCAATGTATTTATTTTATGTTGTAGATGGTTTAGATATTAAAAAAATTGAAAAAAAATGAATATTTTTGTACCAAACGCTTTTTTTCCGCTTTTTTCCCGATTTTTCAGATTTTTTCCGCTTCATTCTTGGCGCCGATTTAATCCCGCTCGCGCTTTTCACAACATTGGTTGACATCCATAGCATTGAACCTTCGCCATATTCTTCTTCCTTTTCTGAGGACCAAATTTCCCAAACTTTCCTTTCCTCTTCACCATGGCAACGTATGCTTGAGTTTGCTCAGTTGATCCTACATCACATTTTTCCTTCAACCTAGTTTCTTCAATTTTGCATAGTGATCATAGATCATTGAATGGAGTAGCTTCCTTCTTCCCATAAATGCTTGATGTAAAGTTACCGCATTCCTCTGGTAGTGCATTGAGCATTATAGTAGTCATTTCCTTGTTAGAAATTATCTCTCCCAACTCTTGTATTTGGTCCCTTATTTCAGACACCCTCATAAAGTACGAGGTTATTCATTCTTCTTTTGATATCTTCATCTTGTAGAGTTCTTGCCTTAACGAGATTACTTCTCCTGCGGTGCTTATAGAGAAGAATTCTACAAGTTTTCCATATATTTCTTTTGATGTTTCTAATTTTGATACATAGGGAATGAGGGGATTCTTAATGGATTCTATGAGAATCCTTTGAGCCCTTACTTCCCCTTTCATGAATTATGCGTGAGCTTGAGCTTCTTCCTTTGTAGGTTTACTAGTTGAGCCTTTAACATGTTCCATAACTTCATTTTCTATGAGGTTCATGTCTGTCCTTTTCTTCCATGTAAGAAAGTTTGAAACCCCAACCAACTTGTTGCTTTCCTTGCAAAAAGACATTTTGATAGACTCTGATGTGGGAATTGAAGATACTTGAGAAGATGCTCTTTGATGACAATATCTTCAATCTGTTGCCTTCTTGATTTTGATGATGATGACAACGCCCTTGCTTTCCTTGGATGAGTGGACTTCAAGATGCTTCGATTTGTATCCTTTCCTTGAGTAGAGATAGGGTCTTTGAGGTCCCCTTCTTTGAGGTGATGATTGTGCAAGAATCCCAAGAATGTTCCAAGCGTAGATGTCTTCTTTGAACGAACTAGGGTTTTGACTTCCTTCAAGATGATGATGTGATCCTTGTCCTCGAAATGCCTTGAAGATGCTAGGATCTTCTTGATGATTTGATGCCCTTGATAATCTTCTTAGAACTTCGGTCCTTGAATGTCCTTTGTTAAGTTTCCCTTCCTTGACTTGTCACCTTAGCTCTGATAACATGTTGATAAATCTAGGGGCAGCAAGTGTAGGTGATTTCTCTTTCCTTGGTAACTGTTTGTGATGTGATTTTACTTCTTTACATAGAGTCTTCTTTTTACTTGATTATTATTAGTGTTTTTCTTCATCAAATAGCTATCGAATCATAAAAAACAATGAGACAAAGGACACAAGATATAGGTGATCAGCCAGGACCAAAACCTCTCCAACTTTGAGAGGAAAACCGACAAGAATTCTTCTTCTTATAAAATCTTCAATTGACGAATTCCAAGATCTAGACCCTTGACCAATACCCCTCCAAGACCAAGCCAATGCCTTTCCTTGATGAACCACAAAGTCAACCTTAGTCAAATTAACCTTTCAGTAGCAAGAGATTCTCCTTCGATCTCCTTTATCGGACCTACAACGTTTTGACTGCAATTCGGCCTAACTACAGAAACCCTAGGTCACACGTGTGAATGAAAATATGGAGAAATCGTTCTCCTTTCTTCTTCGTTTGGTTAGATCTTCCTTCTTCACAAATTTGGCTTGCAATATGATTCTTTTACCACCCAAATTCGGTTATCTAGGGTGACTTAAATTTCCATCTTCCTTGCTGTAGTAAGAGCCCTAATGCTCCTCGCGTGTGTGAGATATTTTAGCCCAAAACATAATTCTGAAATTTTCGTCCTTGATCTCCTTTCTTCGTCCTCTTTTCTTCGCTCTCCTTCTCTTACTTATGATCGAACTTGATGAAGTGGAGTATGTCTTTGAATGAGGTCGAGACCTTCCTTATATAGGCTTCTTGTCGCTTGATATGAGGTCGACTTGTCATTGTTTAAGGCCGACTTGTTGCTTGTGTAGCCAACTTGATTGATAGCCCTTGACTAGATTTTGGAAGGTCATTTCAAGTTTCAACTCTTTCTTTGACTCAAATAATTTTCTAACAATATGTAAAATGCCCCAAATGGGTCTTTCATACATGAAAATGACTCTAATGACTTGATGACTCAATAACAAATCTTAAGAGCTCACAATGGGAGCTTGACCTAAAAAAAATTCCCTTGAGCATGAAACCCATGCCTCAAGATCAACAATAATATTTTTATTTTTCTCATTTCATTAAATACATAAAATCATGATTACATATGTCATTATGAAGACTGAACCTAGTTACGTATTTCAACACTACAAACCCTTGCTACTCTCTTTTCCCAGTTCGAAATCTACCCTTGTTGAATACTGGGTGTTAGAGTCGGTCTAGTTATCCCTCCGTCAGAGATCAAAGCTCTTTTGCATTTCATGATTAGGTGTCCCATCAGTTTTGATCAGTTGCATTTCGTTAGGCATGCCATAACTCTGATGGAGTGGGTTGTGTCACTCATTCCCCTCGTGCTTGGCACTGCTGGTTCAGGCCTGTTTATTAAAATAAGTCTTCAAAGGTCATTTACAATCATGTTTTAAATTTTGAGGTCTTAGGTCTAGGGTTGAGTCAATTTTGTCTTGAAAAGTCTTAGAAGACCAGCAGGCCAGAGGGATGTCTTTGATAGATCATCACTTCAATAATTTTCATCATTGTACAGCTGAATTAGGACTTCTCTTCAAAACTCTGTTTTGAAGATAAGTCGCCATCTCATTTTTGAAAAAATTGTCAAAATTTTCAGTTCTTCAATCGTTCAAGTGCAGCCTTGGTCTCCTTTGCCAGAGCATATCAGAGCTATCCCTGCAAAAAATTATCAGAGAAAATCATTATTTCAACCAATTTTAAAGGGGAAACCAAAAAGGTCAAAGCCTATTAATTTTCAAAAAGTGTCAACAACCAAACATAAGAAAATGGGTTTTGGGTTAAGCAAAAATCAACAAGGAGTCTATATGAAGATATTTCTCCTCATTTGCAACCCATTCCACATTCCAAGAGCAAAGAGCATTGCTCTAAGGCGATTTTGTGAGTTTGTGAGCAAATCGGGTTGTTTCCAGGGCGCGCTACGCATCAGGTTGGGCGCGCGACGCACCAGTGGCGCGCTACGCATCAGGCGACAATTTTCAGTGTTATTTTACACGGGTGAGGCGCATCAGGAGCGCGCGGCGCGTTGGGTGAGGCACGCGGCGCATTGGAGTTTATGCCCAGACTTTGCCCGAAACACACTCAAACACCTCTTCTCATGCATCAAATCACAGGTAGGCTTTTATCCACGGCTCATTCTTGGTTTTGAAAGGTTTATGTAAAGAAATTATGCTATATTTGCCATGAAAAACCAAGTGTAAAAACCCTCATTTTCCATTAGTTTGCTGTGAGGATTTAAATGCCAAGATTCCTGTAGGGTTTTCAAACATAAATGTTGCCAAGGTTTTCCCATTTCCTGTGTTTCCCACCCCATATATTCACCAATATTTTCCCCAATAATTCCTCATAAAACCCTACACTATTCTCCCTCAAATCCTAACCCCTCCCTTCTACTACAAACATATTTCCCTACCCTACCTCATCCCAAACCCTAAAACTTCAAGATTTCCATGCCCCTTCCCTTCCCTAAATTCCTTGTTTTATTTCCATTGTCCCCATTTCCCTAATGTTTCCCCTTTCCTAACAATTCCCTTGTATATTTGTGTCCCCATGGTCACAGCATTTTGATAAAAAGAAAAAGTCTACAGTCAATTTTGCACACAGTTGTATATCAGCATATATATATTCGAGCTACCTTGTTTTTAAAGAACATGTCAGAGACCGAGTCAGCTTATGAGCAGGATTATGATAGTGATTCTACACCAGAGGTAAGTGTGCCAAGGAGGTATCACAAAGGTGGCAAAGGTGGTCGGCATGTCAGGGAGGAGCCTACTTCTTTGGCTCAATTGCAAGCTTGTCCACTTGCAATGGACTGTTTTCGGTATCAATCATGTTTTGAATACTGTGAGCGGATCTCACAAATCCAGCATCATCGGGAACTAGTCCGTTTATTTGTTCTACATTTGCAGGATGGTCATGTAAACCTTGCCGGAGTGAATTTCACCTTGTCACCCGAGATTATTGCTCAGGCCACTGGGATACCAAATGTAGGGGAGGAATGGAGTAAACGCCAGCAGTTAGACAGATTTCACTATGAGCCATATATTAAGCCCGGGTGTATAAGACACTTGACTGCAGTTTTTCCTTTCAGATTCCTAAGGGATGAATATGCACCATTGATGAAACTCATCATTCGATATTTCAGTTGCGAGGGCAAATTCTCATGTCTCTATGCGTACCATGTCCGTTTGTTGATGCATTTTACCAGGGTACGTACGATGAACATTCCATTTTTCATGTGTCCCAACACAGAGAGGATGGTGCCTTTAGTACAAAGGAAGAGCCCAGCACATCAGCATAAGAGCATTTATCATTATGCATTGATTAAAATTGTAGTGATGTATCAGTTGGCATAGCAGGGCATTACTTGGGAAGATTTCATCTCCCGTGATTACTTTGCACCATTACAGCCACCTCCCGAGATAGTTCATGATGAGGGAGGACCTTCACACCAGCCAGACATTCCCGAGACTGAGCATATAAGTGCTCCTCCATATGTGACATATTAGCGAGGTCACAGGGCATTATTTGCATCTACACGACGAGTACTATCTCCACCCGGGGTGGAAGGGGTCTCGTTGACTTTATCGGCACAGCGAGTGTTATCTCCACCTCGTGTGGAAGGGGCCTCGCTTTTGACAGCAGCACCGCAAGTACAGGATAAGGGCAAGAAGCCCAAGCATGAGAAGGGACCTTCAGGTGAGCCATCCAGGTTTGTTACTATTCATGATGAGATAGCTTCAGAATCAGAGAAGACCCAATATATCAGGTATCTAGAGCAGCGGAATAAACAGCTTGAGGACTAGCACATGATCATAGAGCTACAGAACATCCGTGAGAATCGCCAAGCTACCCAACATAGGCAAATTGAGTTCACCTCTCTAGAGCAACAGGTAAATGAGGATCGAGAGGCTAATCTCGAGAGGGTCAACATCTACTTGCAGGAACGACTGAAAAGGGCCGATAGAGACCATGCATTATTGAAACACATGGTTATGCATTACAAGGTCCGGAATTTGGTTTGCAAGGAGCGAATTAGGAGTCTTAAGGCAAGATTGAGGAAAATGGTCAAGAAGCAAAAACGACAAAAGGAGCTTGATCGTCTTCGGATTTTGGCCGAAGCCTCGTTGGCTGAGCATAGTACTTGATTGGGGAACCCCAGCCCAAATTTCAACAAGTTTGGGGAAAATTTTGTCAATTTTGAAATTTTTGTGTAAAAAACAGGTTTTTTGGCTCAACGCGTAGCGCGCCGCGCGCTACCCATAAGATTGGGAGGTCCAAATCACGGAAGGTTTACATTTTTGGATTTGTCATGATGAAATACACCTGCTCAGCTACTGCCAAAGCATTTCATCAAGGTTTGGGTCCCCAAAAGGTCAAAAAACATGCAAAAAATGACCTCACTGCCCCTTTTTGGACACACAGGAAGCAGCCTTGGGAGAATGCACTTTTGGAGGGGCAAATGGACATCAAATTGGAAAATTCCACTTGGGTTGGAAAGTAGACATCCAGGGCTTTCCAACAAGCTAACCTGAGCTCAATTTGGATGCCGGGAAGTGCCCCAAAAGCAGGTGGAAAGGCGCGCTACGCATCAGGATTTTTTGCAAAGTTTTCATCTTCAGCTCAGGAAACGAAGCCAGTTTGACCATTTTTGACTTGTGATGGGATTTTTCACCCTCCTTGATGTAATTAATGGAACTTTATGTTGACTTGACACTTATTTACCTATTCTAGATGATTCATTCATAAAATAGCAAAAATTTAATGAATGAATTGGTTTCCTAGCTTATAGAGGCAAGTTGTTTTGACTGCCTAGATTGGAGTGCTTTGTTTAGAATTTGTTGAAACAGCTCCTAGGATGATGAGCTCGACCCCTAGAGGCAAGGGAATGAGTTAGCTTGCCTATATTATGTATTTTCTTAGTCATTTTCATGGTTGGACTCTTGGGGAATAGCTTGATACACTATTGTACATATTTTATGTGCAATTTTGGCAAAGGATAGACCAGGGTTTTGCAGAACTATTTGGGATTCATGTGGCCTTATGTGTTGATGGTGTGTTTCTCTCAGTACTTGTAAGTTGTGTATGTGTATCACTTTCCTTATTTAATCTTCTGCAATTAAACAAATGAAGTGTTAAGGTAGAATCCATAAATTTGCTATGCTCTGCCTTTACGTTTGTTTAATTTTCAATGTTTTCTTCAGTTTAAGGAGAATCCTTGAGACTTCCTTGCTCTCCTTAGCTCCTCACCTGTCAGGTCTATTCATTCAATCACTTTAAAGGCATCAAAACAATCGCCTATCTTGCCCCAAGTAGACCTCTGCAAAAGCTGTGCCTCATCCCCGCACCCAAAATTGCCTTTCCCTTGAATTCAACAAAACTTCAAAAAATAAATTCCATAATCCTTGTACTTCATACCTAGCCTAAAATTAGTCATCAATTCAGTCATCTCGAGCCTCTTTGATTACCTTTTGCCGAGATTGATCGGAGAGAGCCTTCTCTTGTCCTCGTAAGGCTAGCTACGAGGCTGAGCGTGGTTTGATGTGGCCTCGAGTTTTGCCTTCCTCAGCCTGAGGCAAATTCGAACGCTAACATAGTGGCGACCATACTGGGGAAGAAATAGTTCGCTGGTTGATGTGTTTGTTTCATGAGTCTTAGACGGAGTCTGAAGTTATGCCAGGTAGCCTTCGAAACGCTTTTGCTATGCATAAGCGAAAGTAGATAAACGCTGCTTCAGTCGATCTCCGGTGAGCTTGTGAATGTAGCACTTCATTTGTATTTACCCCAGTACACTTATTTGTTCTAGACCTTGGATGGTTGAGTCTAGCAAATTGATAGGCTGAAATTTACTGTGTCCCTTTGATTGTTCCGAACAATTCCACACTGGCTTCTAGAAGATACACGAGATTAAATCCTGATCCAGATCCACCTCCTATTTACGAAAATCCAAACTTGATTCGAAAAATCCTCCGTCAAGAAAGCTCGGCGACTCCCTTGGTTAAATCTCATTCATGTCCTGCAATTTTTGAGTATCTTGAAGAACTTGACTTTGACGAGAAATTTGAATTGTCACTGTTTAAAACTCAATCCGAAAGTGCACTTGATTCTCTCGTTCCAAATCCTGACTTTGCTGCAGCTCTTAAAGTTGAAAAACATAATAAATTAATTGAAAATTTTATCTTGAGGCACCTTCAGAGTGACATTCAGGCTGCAAATCTTGCTGATTTCCTAGAAGCTGCATCTGCAAATATTGGTTCTGCTGTCACGGCTTCCGCTTCAAAAAACCCCACCGAACTGCCTTTCATTCCCACTATTCCCCTGCAACCTATAATCACATATCAACAGTCCGCAGTGAATTCTCCTTCCTCATCTCACGTCGCTTCTCCTCCACATACACCTCCTCATATTCCCCATACTTCGGTTACATCTACTCCACCAACTACTCCCAGACCAAATCCGCCTAGAGCAATCGCTGCTCGGTTTGCTCCTCTCGCTCTTCCTCAAGATTTGCATGATATGCCGGCGGATTATCAAAGTAAGATTCCTTTATTTGATGGCACTCCTCAAAGTGTGTCCGCTCAGCAGCACATAGACAAAATGGAAAATGTTTGTGATTTATATGAGATTGACGAAGAGGATGTAACTATGCGATTGTTTGTGCAAACATTCAGAGGAGAGGTAAGAAAATGGTTCAGAGGCTTGGGAGCCAGAAGTATACCTACGTTGGCTGAACTTCAGAGACAGTTTCTAGATCGTTGGGAACTCAGAAAGGATCCGCTTCAGATCAATGCCGAGTACAACAATATCAAACGCAATCATGGTGAGTCTGTCCAAGACTACATTATCAGGTTCAATACAGTTTATAATGCTATTCTGGATGATTTAAGACCATCTAGAAAATCAACTCTTCTCAAATTCCCGGATGGTTTTGATCCGGAGATGGCTTATTCATTACGGGATAAAGATCCGCCTACTTTAGAAGATATGCAAAAGATCGCTGTTAATGTTGAGGCGAATCTGAATGACAAGAGAGCACGGTTGAAGGCAGAGAAAAGAGTGACTATAAAGGAAGAATCTACATCAAAACCGCCTTGGCTTCGTGAGATGGAAAAAATGTTCAAAAGAATGAACCTTGACAAATCAGAACCACAGATTCGTAATCCAAATTACCGTGGCCAGCAACAACCTCAGTTCAGAATTAAACAGCGTGAACAAAGAGTACAAGAGCCGGCAGCCCAACAACCGATCAAGACTCCTCTTTTGCAGAATTTTGTGAGTCAAGATTCAGATGAAGATGCTGATGTAGTAGGGGACCAAAATCACTTCTTTACTCCTGATGATCTGCCCATTTACATCACTGAAGAAGAAGAGTACGGAGAAAGTTCAGGTGCCTAGCAAGATGAAAATTTTATCTTAGCTAATGATGCAGATTTAGATGATTACCAAAGAGGATATTTGAATGCCTTGTCCACTCAACAGAAGCAGTATTCATTGAGAAACCGAGATGTGCCTATCAATCCGATTCAGAAAAGAAAAGAAGCTACAGCACCAAAGACGGATTCACCGATACCACAAAAGAAAAGAAAGGAGACAATTGATCCCACAACTAGCAAGATATCAACAGCAGAAAGGACAAATCAAGCAAATATAATCAAAGATAGGAGAGAAGTTTCGGTTAAAGAAGTCGACAAAGTTTCAGCATTTAGTTTGGAAAATGAAATTTCCAAATTAAAATTATCTATTCCTTTGACTGAAATCATGAAAAACAGTAGATACCGAGGTCAAGTCTCTCAAATTCTGAATTTTGATCCCATGTTTGACACGGTGAACGTTGAAGATGATCAGCCAGAATTGATATTCGGGCCAACATTGGATGGTGAGTCCCCTGAAAGTGATGTTCCTCCCTTTTATATCAGTTTGAGATTGCATGAATATGTTTTGCACAATGCTATGTTCAATTCGGGTGCTTCGCACAATTTGATGCCAAAGGCGATCATGGAGAAACTGGGGTTAGACATTACAAGAAAATATCATGATTTGTATTCATTTGATTCCAGCCGTGTAAGATGTATCGGGCTCATCAAAGATTTGGTTGTTAGCTTAGACCAAATCCCAGCGAAGAATGTCTTGATGGATGTGGTTGTGGCGGACATTCCTCCACGTTTTGGTATGCTACTTTCAAGATCTTGGGGGGCTAAGTTGAAGGGTACTCTACAGTTAGACTTTTCTTATGCTACAATTCCAGTCTTCGATCAAATGAGAAAGCTATATCGAGAGCAAAAGATGAAGTACATGATAACTAGCAAAGAGAAGCCAATCAATCATCCTGTAAATTATGTACATACAGATTTGGAGTCATTTGTTTTATTTGCTGATAGTTTTAATGATCTAGATAGTCAGTTAGTTCAGGCGGAAGATATACCAGAGATCACTGAAAATTTCAGAGAAGTTCTGCAAAAGGAAAGAGGAGAAAAGCCAGCTACTATGGAGCAATCAGCTGAAGATAAGGGGCAGCAAACAGAAAAAACAGAGCTAACACAATTTCAACACTTGGAAGAAGATGAGGATGGTCTTTGGACCATGGATTTTGATGGCGCAGTAGGTAGTGATGGTGCTGGTAATGGTGTGTGGATTCGAAGTCTCTTTTCCGCTCAAGACAAGGTTCCAAGCAAGGTGAGAGTGTGTTCTTATAAACTAGCATTTGACTGTTCAAATAATGAGGCAGAATATGAGGCTCTCATTGTTAGCCTTAAGATTCTTAGAAAGCTGAAAGCAAAGAAGATTGCAGTCTATGGTGATTCCGAGTTGGTGATAAAGCAAGTTAAGGGTGAGTTTTAGGCCAAGCATCCTCGTATGAGGGCATATCGAAATGCAGTCTTAGATATTTTGAAGTTATTTTCTGATCATACCTTGACATGTGTGCCTCGCATACAAAATGGTGTTGCTGATGGACTTGCTAAGGCAGCAAGCAATTTAAAAATTCCGATGAATTCTAGCAACAAGTTTGAGATTCATGTGAAACATCATCCCACCGTCCCAGACAATCAGCGATGTCGGCAAGTTTTTCAAGATGATGAAGAGATCAATCAGTTTCTGCAAAATAAGGGTAAGTTCAAAGATACCTCAATAGATACTGAACATGATGATGGTAGTGATAATATACAAGTAAATCAAATGGACGTGCTGCAACTTAAAGACAACATTATTCCTAAGGGATTGATTCCTTTAGAGGAGCTGTTTGACCAAGATGATGTGGCCCGCAAACCGACCTTAAGACCGACTGAAAAAGGTGTTGAAGAGGTAAACATTGGGACAGCTGAGAATCCCAAGCGAGTAAAGCTATCAAAGTCATTGTTACCAAAGGTGAAAGCAGACTATGTGAAATTGTTGTCTTTATGTTCTGATGTTTTTGCATGGGATTATTCAGATCTAAAAACATATGACACAAATATCATTCAACATACTATTCCTATTAAGCCAAATCAGAAGCCTTTTCGTCAAAAGTTGAGAAGAATCAATCCGAAACTGCTGCCATCAATTGAAAAAGAGGTAAACAGATTGTATAAGTCAGGAATCATTGTGCCTATCCGATTTTCAGATTGGATATCAAACTTGGTACCAGTAAGGAAGAAAACAGGTGAGATCCGTTTATGTATCGACTTCAGAAATTTGAATAAGGTGTCCTTAAAAGACAATTATCCGCTGCCCAAAATGGACCATATATTGCAGCGAGTAGTTGGAGCATCAAAAATGTCACTACTCGACGGCTATTCAGGATACAATCAGATTTTAGTACATGAAGATGACCGTGACAAGACAGCATTCACTACTCCATGGGGAACATTTCATTATGCAAAGATGTCGTTTGGTTTGAAAAATGCAGGAGCCACCTTTCAGCGCGCAATGGACATGGCTTTCGCCAATGAGAAAGATGTATTTTTAGTTGTTTATCTTGATGACTTAACCGTGTTTTCAAATTCTGATGAGGAACATTTGTATCATTTGAAAATTGTTTTCCAAAAGTGCAGAAAATATGGCATTTCGCTGAATCCGAAAAAGAGTCTTTTTGCTATGGATGAAGGCAAACTTCTTGGCCACATCATATCTAAAGACGGCATCCGTATTGACCCTGCACGTGTTGAAGCCATTCAGCAAATTGAACAGCCCCGGAACAAGAAAGAAATACAGTCCTTCAACGGTAAACTGAATTTTCTGCGTCGCTTCATTCCAAATCTAGCAGAGCATCTTAGAGAAATCACGAGCATGCTAAAAAAGGACAGTCAGGTAAAGTGGACCGAAGAGGCGTTGAAATCATTTAATTTAGTGAAGTTAGCTCTTTCTTCAGCTCCTATTTTGATCAGCCCAGACTACACTCAGGATTTTATTTTGTTCTCATTTGCTTCTAAGCACACTTTGGCAGCTGTATTAATGCAGAAGAGGGAAGGTGTTGAAAAGCCCATTGCGTTTTTCAGTCGGATTATAAGAGATGGAGCATTGAAATATAACATCATTGAGAAGCAAGCACTTGCGCTTGTAAAGGCCTTGAAAGATTTCCGTGTGTATATATTGCATTCCCATATTCTAGCTTACGTTCCTAATGCAGCAGTCAAAGATATTTTAGTACAGGCAGATCCAAAAGGCAGGCGGGGTAAGTGGATTACTGCGTTATTAGAGTATGATGTGGAGATTAAACCAACCCAACTGATCAAAGATCAAGGACTCGCCAAGTTAATGGCTGAAACAAATTTGCAAGTTCTAGACATAAATTTGATTGCTGCTATGTCTGATGAAGATGAGGAGAATTCATCCGTTCAGGTATCTGAAATGTTTCTTTCTTCTCCTTGGTATACTGACATTTTATATGTACTTCAGCATCTGTCTTCACCTCCCGGAATGCCTAGAAACAAAAGTAGAACATTGAAATTGAAAGCTGCAAAATTCTGCATACTAAATTCTGCATTGTATTGGAAAGATCCTGGTGGAATGTTATTGAATTGTTTGGTAGAGGAGGAAGCCAAAAGAGTTGTGGAAGACTTTCATAGAGGTGACTGTGGAGGCCATCTGTTTTGGAAAACCACAGCGAACAAAATTCTAAGGGTAGGTTATTATTGGCCTTCATTATTTTCAGATGTATATAAGGCTGTTAAGAATTGTCATGAATGCCAAATTTTCGAAGGGAAACAGAAACTACAGCGTTTGCCTCTCAAACCAATTGAAGTCAACGCACCTTTTCAGCAGTGGGGATTGGATTTCATCGGGGAAATTCATCCGGCATCATCAGGACAGCATCGATGGATATTGACAGCCACAGACTACTTCACAAAATGGATTGAAGCAATTCCTACTCGACAAGCCATGGATGCGGTAATTATCTCTTTTCTTGAAACCAATATTTTGTCACGTTTTGGATGCCCAAGTAAGTTGATCACAGATAATGCAGCAGCATTTAAGTCAAAAAGGATGGTTGAATTTTGTTATAAGTACAATATCAGCTTGGGACATTCAACCGCATACCATCCTCAAGGAAATGGATTGGCGGAGTCATCTAATAAATCTTTGGTCAATATCATTAAGAAATTGTTGGAAATCAGTAAAAAGGGCTGGCACAAGAAGTTGATAAATGCACTATGGGCTGATAGGGTGAGTCAGAAAAAGTCTATCGGCATATCTCCTTTCGAATTGGTGTACGAAACAGACACGGTTTTTCCAACTTCGCTTGCTGTCCCGGTAGTCAAATTGCTTCAAGAAGCGGGAAGTGAGGAAGATCCTATGCAAAGAAGGATTAATCAGATGATTCATTTACAGCAGACACGGGAGGAGGTATTTCAAAACACTTGCAAGTTGCAGGAGCGCATCAAAAAGATTTATGACCGGAAAGCAAAGGCGGACACATTTCAGCTAGATGAAGTAGTTTTGAGATGGGATGCTCGACATGAAGATAAGGGAAAGCATGGCAAATTTGAAAATTTATGGAAGGGTCCTTACAAGATTGCAGCATATCGCGGCCAAAACGCTTTCCTCCTCAAAGAAATGAATGGAGATGAATGTCCTGGAGGGCCGATTAATGGTCGGCTGTTAAAGAGATACTACTTCTGAGTATTTTCTGCTCATTTCATCATCATTGTACATATCATTTTACTTTTATTCTATTGCACATGTAAACTAACTTATCATCTTCAGTCTGGGGCCCGAGGTGAAGGCTATAATTCTGAAAATGAAGGTTAGTTAGTCTAAGTTTGTCAAGTCAGTGTCTAAATCTTTTAGTTTTGAGTCTAGTTTGGTCAAAGCGGTTTTTGGTTTTTCAGTCAAATTCTCAAGATTTTGTGTCGGAATAATGACTCCATCGCCCAATGGATGAAGGCACTGTCTAGCTCTTACAGAGATCTGCGGTTCTTGGCATCTCCAAGGAGCTACCATCCCCATTGGAGCCAATGTTAGAGTCGGTCTAGTTATCCCTCCGTCAGAGATCAAAGCTCTTTTGCATTTCATGATTAGGTGTCCCATCAGTTTTGATCAGTTGCATTTCGTTAGGCATGCCATAACTCTGATGGAGTGGGTTGTGTCACTCATTCCCCTCGTGCTTGGCACTGCTGGTTCAGGCCTGTTTATTAAAATAAGTCTTCAAAGGTCATTTACAATCATGTTTTAAATTTTGAGGTCTTAGGTCTAGGGTTGAGTCAATTTTGTCTTGAAAAGTCTTAGAAGACCAGCAGGCCAGAGGGATGTCTTTGATAGATCATCACTTCAATAAGTTTCATCATTATACAGCTGAATTAGGACTTCTCTTCAAAACTCTGTTTTGAAGATAAGTCGCCATCTCATTTTTGAAAAAATTGTCAAAATTTTCAGTTCTTCAATCGTTCAAGTGCAGCCTTGGTCTCCTTTGCCAGAGCATATCAGAGCTATCCCTGCAAAAAATTATCAGAGAAAATCATTATTTCAACCAATTTTAAAGGGGAAACCAAAAAGGTCAAAGCCTATTAATTTTCAAAAAGTGTCAACAACCAAACATAAGAAAATGGGTTTTGGGTTAAGCAAAAATCAACAAGGAGTCTATATGAAGATATTTCTCCTCATTTGCAACCCATTCCACATTCCAAGAGCAAAGAGCATTGCTCTAAGGCGATTTTGTGAGTTTGTGAGCAAATCAGGCCGTTTCTAGGGCGCGCTACGCATTAGGTTGGGCGCGCGACGCACCAGTGGCGTGCTACGCATCAGGCGACAATTTTCAGTGTTATTTTACATGGGTGAGGCGCATCAGGAGCGCGCGGCGCGTTGGGTGAGGCGCGCGGCGCATTGGAGTTTATGCCCAGACTTTGCCCGAAACACACTCAAACACCTCTTCTCACGCATCAAATCACAGGTAGGCTTTTATCCACGGCTCATTCTTGGTTTTGAAAGGTTTATGTAAAGAAATTATGCTATATTTGCCATGAAAAACCAAGTGTAAAAACCCTCATTTTCCATTAGTTTGCTGTCAGGATTTAAATGCCAAAATTCCTGTAAGGTTTTCAAACATAAATGTTGCCAAGGTTTTCCCATTTCCTGTGTTTCCCACCCCCTATATTCACCAATATTTTCCCCAATAATTCCTCATAAAACCCTACACTATTCTCCCTCAAATCCTAACCCCTCCCTTCTACTACAAACATATTTCCCTACCCTACCTCATCCCAAACCCTAAAACTTCAAGATTTCCATGCCCCTTCCCTTCCCTAAATTCCTTGTTCTATTTCCATTGTCCCCATTTCCCTAATGTTTCCCCTTTCCTAACAATTCCCTTATATATTTGTGTCCCCTTGGTCACAGCGTTTTGAGAAAAAGAAAAAGTCTACAGTCGATTTTGCACACAGTTGTATATCAACATATATATATCGAGCTACCTTGTTTTTAAAGAACATGTCAGAGACCGAGTCAGCTTATGAGCAGGATTATGATAGTGATTCTACACCAGAGGTAAGTGTGCCAAGGAGGTATCACAAAGGTGGCAAAGGTGGTCGGCATGTCAGGGAGGAGCCTACTTCTTTGGCTCAATTGCAAGCTTGTCCACTTGCAATGGATTGTTTTCGGTATCAATCATGTTTTGAATACTGTGAGCGGATCTCACAAATCCAGCATCATCGAGAACTAGTCCATTTATTTGTTCTACATTTGCAGGATGGTCATGTAAACCTTGCCGAAGTGAATTTCACCTTGTCACCCGAGATTATTGCTCAGGCCACTGGGATACCAAACGTAGGGGAGGAATGGAGTAAACGCCAGC
The DNA here is from genome assembly GCA_031772625.1 of Pinus tabuliformis. Classification (NCBI taxonomy): domain Eukaryota; kingdom Viridiplantae; phylum Streptophyta; class Pinopsida; order Pinales; family Pinaceae; genus Pinus; species Pinus tabuliformis. The sequence goes on along the minus strand of CM062816.1, from coordinate 95,267,253 downwards.
AGTTAGACAGATTTCAATATGAGCCATATATTAAGCCCGGGTGTATAAGACACTTGACTGCAGTTTTTCCTTTCAGATTCCTAAGGGATGAGTATGCACCATTGATGAAACTCATCATTCGATATTTCAGTTGCGAGGGCAGATTCTCACGTCTCTATGTGTACCATGTCCGTTTGTTGATGCATTTTACCAGGGTACGTATGATGAACATTCCATTTTTCATGTGTCGCAACATAGAGAGGATGGTGCCTTTAGTACAAAGGAAGAGCCCAGCACATCAGCATAAGAGCATCTATCATTATGCATTGATTAAAATTGTAGTGATGCATCAGTTGGCACAGCAGGGCATTACTTGGGAAGATTTCATCTCCCGTGATTACTTTGCACCATTACAGCCACCTCCCGAGATAGTTCATGATGAGGGAGGACCTTCACACTAGCCAGACATTCCCGAGACTAAGCATATAAGTGCTCCTCCATATGTGACATATCAGCGAGGTCACAGGGCATTATTTGCATCTACACGACGAGTACTATCTCCACCCGGGGTGGAAGGGGTCTCGTTGACTTCATCGGCAGAGCGAGTGTTATCTCCACCTCGTGTGGAAGGGGCCTCGCTTTCGACAGCAGCACCACAAGTACAGGATAAAAGCAAGAAGCCCAAGCATGAGGAGGGACCTTCAGGTGAGCCATCCGGGTTTGTTACTATTCATGATGAGACAGCTTCAGAATCAGAGAAGACCCAATATATCAGGTATCTAGAGCAGCGGAATAAACAGCTTGAGGACCAGCACATGATCATAGAGCTACAGAACATCCGTGAGAATCGCCAAGCTGCCCAACATAGGCAAATTGAGTTCACCTCTCTAGAGCAACAGGTAAATGAGGATCGAGAGGCTAATCTCGAGAGGGTCAACATCTACTTGGAGGAACGGCTGAAAAGGGCCGATAGAGACCATGCATTATTGAAACACATGGTTATGCATTACAAGGTCCGGAACTTGGTTTGCAAGGCGCGAATTAGGAGTCTTAAGGCAAAATTGAGGAAAATGGTCAAGAAGCAAAAACGACAAAAGGAGCTTGATCGTCTTCGGATTTTGGCCGAAGCCTCTTTGGCTGAGCATAGTACTTGATTGGGGACCCCCAGCCCAAATTTCAACAAGTTTGGGGAAAATTTTGTCAATTTTGAAATTTTTGTGTAAAAAACAGGTTTTTTGGCTCAACGCATAGCGTGCCGCGCGCTACCCATAAGATTGGGAGGTCCAAATCACGAAAGGTTTACATTTTTGGATTTGTCATGATGAAATACACATGCTCAGCTACTGCCAAAGCATTTCATCAAGGTTTGGGTCCCCAAAAGGTCAAAAAACATGCAAAAAATGACCTCACTGCCCTTTTTTGGACACACAGGAAGCAGCCTTGGGAGAATGCACTTTTGGAGGGGCAAATGGACATCAAATTGGAAAATTCCACTTGGGTTGGAAAGTAGACATCCAGGGCTTTCCAACAAGCCAACCTGAGCTCAATTTGGATGCCGGGAAGTGCCCCAAAAGCAGGTGGAAATGCGCGCTACGCATCAGGATTTTTTGCAAAGTTTTCATCTTCAGCTCAGGAAACGAAGCCAGTTTGACCAGTTTTGACTTGTGATGGGATTTTTCACCCTCCTTGATGTAATTAATGGAACTTTATGTTGACTTGACACTTATTTACCTATTCTAGATGATTCATTCATAAAATAGCAAAAATTTTATGAATGAATTGGTTTCTTAGCTTATAGAGGCAAGTTGTTTTGACTACCTAGATTGTAGTGCTTTGTTTAGAATTGGTTGAAACAGCTCCTACGATGATGAGCTCGACCCCTAGAGGCAAAGGAATGAGTTAGCTTACCTATATTATGTATTTTCTTAGTCATTTTCATAGTTGGACTCTTGGGGAATAGCTTGATACACTATTGTACATATTTTATGTGCAATTTTGGCAAAGGATAGACCAGGGTTTTGCAGCACTATTTGGGATTCATGTGGCCTTATGTGTTGATGGTGTGTTTCTCTCAGTACTTGTAAGTTGTGTATGTGTATCACTTTCCTTATTTAATCTTCTGCAATTAAACAAATGAAGTGTTAAGGTAGAATCCATAAATTTGCTATGCTCTACCTTTAAGTTTGTTTAATTTTCAATGTTTTCTTCAGTTTAAGGAGAATCCTTGAGACTTCCTTGCTCTCCTTAGCTCCTCACCTGTCAGGTCTATTCATTCAATCACTTTAAAGGCATCAAAACAATCGCCTATCTTGCCCCAAGTAGACCTCTGCAAAAGCTGTGCCTCATCCCCGCACCCAAAATTGCCTTTCCCTTGAATTCAGCAAAACTTCAAAAAATAAATTCCATAATCCTTGTACTTCATACCTAGCCTAAAATTAGTCATCAATTTAGTCATCTCGAGCCTCTTTGATTACCTTTTGCCGAGATTGATCGGAGAGAGCCCTCTCCTGTCCTCGTAGGGCTAGCTACGAGGCTGAGCGTGGTTTGATGTGGCCTCGAGTTTTGCCTTCCTCAGCCTGAGGCAAATTCGAATGCTAACACTAGGAACGAGGCTACTCGACTTGCCTCTAACACCTAATCACCCCCGATACTCAATGCAACTCTCTCCATGGAGTTTGTCTCATAATCTCTCATTGAGTCTTCAACCGCCATGATTATATCTCCATCAACGGCTAGGATCAATTAGAATTCATCAATAGAAGTCTCTAGAGCAATATCGAACATCCTTAATTAATTAACTTTAATTTACCACATTCCTAAGTTAGACTTATGAAATAATTTAATTATGGCAAATTAATTTAATTAAAGTGTTTCCCAAGCTTATCTTGTGAAACCTTTTCTGGGTTTTGGAGATCCAGTGTTCCTTAGCCTCTTAGCATCATTTGAGACTAGAACACATGTCCGATGCTACCATAAAATAACATTGGACAGGCTCACAATCAAGGAAAGAGACGAGGGATAACATTGATATTAGCATATCTTTACCTGGAGTTTAATTAATCGTGGCATCAAAGTTATTTTTTATGGATCAACTAATAAGAAGGATGATAATGGTAGTTGCAGTTTTAATCCTCCAAAGAAAGTAGATTGCTACTCAGTAAAGTGGAGAAATGAAACTCAATGGTTACCTCATAGTCAAAATGTAACATGAAGAATTGTACACCAACACCCACAAAATAATATGGGTGATGGAATTTTTCGTAGCCCCTGCCAAACCACAAGCGAAAAATTCCAAGGGCACCATAGCCTGTTGGCCATATATCAGTTGAAATGAATGTGTTTGTAATTACTTTATATGGAGTTCTGAAAGCTCACAGGGTAGAGGTAACCTTTCTGTCCAATCATTTAGATGCCTCTACTTTTACATTAGCTTTGAGATAGTAAGGACCTAACATCGTAGGTGCAATCATGAATTTCTCCATTAACTTTTTGGTAGCATAGATCACAAAGTGTTATTCTTTGCTAGTCTACAATCTTAGTGGGCATATGTACCTTGCTATGATTTATGCATATGAAAAGACTCACTCCTGTTTCAAGCCAGATTCTTTGTAAGTGCTTGAGATACCACCTACTTTATGAACTACTTTGTAGGATAATGATATACCTACACCTTCCCTTTCTATGTGGATGTTGAGAAGTATGTTCATGCGAGACAAATACAATTTGAGGGAAGATGTCATTCTATGGACAAACAAAAGGAAGAACAAAAGATTTCAAATGTTGTTGACACCAGTTGTAGTAAATCAAGTTTTGAAGTGTGGGATGAAGTTAATGAAAGCAGTGCAGACAATGTTAATGATTGTGTAGAGGATGAGACACTTGTAGAACAACAGGTCTGGAATTTGAAGTCCGTTGATTATACATAGCCCAATGTTTTGCATAATGAAACGATAAACCAAGCCACCATCAAACCAATTTATGAATGGTTTATGTACTATTCTTGTAATGAGGCAAAAAGGACCTAAAACGAAGTTGGAAACAACTCCAACAAACATAACAACATGATGAAAATTGACGATTTTCTTGATGAAAAGCAATTTGGATCCCTCTCAAATCGTGTATGTGCAGAAACTAAACACAACAAAATCTTGGATGATGGTATTTTTACCCACCAAAAGTGGGTGACCCCATAGGAATTTTTTTCTCCTAGTCTATAGCTGGCATCCAACAACCCTTGATAGCCACTAGTGTAGCCGATACATTGTGCCATTTGATCTCCACTCCCTGCATCACTCATATGTCCCCTCACCCATCTATCAAAAGCATATGTTTGAAGGTGGGCAATAAAATCCTAAAGGTATATTTTTCATTGTGCAATCGGGTGCTTATGCCATGTTTTTCCTTGGGCATCTGGGACATGGATTATTGGGTGACTCGGAAGGAGGAAGATTTTTTATTGTAATTTTGTTAATCCTCAATCCTAGTCTCATGGGATCTCCCCTACTGGCCTATGGCTTCAGGAGGAGCACAACTTGGGGAACCTTGATTTCGGTAGCATAGTCCCGTTTTCCCATTTCACATTTTCACTCCCCTCCGCACATTACAAAAACTATTTCATCATCTTCCCTCTTCGGGTCCACATGTCTGGGTCGGGCGCAGAACTGTTGCCCGGAGGTTGATGCAGGTAAAAGAACATTAAAATCATATTATGGCCACAAGCAGGAAACAAAAGAAAGAATATCATAAAATGAAAACGATGGTCGGGACATTTAATATAGCATGCGGGAAAAAGCCAAACATGAGCTCTACCCCTTCATCATGGCCATCACCCTAGTTCTTAGGGCCCTTGAGTGCCCCACACATCATTAAGGAACCCATTCATGTCCAAACCCCTGGTGGGAGATGAACTACCCCACCTTAACGAGGTAATAGTTGCTACATAGCTCTCACAACATACTCTTATTTCCTAGAGCCCTGAATAGTAATAAAAAGAAAAATCATAAAAAGGTAAAAGGAAAATAATAAAGGGTGGAAAAACAAAAGTTAGGGTAACTCATGTATCCACGATTGCTCCCTTCTACATCTATACACCCAAATATGTGGACATCCTTCATCATTACCATCCTTGAACCCATGGCATTTGTCTTTGATACCCCCGTGTCCTCATCTATCTCATCATTATTCATCATCATTACAATTTTTTTTTGTAATGAAATTTTATTTTTTTTTGCAAAGTTTAAAAAAATAGTAAAATTAATATTTTGAAGTTAGGATGTTTTTTATATTTTTATGTACGGTCAATTAATACTTAAACACATAAAATAACTGTCACTAAAAAGATAATAATTTTAAACATTTGAAAAAAAATATACATTTTGCATATAGATATAATTAAGAAAATATACATTATGGGACTATTACCCACCACCTGTGGGTAGTATATATAGGAGAAATTTTTCTCCTAGATGGTCCTCATTCAGCAGCCAGTAGCCCCTTGCAGCCATCAAATAGCTCGATATGCCATTATCTCCGCCACCTGAGCCAACCATGTGGTCCCTCGCCCACTTGTTATGATTGTATGTTTCATGGTGGGCCTCCTGACCCCAAAGGTATGGCTTTTCATTGGTATAGTTGAGTAGTTATGAAGAAAAATCAATCAAACGCAAAAGGCATATGAATAAGAGTGGAAAAACAAAGGTCGGGGTAACTCATGTACCACGAGTTTCTCCCTCCTACACTCATATACCCAGGTGTGGGTTTCCCTTTTTATAGCTACCCTTGTACCATGACATGTGGTCTATATGACTCCCCTGACCCCCACTGTGTTCCATTATTATATCATTTGCCACCTACCACTTGAGGGATGTAACATGGACATGTCACCCCCTTTAAAGGACAAAACCACCTAATAGGGTCCTTGATTGACCCCCTTATTGAGCTTGGAGACACTTGTACATGCCAAAATCCCACTATGGAAGGGCATGCCACCATGAAGTGACCCACTAATGCCATGACTTGTAAGCTCTTTTACTTGATTATTTTAATGATTTGTTGTATCAGAGGGCAAGGGGACACATTGGATCTTATGCAGGATCGTAAGTGGGTCTCCATTTGGGGCTTGGTCTCTCAATATGGGGTGCTAGCCCTCCAGAGGGCCACATTGGCACTTATAGGGTGAGAATTGAGAGAAATGGGCCTCCACCATAGTAGAGAATACTTCATGGATACCCAAAAACACTCATTGATTTCTCGTGCTCCACCTTTTTGGATGAGGACGATGCACCTAGTTCACCATGCCCAACCAGCTCCACACTTGCACCATACACTTGGCAAATGTTTTGGGGTCCAAATGAGGGCTTATGTCATCATCCTAGCCCTCACAGATATTTTACAGGCTTTTTTTATCCACTTGGAGACCCATGAGGATGTCTTTATGTCCTTCACACCCACTTAGGGGCACCACAAGGATTTGCTTGGAAAACAAGGGGCCAACACCTTGTCCACTATGTTTGAGGTACATTTTCACATCATGGTACACTCACGACTTCAATAGGCCTCCTCAAAGGCCCAACGACTCACTTTATTGATCATTCAACCCTCTTGAAAGGATTACTGTTATGTTATTGAGCTATCCTGGTGGGCTTGTCACCAAGGCATGTTATTATTGCACATCAGTGTTACTTGGGAGTGGGAGCGAAAGCGAGGAGCAGGAGCGAAAACAGGAGCGGGAGCGACATTTTCAGAAGCTCCCGGCTTGGGAGCGAATCCCGGAGAGTTTTTTATATAATATATATATTTTTTATATTTTGATACATATATGTCAACAAAAACATGTAGAATAATGAATTATATATAAAACACATAAAAAAACATAGATTGAACCATATAACAACAATCATCTAGAAGTTATAATCTTCATCAACCACATCCACAAGTTAGTAACATAGTAACATACAACATATTGAGTCTCGTGATTCATCAATCTTAAAGTTTCAAGCTTTCAAAATTCAATATATAACATTTATCATCATTGATCACCAAAGTTGTTCTTGTAAGCTAAGTGTAACCATTACAATAGATAATATCTAACATGAAATGAAATGTTATAAAATGAAATGAAATGAAACAACTTTCAACTTTCATGAAGCATCATATTCATAATTCATTACTAATGAGTTATAAAAGCTGCTAGAAACTAGAAAAGAGAAGTAAATCTATTATCTATTTCTTATGCTTGGATGTCTTGCCACCACAATAAATGTCTAATTTTTTAGTCTTGTTGGAAAATCAGGATCTTTGTCATTAATATCACCCTCTAAGCATTAATATCCAGAGGTATCTTTGTCATTACCTCTGTATCTGTATAGGGATCTTTATCATTAATATCACCCTCTAAGCATTAACATAAGATAGGAAAAGCATAGCATGTCAAGTCAAGATTTTGTTTGAGTGATGCATACATTTTTAGGAGGGTCATGATAGAGGAGTTCAATAACCAATGTCACTAACATCAAGGTACATAGAAGGATTGGTGCTCTTGATTAAATACGAGTTCCATACTCTAATACATGACAAAATTCAATGGAAACATTGCAATCCCCCAATCCTGAAATCTTGAAAAACTGATAAGTCTGCTGGATTTTAAATGAAATCTAAAATTCTACTTTCTCCATATGAAATCCAATGAGGCCGGAACCACTCTCAAACATCCTGAGTCATTTCATGGTAATGTTAAAAATTTAAGTAAAAGGATGAAAATGAATAGCATGTCAATACTAGGGCCTAGACTTGATCATTAAGCTGCCCCATTCAAAAATTATTTGTTTCTTTCAAAAAAAATTGCATTTCGAACATTACTACAAAAAAAAAATTGCAAAAAAGGCAAAACGCTCCCAAAAAGGCAGGGAGCGAATTTTTTTTTAGGGAGCACGCTCCCGACCCGCTCCCGAGTCGCTCCCGCCTGGAGTGCAGATTGGGAGCAAGATCGGGGGGGGGGGGGCGCTCCCCCGCAAAACTGTTGCAATTATTGTATTATTTGGGGCTCAATTAGGCCAAATTAGGCAAATCAAACTCATTAATGATTATATAAATAGAAGTGAGATGATTCATTTTCATCATCATCACTTGGATTGGGATTTAGTAGCTCTTGAGAATTTCACATTCCCTTTTGGAGGACGAGTTTGGATGTTATGGATGAATTTTGATGTTTGGATCTATTTTTCTTGTCTTGGAGCTTCATTATTGGCATAATATGGTGATTGGATATACTCATTTGTACATGTAAGTAATATTTTCATGCTTATTCTTCTTATTTACTTTATCACATGAATGTTGCTGGGATTCTCACTATGCAAATCTGAAATTTACTGCTTTCCTATGCAAAATTGTGGAAATTTTGATTTATCGTTGCATCATTGCATGGGCCATGTATGAATGGGTGAATGTTCCTAGAGATTATTTTGTTGAAATACATCTTGATAAGTCATCAATTATTGCATATCGAAGTATAAAGATCTCAAGTAGCTGCTCTCATGCCCTAATGCCATGCGAAGTTGCTTGAAGACCTCCTTGATTGGGTAAACCTCTTCCAAACCATAAATTATCCTTGACTCCATCTCTCCCAAAGGACAGGGCACTACTCCTTCCATAGGTGGTCACCTTTAACGTATATTTCTTTCACCTCTCCTTATCTTTCTAGGCCTAGCCTCCATAGGTCATCTAGGGCATCACTTATCTCAAGTTCTAGCCATCAAAATACTTTGATCTATTGTCCATTACTCCATTAGGGTTTCCTCTAGAGGCCCTCCAAATTTCAAGAAATTCCAACTGTGGGATCTTGAGATAAAGCAAGCCTTAGCTCAAAAAACATTTCTTGTCCTAAGTTTCCCTTGGCTAGTGTCCTCATTTGGATCACTGCATTCTATTCTAAGAAGATTTGTCCTTTGATCCTCTTCTCTTCCACAATTAGGTCAAGCCCCTCTTTGGTTAATCAATTCTACATCCTTGACCTAATTCTAGGTCCACTTGGTCTCGTGTGGTCCCGCAACCTAATAACTCCAATTTCACAAAGATCACATAAAGACCAATTCTCCATAAGCATTTCTAGGCCTAGGAATCATCTTTAAAAGATGCATCCCCAAACCCTAGCCTTGAGAATCCTCTTAGTCCTTCCTAGAGAGCCTATCACATTGCTTTCCAAGCAATAAAGCCATATAATCGAGTCTTTTTCTTGTGAATAGGTCTTGGGAATCACCCTTCATCCCTTCATTGACATATCCATTATTGTGGTTCCTCTTATATTGGGTCTCCTCCCATTGGTGAAAGTCCGTAAAGAGCAGGGAGCCTTAGATGAGGTGACAGTGGGCTATCGCTCCATTGTTGCCCTTGACCTAGTAGTTGCTCTATAGTATCCCCTCCTAGGACCCTTGCTAGTTTGAGCAGTAATAGCGACCTTTGTTAAAAATGACATGTCAAATAAAGGATTTTATGGAAAAAATTGCACCAAAAAAAGTTGAAAAAAAAACAATTTTAATGAAAATTTTATGAATTTTATATCTAGAGATCATAACATTTAATTTTTTTTTTATACCTTTCTTAGCCTTTTGGCTAAGATCAAGTGTAGTATATGTTCTTATCAGTTTAATATATCATAGGTGGTTCATAGAACCACATGATATTAAATGTATTTTTCTAGGGGGAGGGCCCACTCATAATAGCTTGCTATTGGGGCTCTCGAGCGTCACTTGTGCATTGTTACTTGTGCACTGCACTACAACACCTGCCTGGCGCACCCCAAAAAAGAAAATAAAAAAGAAGGCCCCAAGGGATAGCTCAATTGGTCGAATTCTTGTTGCTAAGTACCTTGCCAATTGGGAGGTCACGGGGTCAAATCTCCTCGACGCCTTTGGGGTTAGACCCGACCAGATAAGTCGATGAGTAGATCCCTTCGAGTGGATCTGCCTGGCTTATTACTCGTGGATGTAGCGGCCACTTAGTGACCGTGAACCAAAGTTGAAAAAAAAACATATGATTTTAACATATGATTGGAAAAAAATATTGTTAAAAATAAAACTAAAAAGCAGCTTTAAAAATAAATCAAAGTAACAAATTCCCCGATGGGGGTGTACTTCACGATGGCCACTTGGCAGTTGAACCGCCATAGGAGCCCGTCCGGCCTCCATGCGCACCTTTACCTCACCATGACGAACCGGACCAGCTCTAAATGTCGGCGAGTGGAGACCTTGCTCGCACGCTTAGTCGATAAATACAGGACCTGTAGTGGTAGTTCCTTCAGTTTGTAGTTTCGAGAGATGAATTTGGGTTGCGTGGAGAACAATGGAGTTGAGTCGCAGGATGCCTCCCCGGGGTCAATACCTTGGGTGAGAAGAGAGGTAGTCGCCTAGGATTGTTGGGGGTGATGTGATACTAAAGTACGAGATTTTCCATGGGACCTATTGACCACTACATGTCGACGACCCATAGCAATACACCCCCTTTCTTCGCAAAAGGGGTAGCGCTTGATCAATGTGTTCGTGTCGTTCAACTATCATCATCAGCCTGATCTTGTAAACCCAGTCTGCATGTGTAAATTGTAAATAATCTCGGCAGATCTGTGTCATGTATGTAATTGCCTAGGTAAACCTAATTTTCTAGTAATGATCTACATTCCGGAAGGTTTTTTGTCTCATCGATCCATGATCGGCAGAGTTTTCCTTCAGCCTTACCCCAAAGCTGGAATGGATTTTATCATTAGAATCTTAGGGGAGTCCTAGTGTGTTAAAACGAGTCTATGTAAAAGTGATTTGGGAATAATCTTAACTATTTGGTTAGGTTATTTTATTTACAAATTGATTGATCTGCTAGATTATGTTTGTGTCGCAGAACTGGGTAGTCTATGAGGGTCTATATCAAATGGGTTTTCCCCCTTGAGATGTAAAAATGTGAAAAGCATGATGTAAAATGTCTTGAGGGTTAGAAAAATAATTTATCCCCTCATAAGTCCTAGGTCCTAGGTAAATTTAAATTTTCCAAAGGTTAAATTCGAGGGTCCTTTAAAAAATTAAATTTTAAAAAATCTAGGGACTAAGGTTAATTAATTATTTTGCTAAATTTTATGCCCTTGGTCCCTAGGGTTAAGTCAAAGTCAAAAATTTGAAGAAATTAATTAAAAAATCTAATTTTTGAATTAATTAAAATACATTGAATTGATAATTTCAAATTTCCTCAATAATTTAAAATTTCGACGGATGAGATTAAAATAAATTTTGATCCACATCAATGGTCGAGATCACTTTGACAAGGATCACTCGAACTCACCGTTGAAAGATTTGTCTTTAAATAGGAGGTCAGTTTTCAGTTGAGATCATTCGATCTTGGAGTCGTGTGCTAAGTGAAAGCTCTCTTGTAATCATTTTTTTTATGTGCAATAAAGAAAGACTTTGGGGTTAATTTCTGTTGGTGTTACTCTTCGTGGAAAAGTTGTAAGATGTTTTATTTTCATGCATAGATTTCCTTTCAGCCATTGATGATAGCCTTATGAAGAGTGATTTAAGCACAGGTATCTTGTTTGATCACTAAGGTTTGAATGGTAGTTTAAATTATGAATATAATGGCAGGTATCTCCATTAAATCTTAATTTTATTGTCGTTTTCTCTCTCTACGTTAATGGTTGCATTTAGTTCTGCAGGAAATTCTTGATTTTAAGATCATCGAGCGTTCGGGGAAGTTTTCAATTGGACCAGCCAACTCTTGATTAGCATTTTCTGAAGAGCCCAGCTTGATTGAATCCCGGGCTTATCATCAGAAATTCCATTGATGATGCATGAAGGGTTTTTTCTGAAGCACCTCACTTTAAATTTTAAATTTTGAAAAAATATGTGTGGCATAATGATAAATCTGGCTACTTAGAGCTTTCAACATGTAATTTCTGTAATTATTTAACTGGGTTTTTGGGGTTTTTAATTTCATCATTGTATATTTTGTTTGTGGGTGTTTTGTTTTTGTTATCACAAGTTGCAGATCTATAGGGGAATTCTTGTTTCAAGCCAAATCTAGGCCCTGGAGGGTAAGATCTGGCCTCAGAATCAGTTCTTGCAAGGGTATTTATTTCAGATCTGGAAAATTTTTGTGGAGTTTTCATCAGGCAAATCTGAAGCAAAAGGATCTAAAATTTTTATTAGGTTTTCTGGAGAATTTTGAGGGTTTTTTTTGGGTCATCTGTCTATTGTTGCCTGGGGTTTCATTTTTACTGGAAAATTTCAAATTTTTTTTTGAAGGCAAACTGTGTAAAACCCTTGTTGCTTTGACATCTCCAGATCCGTTGCCATCTGCGTTTTCCCTTCTACCTTTCCATCTATCCATTCACTGCCTAGCTCCAAACTTTATACACTGCCCAGCTGCTCATTTTCCCTGCGTTTTTGGCCACCTCCAGATCAGCGTGCCACTCCTAAAGCTGCAAAACAAATCATATAAATCTAAACCCTTCCTCCCCTTGCTGCTTCGATTCCTTTGCATTTTCCATTCTCCAAGCGTCCTTAATATCCACGCTGCCTCCTCATTGCTTGCAAACGAAACCCATCCAAGCCTCCAGCTTCCAACGCAGTCTTCTTCGACCTCTGTCCAGTTCCCTTGGCCTCTTATCCCTGCATCCTTCCCACAGATCCCTTGTCCTCCTACGTACTGCCTGCTCCATCTAATACGCAGCTCCACGTTTCCCTCAACTGCTGCCTGTACTCAACTCTCCTCTCTGCGTGATCCCAGCATTTCTCATTCTCGCATCCCTGCAACCCACAATCTTCTTCTCCCATCCACGCAGTCTCCTTCCCATCGCTCCACCATCAAGTTGCCATTCCTGCCATCGTGAAAGCAAACACTGATTTCACTTTGCATTTTCCCTTTCAACTTTTGTGTGTACGTAGGTTTACGTTTAGTTTCATTTAGCATCTTAGGGTAGCATTTAAATTATTAAGTGTGTTTTAGCTTGATTTAAAAATAAAATCATTAATTCGATTTCATTTCCATTTGAGGTTTTGTTTAGAGTTTCGATTTTTTTTATTTTTTTATTTTCCTTTTCTTTTATGATTTTGACTTCTATTTCATTCATAATTAAAAAATAAAAAATAAATCTAAAAGTTAGATTTTTATTTGTTCTATCTAGATTTAGATTTGAGTTTTATTTGTTTTATTTAGATTTAGATTTTTTTTTTTTTTTATCATAATAATACAAAAAAAAAATCAGTGAGATTTAGTCTTGCTAAAACATATCGAGAAATTCACCTAAGGGATAATTAAGCTGTCAAATTTAAATTTCCTCCTGGGTGTCTTTTGTGCTAAAGACTGTTGTGGTATTAGTATTTGTCATTTTACTATAGTTAAATGGGCTTAAATTTCTATATTCGAGGATTAACTATTGTAAAGTAATAAATATCCTAGGTTTGGATTTTCAAGCATAATTATTTAAAATCTAGGATCTGAACTTGTTAGCATTTAAATTTCATGGTTGATTAAGGAGTTTGTATCTTTTGAAATTTAACTGCTAATTCATTGTGCATCTATTGAAATTGATCGTTATTGCTTGAATTTTTTTTATGCTCGTTACGTGTTAGATGTTTGGAAAATATTTTCAAGCAATTGTTAAGCAACAGTTGATAATCATTTACTTGGATAATTGACTCCTTAAGGCATTGGTGTCAATTATTTAAAATCTAATCAAGCTTTAAATCTTGCTAAGCCTTAATCAAGTATTCGATTGCTTCGTTGTGTCTCCCTTTCCATAGGGTCTACCCCCCTTAGCCTGCTATAGGGAGGCGGCTTAAACGGAGAGATCGGGGATCACGGTGACAGCCCCCGATCTGAGCGTTGTCGCGGTGCCTAGACACTCTGTGCAACAACATTTTTTGGTGTTGTTGCCGGGGATAGAGCTTTTCCTGTCCTTGGTTTCCTCGACATTCATCTCATTCCTTTCTTCCCATCCTTTCATCGCTTGCGAGGATAAGTTTCTTGTCCTTGGCCCCTTCCTTTCGAGTTTTTCTGAGCTACACTTTTTGTCTGGGTGGCGACTCCACTTCATCTCTCTGCAAGAGTGTATACTAGAAGACATCCAAGCAGTTTGGTTAATCCCGCTCCTGATCCTGAAAGGGCTCTCAGAGTACAATTACACAAACTCTCTTCTCGTGCACTTCTTGTTAATCTCGGACAAGAAGCCCTCTTTGATATCCACTTTCCTTTTACTAGCCCGGTTGAGCACGACATCATGGAAATATTCACCCCTTGCAATTTTTTCTAACATTCAAGTCTATCCCAATGATATTCCAAAGCATGGGATGGATAAATTGCCTATCTTTCAGGGAAATAATGCAATTAGTGCTAACTCTCATCTGAAATCTTTTAGTTCATGGCTGGGTAAGTATGCAAGGGCTGCTGATTTTAATCATGAAGACGTAAAAATGACCCTTTTTGTTCTTACCTTGGAGGGGGATGCTTTAGATTGGTTTACGGAAAAGCCTCAAGATTCATTTGATTCTTTGCAATCGATTGTTAATGCCTTTAAGGAAAAGTATGGAGATAAGAGAGAAGGAAGGCATCTCGTAAAACCTATTAGTATCATTAAAAAGAGGGAGAATGAGACAGAAGAAGAATTTAACAAGAGATTTAATGATATTATTAAGGAATTACCTCAAGATTATAAACCTACCGACAAATCTCTTCGAGACTTTTATATTGATGCCTTTAGCCCTGAGCCCTCTTACGAGCTAAGACGTGCTAAACTTCCTGATTATAGGGATTGTCAAGCTTTAGCAGTAGAACTTGAGAAAGATAAGGCAGCATCTAGGAAGTCTGAAATCCCAGGTTTTGATAGGCATTCAACGAAATTGAAAGAACCTAAAGGAAAAGAGGTTCAAGAACCTGATAACGACCTTGTTCAGAAATTGCTGCAAAAGATTGAAAGCATGGAGATTAACCAAGCGAAATTAACCTCTAACCATGCTAAGGAAATAGCTACTTTGCAGAATAGGTTGGTCCAAATGGAAAGAACTCAAACACAAAATTTCCAGCCTAGAAATAATAATAATAATCGGAATAATAATTGGCAGAAGAAGGGTCAATCTAGTGAGCAGAGACCACCTAATCCGCTTGAACATACTAATTTGGTTGATGATGCTCCGCCTTACTGTCGGGCTTGTGATGCTCTTCATGAGGAGACTACTTGCCCCATCGTTAGAAGAATTTTGGATAATGGAATGTTTGGGGTAGGTAATCAAATAAATGTAGTGGGTAAAGAGTTTCCTTTGTCTATGAAAGATTGGATGGAAGTTAAGGAAAACAGCCGAGATGTTATGCGTCCCACATCAGCTTTTAGTATAAATAATTTTGAGAATGAAGATGATATCATGGTTAAATTATATGGTGAAAAACCTTCTCCAGAGCAAATCATGGAAATTGCTAAAGATAAGGGTTTAACTTATCAAAGAAGGGATAAAGATCAAAGTGGGAATCAAATTCCCCCTCGAATTTTTAACCCAGGTTCAAACTCTGGATTAGATGTCGATTTGGGAAGTTGGTTTAATAATGCAAAAATCTGGGTTCCTGTCTCCGAGATTGTGAAAATTCCTTCCCAAAGAGCTAAATTACTAAAAGCTATTGAAGGTCCTCAAGTAAATGTTTCTCAACAGAAAGCCCCGGAGGTTGATTATCAGGATGCTCCTATATATTTGCAAAGTTTAGATTCAGATAACAAGGATCATCAGCCTTTCTTTATTACTTTGATGGTTAATGGATATAAATTGAATAATTGCATGCTGGATTCTGGCGTGTCAGCTTGTGTCATGACTAAGAGGGTCATGGAACAACTTAATTTAAGAGTTTCTAGGCCTTACTACAATATATGTGCCATGGATTCTAATAAGATTGAGGTTCACGGTCTGATCAACGATTTACAGGTTCATTTATCAATTTACCCTGACATTATGATTGTTATGGACATTGTTGTTGTTGATGTGCCTAATGCTTGGGGTATGCTTTTATCTAAAAAATGGGCCTCTGATCTAGGAGGGAGTATTCAAATGAATTGGTCATATGCTATGATTCCTTCTCCTAGAGGTGATGGATTTGTGAGACTTAATAGAGAGCCCGAGAGAAGATTCCATGTTGAAGACCCTAAGAGACCTCATAATGAGATAATTAAAGAGCAATATGACATTAGAAATTATGCTATCATGTCTAATTTCATAGTTCTTCCCAATGATAAGGTTGATAAAAAGATTAAGGATCTCAATGATAAAGTTTGGTACATGTATTTTGATGGTACATCGTCTAGACATGGTAAAAGTGCAGGAATAGTATTAAAATCACCTCTTGGTCATATTTTCAAGTTTGCCTATAGATTGGAGTTTGAAGCAACCAACAACGTCGCTAAATATGAAGCTTTATTGTTGGGTATTGAGTTGGAAAAGGCTTTAATAATTAAGTTGCTTAGCATCAAGGGGGATTCTGACTTAATTATCATGCAGCTTAAAAATAAATTTACATGTAAAAATCAAAGGTTAAGGAATTATCGAAATGTTGTATGGGATACTATGGAATACTTTGATGCCCTCGACTTGGAGGCTATCCCAAGAGAGCAGAATAATTCGGCAGATGAGCTTGCTGTAGCTGCTTCTACTTTGCAGTTATCTGAAGGGCTGATTAAGGATAAGATAAAAATGGAAGTTATATTTAGGCCTTCTGTTCCAGATAACTCAAAGCATTGGCAAGTTTTTGATGATGAGAAACAAGTGATCCATTTTCTTGACAATTTGGATGAGTTTGAAAATTTTCGGATAGATTCTAAGGAGGATGGATCTAATGATCATGAGGATATCATAAATCCTACTCCTAGGAATGTGGTTGCCTTAGAACAACACTTTGATCGGCATGATGCCACAAAGTTGAAAGAGGAAAATAAAATGGATCCAGGCGAATACATCGAGGTAAACATTGGTACTTCTAGGGATCCAAAGATTGTTAAAATTGGTAAGGGTACTAATGTTGAAGAAAGAAAAAAGTTAACCAATTTACTTCGTGAATATCGGGATGTTTTAGCATTTTCTTATGATGAATTGAAAGGTTATAGGGAAGATATCATGGAACACACTATCCCCTTGAAAGATGAAAATGCTAAACCTTTTCGTCAAAAGCTTAGGCAGATAAATCCTAAGTTAGCCCCTCTGGTTCAAAAGGAGCTTTCAAAGATGCTTGCAGCAGGGATTATTGCTCAGACGAGGCATTCAACATGGTGTTCCAACCTGGTGATTGTTAGGAAAAAGAATGGTACAATAAGACTTTGTGTTGATTTTCGAAACCTTAATCTAGCATGTAAGAAAGATAATTACCCTTTGCCAAACATGGAGACTATGTTGCAAAGAGTAACTGGTTCTGGAATGATGTCATTGCTAGATGGTTTTTCTGGATATAATCAGGTATGGGTTAAGAAGGAGGATCATCACAAAACTACATTCACCACACCATGGGGTACTTTCGAATATATTAGAATGCCATTTGGATTAACCAATGTTGGGGCTACGTTTCAAAGGGCTATGGATTATGCCTTCAAGGGTTTAATTGGGAAGTTTATTGAAATTTACCAGGATGATCTTACTGTTTTTTCTAAGGATGGTATTAGCCATATGAGTCATCTTAGGCAAGTTTTTGATAGATGTAGAGAGTACGGGATTTCTTTAAATCCGGCTAAGTCTGTTTTTGGAGTAACCGAAGGGAAATTACTTGGTCACATCATTTCTAAAGATGGAATCAAGATTGATCCTGAAAGAGTTGAGGCAATCCAAAAGATTCGTCTTCCCCATAATCTTAAATCCCTGCAGTCTTTCCTTGGAAAAACAAATTTTCTTAAAAGATTTATTCCAAATTACACGGAAGTAGCTAAGCCTATTCAAAGTCTTCTAAAAAAAGATGTAAAATTTGTTTGGAAAGAAGATGGCAGAAGGGCTTTTCAAGAGATCAAAGGTGCTATTGCAAGAGCCCCTGTTTTAGTTAGTCCCAATTACTCTAAGGATTTCATGATTTTCTCTTTCGCTTCTGAAGATACCTTTGTTGGTGTATTATTACAGAAAAACAAGGATGGTCACGAGCAGCCTATTGCTATCATGAGTAGAGCGCTTCAAAATTCTGAATTAAAGTACAATACCATGGAAAAGCAAGCCTATGCCTTAGTCAAATCTCTTAAGCATTTCAAGACTTATGTGGGTTATTCCAAAATCATTGCTTTTGTCCCACATTCTGCTGTTAAGGATATATTAACTCAAACTGATTGCTTAGGGACTTGTACTAGGTGGGTTACTAAAATACAAGAATATGATTTAGAGATTAGACCCACCAAGTTAGTCAAAGGCCAAGGCTTGGCTCAAATGATGACCGAAGGTAATGAAAAAGCTCTTGGTTTGATTTGTCTTAATGATTCATCTTCGCCTGAGTTGCAAAGATTAGGAGAGCATGAGTGGTACAAGGACATTGTCTATTACTTGATAAATCTTACATGTCCTAACTATTTAGTCACTTATAAGAGAAGGGCTCTTAGATTAAAAGCCACTAGGTATTGCCTCATGAAGGATGGTCTTGGATGGAAAAATCCTGAGGGCATAGTACTTAGATGTGTTGATGAAATTGAGCCCAAGAAGTTAGTTTCTGAGTTTCATTCAGGATTTTGTGGTGGTCATTATGCTGCTAGAACCACTGCCCACAAAATTCTGAGAGCTGGTTATTATTGTCCTTCGATTTCTTCTGATGTGCATAAGTTTGTTAGAAGTTTTCAAGCCTGCCAACTGTTCACTGGGAAACAGAAGCTTGCTACCCTACCCTTACAACCTGTCGTTGTGAAGTCACCTTTTCAGCATTGAGGTCTAGACTTCATCGGGAAGTTTCATGAAAATTCTAGCAATGGCTACTCATGGATTTTGACTGCTACCAATTATTTCACTAAATGGGTTGAAGCCATCCCTGCCAAGAATGCCACTGACAAGGTCATAATGGACTTCATTGAAAATAATATCATTACTAGATTTGGTGTCCCTGCTAAGATCACTACTGATAATGCCAAGGCTTTTAGTTCTTCAGAATTTTCGTCTTTTTGTTTCAAGTATGGCATTGTATTATCTCATTCATCAAATTACTATCCTCAGGGTAATGGTCTTGTTGAATCAAGTAATAAAAATCTCATAACCATTATCAAGAAGATAGTAGGAGATAATAAGCAGGCTTGCGATAGCAAAATCAAGTATGCTTTATGGGCAGATAGGATCACTAAAAAGAAAGCTGCTGGTAAAAGTCCCTTTGAATTTGTTTATGGCTTGGATGTAACCTTACCTGTGCACCTGAAAGTGATCAAAATAGAATTGATCAAATTGTGGAGTTGGATGAAGCTTGTAGGACAACTTTTGATAATATATGTAAAAGTCAATCTAATATTAAGAAAAGCTTTGATAAATCATCTCAATCTATATCTTTGCAGGTTGGAGATATGGTACTCCTTTGGGATCACAAGAATGAAAATCCGGGAAAACACAAGAAATTTGACAGTTTGTGGCTGGGACCATACATTATCCGAGACATTGCTAGACCAAACTCATTCCACTTGAGAAGATTGGATGGCGAACCACTTGACTTACCTGTAGATGGCCAAAGGCTCAAGCTATTCTTCAAAGATGACATCTGATGCCATGGAGCATCCTCTGTATTATATTTCTAAACCTACACCTTGTGTTTTCAGCATTTCATTTCTGTTTTAGGATTAGATTTACTTTTCATGTTACTAGATAGTTAATAAATGAAGAGCTTATATCTTTCATGTGCTTAATGTTATATGATGATTTTTGAATGGATGCTACTTATGTTTTGTTGTGTGTTGCGTGGATGTAGATTCTGGATTCTCACATTCCTATAGTGCAGCAACGTGTCCCCAAGTAGAGCCAGATGTTGACCACTACATGTCAACGACCCATAGCAATACACTCCCTTTTTTCGCAAAAGGGATAGCGCTTGATCAATGTGTCCGTGCCGTTCAACTATCATCATCAGCCTAATCTTGTAAACCCAGTCTGCATGTGTAAATTGTAAATAATCTCGGCAGATCTGTGTCATGTATGTAACTGCCTAGGTAACCCTAATTTTCTGGTGATGATCTACATTCCGGAAGGTTTTTTGTCTCACTGATCCATGATCGGCAGAGTTTTCCTTCCGCCTTACCCCAAAGCTGGAATGGATATTGTTATTAGAATCTTAGAGGAGTCCTAGTGTGTTAGATCGAGTCTATGTAAAAATGAATTGGAAATAATCCTAACTATTTGGTTAGTTTATTTTATTTACAAATTGTTTGATCTACTAGATTATGTTTGTGTCGCAGAACTGGGTAGTTTATGAGGGTCTATATCAAATGGGTTTTCCCCCTTGAGATGTAAAAATGTGAAAATCATGATGTAAAATGTCTTGAAGGTTAGAAAAATAATGTATCCCCTCATAAGTCCTAGGTCCTAGATAAATTTAAATTTTCCAAAGGCTAAATTCGAGGGTCCTTTAAAAAATTAAATTTTAAAAGGTTCAGGGACTAAGGTTAATTGATTATTTTGCTAAATTTTATGCCCTTGGTCCCTAAGATTAAGTCAAAGTCAAAATTTTGAGGAAATTAATTCAAAAATTTAATTTTTGAATTAATTAAAATTCATTAAATTGATAATTTCGAATTTCCTCAATAATTTAAAATTTCGACGGATGAGATTAAAAGAAATTTTGATCCTCTTCAATGGTCGAGATCACTTTGACAAGGATCGCTCGAACTAGCCATTGGAAGATTTATCTTTAAATAGGAGGTCATTTTTTAGTTGAGATCATTTGATCTTGGAGTCATGTGCTAAGTGAAAGCTCTCTTGTAATCGTTTTTTTTATGTGCAATAAAGAAAGACTTTGGGGTTAATTTCTGCCGGTGTTACTCTTCGTGGAATTGTTGTAAGATGTTTTATTTTCATGCATAGATTTCCTTTGAGCCATTGATGATAGCCTTATGAAGAGTGATTTAAGCACAGGTATCTTGTTTGATTACTAGGGTTTGAATGGTAGTTTAAATTCTGAATATAATGGCAAGTATCTCCATTAAATCTAAATTTTATTGTCTTTTTCTCTCTCTACGTTAATGGTTGAATTGAGTTGTGCAGGAAATTCTTGATTTTAAGATCATCGGGCATTCGGGGAAGTTTTCAGTTGGACTAGCCATCTTTCGATTAGCATTTTCTAAAGAGCCCAACTTGAATGAATCCAGAGCTTATCATCAGAAATTCCATTGATGATGCATGAAGAGTTTTTTCTGAAGCACCTCACTTTAAATTTTAAATTTTGAAAAAATGTGTGGCATAATGATAAATCTGGCTACTTAGAGCTTTCAACTTGTAATTACTGTAATTATTTAACTGGGTTTTTGGGGTTTTTAATTTCATCATTGTATATTTTGTTTCTTGGTGTTTTGTTTTTGTTATCATAGGTTGTAGATCTACAGGGGAATTCTTGTTTGAAGCCAGATCTAGGCCCTGGAGGGTAAGATCTAGCCTCAGAATTAGTTCTTGCAAGGGTATTTATTTCAGATCTGGAAAAATTTTGTGGAGTTTTCATCAGGCGAATCTGAAGAAAAAGGATCTAAAACTTTTATTAGGCTTTTTGGAGAATTTTGAGGGTTTTCTTTTGGGGTCATCTGTTTGTTGTTGCCTGGGGTTTCATTTTTACAGGAAAATTTCAATTTTTTTTTTAAGGCAAATTGTGTAAAACTCTCGCTACTTTGACATCTCCAAATCCGTTGCCATCTACGTTTTTCTTTCTACCTTTCCATCGATCCATTTACTGCCTGGCTCCAAACCTTATACGCTGCCCAGCTGTTCATTTAACTTGCGTTTTTGGCCACCTCCAGATCAGCGTGCCACTCCTCCTAAACCTGCAAAACAAATCATATAAATCTAAACCCTTCCTCCCCTTGCTGCTTTGATTCCTTTGCGTTTTCCGTTCTCCACGCGTGCTTAATAGCCACGCTGCCTCATTGCTTGCAAACGAAACCCATCCAAGCCTCCAGCTTCCAACGCAGTCTTCTTAGACCTCTGTCCGGTTCCCTCGACCTCTTATCCCTGCATCCTTCCCACAGATCCCTTGTCCTCCTGCGTACTGCCTGCTCCATCAACTATGCAGCTCCATGTTTCCCTCAACTGCTGCCTGTACTCAGCTCTCCTCTCTACGTGATCCCAACATTTCTCATTCTCGCATCCCTGCAACCCACAGTCTTCTTCTCCCATCCACGCAATCTCCATCACATCGCTCCACCATCGAGCTGCCATTCCTGCCATCCTGCAAGCAAGCACTGATTTCACTTTGCGTTTTCCCTTCTAACTTTTGTGTGTACGTAGGTTTACGTTTAGTTTCATTTAACATCTTAGGGTAGCATTTAAATTATTAAGTGTGTTTTAGCTTGATTTAAAAATAAAATCATTAATTCGATTTCATTTCCATTTGAGGTTTTGTTTAGAGTTTCGATTTTTTATTTTGTTTTTGTTTTCCTTCTTTTTTATGATTTTGACTTCTATTTCATTCATAATTAAAAAATTAATAAATAAATCTAAAAGTTAGATTTTTATTTGTTCTATTTAGATTTAGATTTGCGTTTTATTTCTTTTATTTAGATTTAGATTTTTTTTTTATAATAGTAGTAAAAAAAAAAATCAGTGAGATTTAGTCTTGATAAAACATATCGAGAAATTCACCTAAGGGATAATTACGCTGTCAAATTTAATTTCCTCCTAGGTGTCTTTTGTGCTAAAGACTGTTGTGGTATTAGTATTTTTCATTTTACTATAGTTAAATGTGCTTAAATTTCTATATTCGAGGATTAACAATTGTAAAGTGATAAATCTCCTAGATTTGGATTTTCAAGCATAATTATTTAAAATCTAGGATCTGAACTTGTTAGTTTTTAAATTTCATGGTTGATTAAGGAGTTTGTATCTTTTGAAATTTAACTGCTAATTCATTGTGCATCTATTGAAATTGATCGTTATTGCTTGAATTTTTTTTATGCTCATTACATGTTAGATGTTTGGGAAATATTTTCAGGCAATTGTTAAGCAACATTTGATAATCATTTACTTGGATCATTGACTCCTTAAGGCACTGGTGTTAATTATTTAAAATCTAATCAAGCTCTAAATCTTGCTAAGCCTTAATCAAGTATTCGATTGCTTCGTTGTGTCTCCCGAACCGGCTGATTCCCAGCTAGTTCTCCCTTTTTCTATAGGGTCTACCCCCCTTAGCCTGCTATAGGGAGGCGGCTTAAATGAAAAAATCAGGGATCAGGGTGACAGCACCCGATCTAAGCGTTGTCGCGGTGCCTAGACACTCTGTGTGACAACAGGACCCTGGAAAGCGAATCATTGGGATGCCTTTTTGCCTTCCCGCCTACAATTTCTGCTCAAGGGATCAACAGTCTATTGAGGCGTCAGAGCTTTTGTATGCTATTCAAGATAAGGTCGTTCCCGTATACTTATATTTTCGTTCTCATAATTAGGGTGCCCAACTAGCTTATAATTGGGCTCGCCCTGGTTTACGGGTCTTTCTGGTCCATGATTTTTATTGCAATTGGAGGGAGGGATCTATCTTGGGATGCAATACGCTCCTTTAGGGGCCTAAAAGTTGGCTTCAACGAAAGGTGAAAATTCAGTGCATGGGATCTCTAATGCCCAGG
This sequence comes from Pinus tabuliformis, assembly GCA_031772625.1. Classification (NCBI taxonomy): domain Eukaryota; kingdom Viridiplantae; phylum Streptophyta; class Pinopsida; order Pinales; family Pinaceae; genus Pinus; species Pinus tabuliformis. The sequence continues at coordinate 95,243,516 of CM062816.1, read as the reverse complement.
GCTAGGTGCCTTTTCATATTCCAATCCAGGGGGTGGAGGAAGGTGCCCCGAATAGTCGCTCCTTGGGACTGTGAAAATTCCTAGCTCTAACAATCTCAGGAATCCTACTGCAACCAACTGAATCTACTTCACCTAAATCGTAAATTACATTACAAACATATTTCAGATTTCTTCTTAAAACATTGAAGCAAATTACTGAAGCAGCATACACCAAATTAAATATGATTCTGAAACATAGAAACTGAGCAAGGAAATACAAACACATAGGAAATCATTATTTATGGACAAATGTCCCTAGAAAAAACCAACTTGGGAAAACCGGTGTAGTAGTGAGGGTTTTATTTTATAATGCAGCAGTGAAATATGAGTACATCTATGGATGCCCAACTGGAAATCCAAACAGCAAGAAAATCTGGTAGAGATATTCCCTAAGCAACCCCAGCACTCGTGTTGCCTAATTTGTGTTCCTGCACTTGTGCGTTCCTGCACTCATGCGTTCCTGCACTTACGCGTTCCAACACTCGCATGTTCCTGCACTCGCACGTTCCTGCACTCGCGCATTCTTGCACTCGCGTCCCTGCACTCGCGTGTTCCTCCACTCGCATTCCTGCACTGGAATAACTTAGCCTCTTGCTACTGCCTCTCCGGATCTAGAAATCTTCCTCCAGATCATTGTCCCTGCCCCTCTACAACAAAAGATCTCTTCGATCAGAATTTCCTCCTGAGAACTTCTCACTTCAGAAATTCAATCTATTGATCTCTCGATGTCTTTTCCAAATGATCCTCAAGCCCCTTCTTATATCTTCCTGTTGGACAACCAATGACCTAGATTAACTCCTAATCAAAGGCTCAAATCATTTTGACTTGATCTCCATCTTTATCTAGAATATTCACCCACAATTAGATTAATACCCATTAATATTTTAATTTTCCTAAGTTTAGACTTAGGAACTCCATTAAAAATATTAATTATTTTAATATAATCATCTCTGAGTGGAATTTCCCAAAACGGTTTATGGGTTCTTTGGAATGCATGTGCCCAAGCCTCCCTGCAAAATTTGAGGCTTAGAACACATTTGATGCTACCCCAAATCAACACTCCCTCTTAGCGAGGAATGTGCTCTAGCAATATACTACTACTGCATACTGCTCTGACTCTGAAGCATCGTCCTCTACGTTGCTGATGTCTGACATGCTATCCACCAACTACTGCGTTGTTGCTGCTACTGTACTGCTGCCTTTGACACTGCCATTGCCAATGCTACATCTATACTACAACTCCCTCTCAAATGTTGCATTTGTTATGCTGCTAGCACTTCCACTGCTAACGCTACAACATAGTTGCTGAGAGAAGCAACTGAAAACGCCCAAAACTGGATAAGTATCCTGTGGATACACCTCAGTGCTAAAAGCCTGACTGCTGCTAGTCCCATGATGTCTTCTGAAGCCACTCCACTGTTAAAGCTCTACATTGTGCCTCCATGCACTGTTGCCTCTCTACTTTGCGCTGCTCAAGTTCTGGCGCTGCTAACTACTGCATATGTCGCTCCAACACTCAATGGCACCAACTGAAAACTCCTTCATCCTGCTACTACTGATCATGGGCTCTCGTAGTAAGGCGACAATCCAAGAGGTGGGCTCTTCAAGGATCCTGCGGCCTGTCCATCTGTAGCTCTATCAAACTACAGTTCTATATCAGCCCACCTCCCTCCTGGAGGTATCTTGGTTGTCATGGTGAACTCCTCCTCCTGTTCGATATTTGCAACTGCAACCTTAGGATCGTGCTTCTCATCCTTGTCCTTTTTCTTCAAGGGACACTGGGATGCATAGTGGCCCATCTCGCCACATCTGAAACACTTCACCTTGGAGACATCCTTCTTTCATCTTTGTTGCCCCTGCTGCCCCTTCGATGCAAGGGCTACATTATCCTCCTCCTCTACTTTGGGCTTCGACCCACTGCTGTTGCTGCTTCCGTCAAGTTTGACCTTGACCAGGTCTCTCCTCAACTCTTCTTGTTTTAGAGTTGCCCACATCTCATCCCAATTAGGCAATGCTGCTCTGCCCAGGATACTCTAGACAAAGACTTTCCACTCATCCGAGACAGAATTTAGGGCTAGTCTCACTAACTCCGAATCCTGAGGTGTATGCCTCGCAACCGACAACTCATCACGGGTCTCCTTCAACTTCGTGAGGAATGGATCCACATGTTCTCCCTTCTGCATCTGCACAAATCTCAACTTATGTTCCAAGTACATCTTCCGCTACTCAGAACATCCCTAATACAATGTGGCCAAAGCATCCCACATCTCCTTAGTAGTTGCTCTACTAGCAACGTGGCACACCACGTGATCCTTGACTCCATCGAGGATTATCTTTTTGGCCCTTGCCATTTCAGCTCTATACTTCTTCAGCGATCTGCATCCACAAGGCCAGCTACCACACTATCGACATATGTCTTGAGGGCATGCTCATCTAGAAGGAAGGAAATTCTATCCTTCCAGATGACGTAGTGGGAAGCTCTGTCCAACCTGTCTTGATCCCTCAAGCCACTGAGTGCCATATCCTCCGAAAATTGTCGAACAACTCCTTTCTCCTTACTGCGTAGCTTCTAGGTTGGCTTAAGCACTCCCTGATGGAGCTAGTAAGTCTGCTCCTCTTTTGTTGCTCAGCAAATGAGAAGTACTGATTTCCTCGTCAAGAAATCGTTGAGGAAGTATTCCCTCACTATGTGATCTGCTTCCTTCTTCCGACGACTTTTCTACCCAGCACTTAGCTTGAAGAAATATGTGTCCCTCTAGCTTTGCGTGGTTCCCTCTGCCTTGGCAAATTCTCGATCTGACAGTCTTACCTCTCTGTCAGTTCACTCAGAGATAGACACCCACAAAAATATAGCCCTCCTGGCTAGAACTGCGCAATCCCTCAGGGAATTCAAACTGCTGCAAGTTGGCCCTTGCTTTAGTGTTAAATCTTCTATTCCTATTTCACATCAATAGCTCTGATACCATGTGAAAATTCCTAGATCTAACAATCTCAGAAATCCTACTACAACCAATTGAATCTACTTCACCTAGATCATAAATTACATTACAAACTTATTTTAGATTTCTTCTTGAAACATTGAAGCAAATTACTGAAGTAGCCTACACCAAATTAAATATGATTCTGAAACATAGAAACTGAGCAAGGAAATACAAACACATAGGACACTGTTATTTTTGGACAAATGTCCATGGAAAAACCCAACTTGGGAAAACCGGTGCAGCAGTGAGGGTTTTATTTTATTATGCAACAGTGAAATCTAAGTACATCTATGGATGCCCAATTGGCAATCCAAACAGCAAGAAAATCTGGCAGAGATATTCCCTAAGCAACCCTGGGACTTGTGTTGCATGCACTTGCATTCCTGCACTTGTGCGTTCCTGCACTCGCATTCCTGCACTTGCGTTCCTATACTCACGTTCCCGCACTCGCACGTTCTAGCACTCGCGCTCCTGCACTAGGAATAACTCAGCCTCTTACTACTGCCTCTCCGAATCTGGAAATCTTCCTCCGGATCACTATCCCTGCCCCTCTACAGCAAAAGATCTCTTCGATCAGAATTTCCTCCTGAGAACTTCTCGCTTCAAAAATTCGATCTCTTGATCTCTTGGTGTCTTTTCCAAATGACCCTCAAGCCCCTTCTTATATCTTCCTGTTGGACAACCAACAACCTAGATTAACTCCTAATCAAAGGCTTAGATCATTTTGACTTGATCTATGTATTTATCTATAAAATTCGCCCACAATTAGATTAATACCCATTAAAATTTTAATTTTCCTAAGTTTAGACTTAGGAACTCCATTAAAAATATTAATTATTTTAATATAATCTCTCTAGGTGGAATTTCCCAAAATGGTTTCTGGGTTCTTTGGAAAGCATGTGCCCAAGCCTCCCTGCAAAATTTGAGGCTTAAGGCACATCCGATACTACCCCAAATAAACAGGGACTGGTTCTACGTGGACTTTATATGTGTTTTCGTGCATGGTATTGGGATGTTGTTTTACACTCCTCAGAGGTTGCTTTTCTGCAAGTTTGGCTATTGTGTTTCTTACAAGTTTTGTGAATTGATATCTCCTACGTTCCCTCTCCCTTGGCAGTTTCGTCTCATCTATCTCAATATGCCTCGTCAAAGGGGACAACTCCATTGTGGGGGACGTAACCACCTTCATGTCGGGCGGTCCAAAGCGGGCATCAATTCGCCCTTGGACACTTCTGAGAGCCAGGAGACGGAAGAGGCTACTTCCATCTCTACATCTCGCTCCCCAGGCCATGTGGTAGCCGCTGCCACACTAAAGTTCATTGCTAAACTGCTGTGAAATGTCCAGTTGAACATGGATATTCTCTTAGAAGATCAATATGATGACTGCAATGAGTTGGTGGCACACATCAACAACATCTAGTACAACCAAAACAAAATACTAGAACAATTGGACAACCTTCGATGCCAACATCGCCGCACCAATGAACACCTCCGCAGCATGGAAGCGAGGGCGAAGCACATTGATTTTTATATGCATGAACATGTGGGTTATTTCGTAACTCCTCCTGTCATACCCCCCAACCCCTCTCCTTAATATGCTGCCATCACTTCTGGTTAACTTTTTGTTTTCTTTAAGCATGCTAAGGCTACAAGGCCTATCGAAAATAATGTATGTTATCTGCTTTTTATGGTTTCCTCCAGGTCCCGATCTGTTAATTTTAGGTATGTTCTATGCTAGAGCAATTTATTTAATTTCTTTTCCATATTAGCAATCATATCAACATAAAGGAAACTGCAGATAGAACATAAATATAAATCGCAGAAGACAAGCCAAGACAAGAGGACACAAGATGTGGCGCGAGCTAAGGACAAACCCCACAATGTGTGTGGAAACCCTTTGATCAAATCTTCTTTTATCTTCAAAGTTCAGCAGAGAAAGAGAGAAAGAGAGAGTACATTTACAACAAAAGTCAACACTTTGACTTGTCTAGATCTAAGCATAGATCATCTCCTATAACAATGAGATCAATTGAAGACATTTTGCTTCAACTAATTCTCCAAGGTGACTCCTTCACCTATCATCGTTCTGCATCTCGTCCATTTGCTGCACCTGACCATGTAGCACCATCATGCTGTATCATCATGCTGCTCATGATCACTGTGCTACCCACACATCATGTTGTCCATGACCTCATACATCATGCTGCCCATGTGTTGTGCTGCTTCATGATTCTATCATGCTGCCCATTCATTATGTAGTGCTGCTTCCAAAAATCATTGAGTTGTTCTCAATCATCATGGATCTGCACCTATCTGATGTGTACTCAATGACTGTTATGCTGCTCTCATTATACAGCATCACATTGCTACCCCAAATCAACAAGTATGCTGAGAATGACAGATCCAGTCTTTTCATTGTAATATACTCCTTTAGTATGGCTGTGGGGATTCATAGATCTTCTTTGTTGTCTGTGCATCATCATGCTGCAACACTATAACACTGTCATCAGCCTTAGCTGCTTGCTATGGCTTGCAGCCTAGCAAAGCAGCTAGGCTATCTTCCACGTAGTCCCATTATTTGCTTATCACTGTCTATATGACCAGCGTTCTTCATAACCATGCTGGACTGCAGTTATGACTGAAGTAGATTATATATTATATGACTGCTCTCATAATATATATGACCATTCCATACATCATGAAGCATATATACATATGACTGTGTTCCATACAGCGTATGATGACTGCGTTCCATACATCATATGACCTGCGTGGTATATCACCATCACTACCCAGTGTATTGACTGTCCAACGTTTCAATATATTACATATGACTTGCGTGGTATGACTTCCCAACGTATTGACTGTCCAACATTTCAATATATTGCATATGACCTGCGTGGTATGACTTCCCAGCGTATTGACTGTCCAGCGTTTCAATATATTGCATATGACCTGTGTGGTATGATTTCCCAGTGTATTGATTGTCTAGTGTTTCTAGCGCATACCTGTACGTGGATTCCAGAAATGAAACCCGAGTTCTGTTCCTCGGCTAACAGCGTTCCATATATAATGTCCTTCCATTATAGCGTATAACTGTACATGGATTCCAAAAATGAAACCCGAGTTCTCTTCCTTGGCTAACAGCGTTCCATATATAATGTCCTTCCATTATAGCGTATAACTGTATGTGGATTTCAGAGAGTGTATTATATATGACTCTGTTTACTTCCATTGATACTGCGTAAGGCCTCCTTGCTATGCTATGGTTTCTTTCCTGAACAGCATATATTGCCCAGCGTATATATGTGCCTAGCATATATATTTTGTATGAGCCTTGCTTCGTATTCATTTACGCAGATATTATATATCCCTATTGCTTTGAATAGATCTCCATGCTAGGACTGCGTTTAGATGTATTAAACAACGTATATCTAGTGTTTGCCAGTGTGTAAATGTCTTCCTTTACTGTGGCTAAGTGTCCCCATTTCCAGCATGTAAATTAGGGCATCATCTTAGGGAATTCTTCATTAGTGTCTCTCCTCCGAAAACCCAAGACATGGAGAGGAGAGCACATGAAGAATGTGTGCGTCCAAATGACCTCAAGTCCTCTTCAATTTATACTAAAACGTAGGTGATGAATAGACATGACGTTTGGGCTTCCTGAGCCTACGTAAGCGTTGGTCGGCTTGATAATAATTACATAATAGAAATAAATTCATATCTCCATAAATACTTATCGGAATCGGATGATATTTGGATCAATCCTACACCTCTCGACGAGAGGGATCCAATAAAAATATCAATTGCCATAAATAAGCTGACCCACATTGAGTTTGGCCCTAGTTGCCAATTTAACACGATCTCAACAAGCCTAGTCGAAATGAAAAAAAGGGGTCTGTTGAGATGAATTTTGTGCTCAATGTTTTTCTGAAAATCTAATGAAAGTACTTTGATTGAAAAAAAAATTCAAAGTAACAAATTAAAACTAAATTGTTTAAAACTAAAAAATATATATATATAGACGCACAAAATATTTTAAAACTTGAAAAATATATATAAAAAATTAAAATGTGATTTAAAATTTAAAAATAAAAATAAGACAAATAAATAGAAAAAGAAAAAAATTAACATATAAATTAAAAAATATATATATTATATAATATATTTATTTAAAAACATAAATGAACATTTAAAATTTGGAAAAAATTAAAAAAAAAATTAAAACAAGAATAAAAATTAAAAAAAATACGACAGTGGGGTAAAAATGAAAAAATATCAAATTAAAAAAATACCACAAAATAAATGAATTAAAAAAAACAAAAAGATTATAATATTAAATAAATAAATATATCGGCCCCATGAAGGTTGGGGTGGCAGGTCGATTCCCAGATTTCACAACCCGCCGTAATGAGCCTTGTGGTGGGTCATCCCCCTTGTTGCGGGTCGTCGATTCAACGAATCAACCCGCCACCCCCTTGATCCACGGGGACAATATTTTTTTTAATATTATAAGTTGTTTGTTTGTGTGTGTATGTGTGTGTTTTTATGTTTCCTTTTTTAATATTTCTTAAAAGAAAAAAAAATTATATATATGAAGGGATAGTCTAACTTATAGATGAAATGGCTATTTTTCAAATTAATTTTAATCAAAATACGATAGAGATTTTTAAAAACTTGAGGTTTAGTTGTTGAATCTAAAGAATTAGAGTGCCCAAAGGGTTTTTCAGGGTCTTGAATCCATTTATGCATTCAAAAATGTATTTTAAATGACCAAAATTCATAATCTTGCTTGAGATTGTATTTTCAAATTCTGGTGAAAAAAATCATTTCATTTATAAATTAGACTACGCCAATTTTAATTTTTTTTTTAAATAATGTGTGTATTTTTATATGCTTTTTTAATAGTTTTATATCTATAGTTTTTTTTTTTAATTTATATATTCATACAAATTTTTTAATGTGTTATATATATATATATATATATATATATATAGATATATATATATTGTTTTATTTATATTTTTTTCTTAACTTTTTTATTTTTTTAAATATTTTTTGTTTTTCCTTATTTTTTTAATGTTTGAATTTTCATGTCAAGTCCCACTAGCACAACTGGTTGAGGATGGGCCTCATTAGCAAAGTGACCCAAGATCAAATCTCATGGGGGTGGTTGTCCATGTGCCAGGGGGAGGAGACATGCTAAAAAAATACAGTTAGCTTAGGGTTGGTATGGCCCAAGTCGAGCGCGAACCTGGGGTGGGTGACTTTGATGGAATAGATCCCCCTAGGTCGCGGTTTCTCAAGCCACAATTCAAGCCTGGAGAATCACAGACAACTTCACAAACGAAACAAAAAATGATTGAATTTTCATCGTTTTGTGGGTTATTTTTTGTTATTTTTTGTTTTTTTATACATTTTTATTTTACATGTTTATTTTAAATTTATATTTTTTCAATGTTTTAATTTAATTTTATTTAATTTTATACTTATTATTATTATTGTTTTGTTTTTTAATTTTATTGATTTATATATTTATTTTTTGTTGTAGGAGTTGTGTTGATGTTCAAATAACAACCTGACCCAATATGTGTCAATTTGATAGTTGATTTTTCAATTTTCTTTACAATGAATCAAATTCGCCTCCACTATGTGTTCATCTAATGGTTGTTTTTTAAGTTTTCATTGCAATAGGTAAAGCATGCCCCCACTATGTGTCAATTTGATAGTTGATTTTTAAATTTTCGTTGCAATGTGTTAAGATGTCTTAAGATAAGAATTTATAAGAACTATATTTTTAGCATTTGGTATAATGAATTTTTGTTTTAGGTATTTATTTTTAAGGTTTAATTAGACATGACATTTGATCTCAAAATATGTTGAAAATCTAAGTTTTGTTATAATCATGATATTTGTTTTTAATTTCATCGCTTGAAAATGTTGAAATTTTAAGGTTTTTTGGAGCCGTGATATTTTATCTTTAACGCTATGGTTGAAAATGTCAAACTTTTAACGTTTTTTAGATTCATGGTATTTATCTTTAACGCCATGGTTGAAAATTATTGGAATTTTTATGTTTTTGCAGTCGTGACATTTTATATTCAACGTATTGTTGAAACCTATTAGAATTAACGATTTTTTTAGTCATGATATTTTATTTTTAATATCATTGCTAAAAAAGGGTTGGAATTTCAGCCAAAAAAGAAAAGTTGATGCATCAACACTTTTTGATTTCAGGGTGTTTTTTTCATGTTTATTGCACAAAGATTTTAGTTTTTAATGCAATTGTTAAAAAAATGAAATTTTAATCTCCCCCCCCCAAAAAAAAAAGGGTTGATGCAGCATCAAGTTGCATCAACACTTTTCGTTTCAGGATGTTTTTGTTAACCTCTCTCACAAAACAATAATAAATCCAAAAATAAAGAAATAAATTAAATATTCCAAGTTAGGAATTTGTGCCTAACTCTTGGGTTGTTCCTCTAAGATAGGAGTTAGTTTAGGTAACTCCTATATTGGTGTGTGTCTGGTGAGAAATTATCTCAACCAAAGGAGAAATTATCTCAACCAAAAGTTTCTAAGATAGCACGCACTATCTTGAGAACACTGTCTCTCATCTATTTATTTGTAACACTATATTCAATTATTTTAAAAAACAGCATCTGGTGTCCACTGACACAATTTTGATGAACATCCACTGGCGTATTTGCTGATGATGATCGCCCACTGGCTGATGATGTTGAAAAACAACTCAATGTTGCTTTTGCTATGATGAAAGCTGCTCATTGTTGCTTTATTGTTGGTCGCCCACTGGCGAATTTACTGATGTTCACTGTTGATGAAAAATGCCCACTGGCTGATGAAGATGCCCACTGGCTGCTTTGCTGATATTGTCGAGACTTTCAGTCTGACAACCACTTGTCAATTTCATTGACATTTTCCCCCTTTTGTTAGCTGAAAGGAGAGACAATCTTCTCCAAAATATATTTGAACTCCCCCCCTTCAGGTGTAGGAGAGTTTCACTGTTGTACTCCCTCGTTCAACTGCATGAGAGTACCATCATCTGTTCACTGTTGACTGCACTATGTGTGATTGTAGTCGATTGTAGAACTGAGACAATCGTTTGACTGTGGATGACCATTCCCAAGGATCGATCCATTCATAATGTATCTTCAATCTAGCTGATTTTTGTTGGTTGCGACATTTTTCTGAAGAATGATTGGGCTTGCCACAATGGCAACAAGGATGGAGATCAAAACACTGATCTTCCATATGACCGGTTCTTTGACAATGAGAACATTTCGGGTGGACATCAACTTCAGGTTGCGTGCAATTCTGTTTGTCTGAAACTTTCTCAGAACCTACTGAGGTGAGTTGTTCAAGAAATCCTGCACTCACGAACTTAATTGGCTTGGAATAATCTGGGATATGTAAGTTGGTGTCATCAGTGACATATCCTAAGCCTCGTCGATTCTTGTTATTTTGAATCTCTTCCCAGGGCTTGATGATGTGTTTGGAAGAAATTTGAATTTGATCATGAACAACTTCGACACTTGAAGTTGTTTGGATGAGTGATTTGGAATCAACATCTTTATCTTCATTTGTATGGTTGAATGACCTAGAAGAAGCACTCTTTTGTTGTAGCTCATCTCTTTGTAGTTGCGACTCTAGTTGAAGAAACTCAATGGTTTCATGTGTTTGTTGTAGATGTCATGAAAGATCAGCAAGAGTTTCTTTGCTGATGTGCACCATGTCTTCATCACTAGAGATGATCAAAATGTGAAGAATGTTTAACCACTGAATATGTTGTGCCATCTGAACTTGCTCACTTGAAGTCAGGCTCTCTTGTCATAGATGTCGTGCTTTGAACTGTTTCACTTGATTTTGTTACTTGAATGACAGGCTCGCTTGCTATGGGACTTGAATGGCACGCTCGCTTGATTTGTTGCTTATTGCACTTGCTGGGAACACTTGCTAGAGTTGTAGAACTTTCTTACTTAGACTCTGGAATTCATGCTTGCTTGATGACGATCACGTTTGTGTGAACGCTCACTTGCCTTACTTGATGACTTCACGCTCACTTGAATGAATAGCCACGCTCGCTTGATGTTGATCTCAACTTGCTTGATTGGTGTTAGAGTGGAACTTGCTTGGTTGCTTTGATGGTTGTTGTAATGAACTTCACTCTGGCTCGCTTGAAGGTCTGAACTTTGTACTATTTTGACGCAAATTGCTTGAATGAATACTCACGCTCGCTTGCAGGAGATGTGAACTTGTTGCTTGTTTGCTTTAGAGTTAAAAATTTGTGCATTCATTTGATTCTGCTTAAAGGAAGGGTGAAAATGCACCTAAAAAACGCTTAATGATTTAATGACTTACTACAATGAATTCAATTTGACTCAATTCAAGACTTGGGTGTCGGTTTCAACCGAGAATGCACCCTTACAATTCAATGTAATTTGAGTTTGATTACAAGTTCAATAATGTTGATGTAAACTGTGCTCTGAAACGTTGAGGTTTACAGATTCATTAACTTGATGTAGACTTTGCTTTTAAATGCCAGAGTTTGCAGATTCATGAACTTTATTGTATTGAGTGAATTTGTTTGTTGAGGTAGAATGTCGATGTTGAAAACTTTGATTATTTGTTGTAGTGACGCAAATGCATGTGTTGAGTTTAATTATCCTTCCTTGCAGCTATTTCGTTACAGGTGTTGTGCTTGCTTTATGCGTGTTAAATGAGATCATTTATGTGTCAAAACTAGACACAAATAAAAAAGCAACAACATGAAGCATGCACCATCATCAACACACTCTTTGTGTACCTAAGATCCCCTTATTCAATTTCGGGCGGATCTAGGACACAATCACCACAAAAAATATGTCTTTATTAAGTATTAAGGTCATCAATCTTTCATCCTTTACAACAGTTCCCCTGAAGCTTTCTCAAACAATGAGAATATAACGCTCGCAAATTTTGGAAGCAAATGCATTAAAAAACTGACTCAACCTCCTACAACAATGAGCTTTCTTCTGAAAAACCGATCACTTCAAACTTACAGAGAAAAAAAAAATCAATCCTTATCACTCCACAAAATCACTTATCACTCCACACTCAAAAAAATACACACTTATTGCTCCAAAATTACAAAATAAATTTACCTTATCTCTCCATTACAAATAAATAATTTTATCCACTCCTTATCTCTCCTAAAAATCACACTTTATAACCTTATTACTCCATTACATAAAGAATACTCCTTATCTTAAAATTACAAAATTTAAAATAAAAAACACATCTTCTTACGTAGCCTTTAAATCCTTTTCATTTTAAAACACTTTATGAAATCACTTGAAAAGTGATATAAAGTTAAGTTGAAATAGGTGAATAAATTTTAGATTTCGATTTAAAACATGCACCATTCCCTTTATAAAAAATATACGTACCATAACCATACGTATTTTTTCCAAAGCTTGTTCACCATAAACTTCCATTTGAACTTTCTTCATGCGCTTTCTGAGTTCCACATTCTGTATATTATATTTCCAGGGACGAGATCATCGTGCTGTAGATTAGATGCTTCGCCTTGCTCAAATCACACGCAATTAAGCATGAGATTCTTCACTACGGTGATCCAACTTCACCACGTATCCGCATATTATGATGGATTGCTGCAGCCTTACAGGAGATTTACAGTTTGCCCATGCATTGATGGCCATAATGCTGCAGGATGGATTCACATTTCATGCTTGTACTTACTCAATCCTGATGAAGATAGTGTTGGCAAATGATGATTTTGAAGCAGCAATTAATTTTTTCAATGAAATGAAAGATGAGAGAGTTCATTCGGATGTTCAGTCCTATAACACCGTTCTTAGGCTAGCTTCTGTAAGAGGACGTCTTGACATAATTGATTTACTAGTCGAGCATATGCATCGTGAAAATATTCAACCAGATCAGAGTCCATGGGCCATTCAACTTTGCTTACAGTCAGACCAAATAGTCAGCTAGGAAAATGCATAAGCCTGCAAAGGATTCACAGAATATTTTTGAAGCATTGGAAAGTAAATACCGTATTTTGTAGCTTCAAATTGTTTTTCATCATAGTTCAAGGTCGAACTATCCACAGGTGGATTGACTGCGCTCAATGACCTGCAACGATTCATCAAAAACCTCGACAACACATTGATATTATGGAAGGATACATTGTTGACAGTATTCGTAGATGGAGGTTGCAGCTGAGTCTTTTGTCAAATCCAGCTCTAATGGAGAAAAACAGATGGAGCATAGAGAGATCCAAGATGAAGCTCCAAGTCGTTTTGGATAAACACTATAGTTGTTAAGTACTGGCAGGGCCGAGCTTCATCAGTTGTGGAGCTTGCTAAAGCATTCTCTAGATCAGCGTTTCAATTTATATGTAATGGTGAAATTAAAAAATCCATTATATAAATGAAGCATTGGATTTAAAAATCCATTTAATATCAAATGCACAGACGGAAGTAATCAACATAACTCTGCATTATGTTTGACTGATTCACCATAAGACTTCTGCGTTATATAAAACAAGAAAACTTTAAGAATCGATTGATATCAATCTCAAACTCAACGCAGACTTAACTTGGTTTGATAGACTGTAATTTCATTGAATATACGGGTTGAATGCAGATCGAATCTGCGCTATTGCTCCACCTCTATGCTGCTTGAACTCATGTTGCGTTGATTCTCATGGAAGGCTATCACCACTGCTGCTCCGCGCTCAACCTGTGCTCTCTTCGTCTGTTGAACCAACTCTCACGGATACAATACTCACGTTGCACTCTGGATCACAACCCATGAACTATACTCTTCTGCACTTGCACCAGTCGGCAGGGTCGGTCTCCACATAAACAGGGTTTAACCTAGAACAACTCTGATACCACATATTGAAAAATGAAATTAACTCAGAAAAATATATAAAGCGCACATAATAAACCAGACACAAAATATTGACGGAAAAAGCTTCAGCCTCATGCTTCTTCAGTTTTTTCATGTTTTTTGCACAAAAAGAATTGGCTTTCATTGTCATTTTTAAACATTGTTGAAAATTTACCCCAAAAAAAAACTCATTCCAGAATACACACTTTTTGTTTTTGGGTGGTTCTTTCATGTTTTTTGGAGGTTTTTTCTGCTAGAGTTCTCATTTTGAGGTAATAGTTCTCGTTAAGTCGGTAACTTTGTTACCCCTATACATAACAGTAAAATGGAAATGTTGCAATCCCCCCAATCTTGAAATCCTAAAAGCTATTAAGTTTTCTCACTTTTGAGCACGACCTAAACTTCGACTTTCTCCACATGAAATCCAATGAGGTTGGAACCACTCTCAAACATCCTAAAAATAATTACTGGTGATGTTAAAGTTTTAACTTTAAGAATGCAAAATTACCATTAATCTCATAGTAATAATAAGGCCCAGGGTTGAATATTGGGTTGCCCCACTCTGATCCAGGTGGATATTGGTGGCCACCCGCCTATTCCACCTAGACCTCCAGCTGGTTTCATCAGTTTTCTTGATTATAACACAATTTACTATTTTTAGGAGTTTTTTGGGTCCTGAACTTTCAAAGTTGTTTTGACCCCCTAAATAACATTTTTTTGAGGACCGCAAATGGCCCATAGCCGTAGTACTTGGAGAGACCTTTCTAACAAGGTATCGTATGTGCCAAACAGAGATCATATGACCAAGTTACGACCCCAAGAAGTTGGTTGTCCAACTAACCCCAACGGGGCTCACAAACTCTTGGTGTTCCATCTCCTAGGGTTAGGGTTTTGGTTTTTTAGGGTTTCCCTTTGTTGTTTAATAATAAAAAGGCCCTTGAGCCTCATTGTAACACAGTTTAGAGGCATGTAGCCACCACATCTCTTCCCATAGATAAGCTAACAACACCCAAGCATCTTTCAGTTCTTTGATATTAATGAAATGAAGATTTATTTCCGCTGCATCTTTGTGTTTATGGTTATATATGTATTTTGTTTCGTTCTTGCATAAGTCTAGATCACACTAAAAAAATATTTTTTTTTTAATTGTGTTTGGAACATCCTTGGTCACATTGTATGCAACCAACTAATTTGGTGAAAAAAGGTTGGTTTGGTACAAAACTGGCCTTTTCTGGTTCCAAGTCTTCAATTAGACCAGTTTAGGGGTCAACTAGTCAGATTTACTCATTTCACCGGTTTCAATCTAGTTCCAATAATATTCGTGCATGCACCTCAAGGCATGGTACATGGATCCAAATGCATAATGCCTATTTCAGTCTGAATTAATTTTATGAAGAAATTCAATTATCCCAAGTGATTTAATATGAGTTCATATTGGACTAAATCTAATTTAATGTAGATATTTTAATCTTATTTCATAATCATTAATTGTGTTAAATATTTAAATTAATCATATCAACACTCATCAAATATGACATGGATCAGATTTAAAAGTGTTTGGATTTCATACATAGTGTTTTATTTTAAATTCCAAATTTTATATCTTGTTATCCATAATTGTTCTTTTATTTCAATATTTGCCATACATTTTAATTGATGATTTCAAATAATCACCTATGGATGCAATTACATTAATTTTCAAGGGAAACATCAATGGAATCTAAATATGCTTGCACTGAATAATTGTCTTATTCCATACATGAAAATCTAAATTTATCATGTGAATGGTTAATGCTTAAACACATTTTAATTTCTTAAGTCTATCCATGAACGTGCATAGATTTCATGCGCAAAATTTTTTCTCTTGACTGTCATATTTCCACATATAATGGGGATCTCTTTCATTGGACATTAAATTTTATGAGATTTAATAGTTAATGAGCTTTACTTGAAAATCTCAGTAAGACACTCAACATTTATAACACCATTAAAACAACCAATCTAATCTTTAAATATTTGATCCCTTCCAACTTTTGCTTCTTTTTCTACCCCACTTATCCAACTTGGGCAATTTGGGCAAGCATTGTAAGCAAACCCATAAATCATAATCCCCTTTTATAAAGTAACACGCCTAGTTCTAGGCCTTCACCACAACAATAGAATTGAGGACTAGTCAAGGGATTCCCCCTTTGGCTTGGTTTTTCCAAGCCTAAAGTGAGAAGCAAACCACTTAGGTTATAGGTGATTACTTGCTTAGTAGTTTCCTTGGGGCTTCCAATTTTGGATGCTAGGTATTTTCCTCTAGGGAGTGTCCAAGAGCATAAGATTATGAGTTAGAAAAAGAGTTCCTTAAAGGATCATTTATAGGAAAAGATAGTGTTGCTTCAGCGATGCATTCCTTTGGATTGACTATCTTTTAGAGATAAAATTCATCCTTCAAGAAAGTCAAATCTACTCCATGCACATTTGAGGTTCCATGAACAATAATTTTGCATTGGTGAAATATTTCCCAAATTCCATTGCTAATAAATTCAAACATGAACATGAACTAGTTAACCTAAGGCATGCCTATAACAAACCATAAAACAAAAAAACTTTAAAAGACATTATATATGAAGATACAAATACTCCTTAATAAGATATAAAGTAGTCATAAATGAAAAACCTTATGGAGATGGAATGATATGTCTTGCACTTCAATGATGATGTCACTAGGAAGTCCAGTACTACAAAACCTATCACATATAACAATGACCTCAATAAATCACTTATGTTCCTTTAGAATCTAGTAATAAAGGAAGATAAAGTACTCAATACAAAAAATATCATTGAAAATAACAGTACAAGTAAAACTCAAAAGACGACTTAGCAAAAGCAAGTCATAAGATCAAAACAATGATCTTTATATGCTATAAAAGTTTCCAAACTCTTAATGATATTGTGTCATACTAAAGTAATCAAAACGAAAAATATCATTGAAACCATAATATTACTCAATGTGAAACACATCATTGAAACCATAAGAATACGAAAAATATCAACAAGTACTTTGACCATTTTAGCAATCATGGGATTTCATTTAATGTTATGGGCATATCAATATGAATCACAAGAAAACTGGAAGATTGACTGCTCCTAATTGTATCCTTGTAACAACACTTCACTTGGGAGGTTAATCTTTGACTCTAGTCCAACGGGACTTCCTTTGAGGCCTTATGGTTTAGGAAGGGCACTGCAAGGAAGGCACCAATTGATATAGTGTGTCCAGGGTAATCCATAATTACCACTTTCCATCTCTCCTAATTATCCATCTCCATTCTTGGGGTTGATAGTCATTGGTCATTAGGATTGGAACCCTATATCCCCATCCTTGGTTAGGGCCAAGAAACTTGGCCTGGAGGTTGATGTGATTAAACGAATGATAAAAGCATATAAAGCCATAATAGAAAGAACATGTAAAAAGCAAAAGATGGATGGGACATATTTAACATGAGGGAAAAATCCTAGACTAATCTCTAGCCCCCTCATTAGCCATCACCCAGTTCCTCAAGCATTTAATGCTTCATCTAGAATAAAGGAACTCTTGAATGTCCCAACCCTGATGAGAAAGAAATTGTTACATATTTAAAGGGTATTGGAAAAGCACAAAAAAACATAGGCTCCTAATCTATGCACCAAATAAACATAAATCATTAAAGTAAAAGGTGCACCAACGGGGAGGAAAAACCAGGATGAGGAAAGTGGTAACCCATGCCTCCATGATTGCTCCCTCCCTACAAATTACACTCAAGATGTTGAACCGCATTAGTCGGTCTCAAGGTTGTGGCATTTTCCTTGAAGTCTTTCCCACTCCATGACCACCTTATCACATACACCTATGGATTCATGGGTCTACCTAGGACATGTTACTCCCCTTGGAGGTTGGAAAAACCTAATAGGGTTGTTGACTTAACCATCTCTAACACAAGTGAGGTAAATTGTTTAAGGGTCTTGAGCTAGTTAGACATTTGAAGGTGACTTTCGTGTGAAGTATTTTTGTGCCCCTACAATTAGATATGGCCCATTATAATGCTTCAATGGTTTTATGTCCCTAATGATATTGATCTCACTTAACCATGAGAGGTTTTATTCAAGTGGTATCACAAATGCAACAAAGAGCCCATAAGGGATAGCTTTACTCATTTTTCAGTTCCTTCTAAAGGGTGTTTTTCCTCGTTTTGAGAGCATATATGACCTTGTGGCCTCATTGTTTCCCATCCGAAGATGAGAATTACACCTTGAACAACTTCTACATGATTCTATACCTCTTTATTATAAAGAAAACATGAGCATAGAGAAAAGCAAGAAATAACTAGAAAGAGTTCTTTGTATTCGGTGTACTTAAAAAGAGAGCAAACACTTTCTTATATAGGTTACATTAACACTGAGTCAATCCACTTTATGAATGTGGGATTGATCAATAAGACATAAAGCAAAAATATAACATAAAGTTAAATGCCTAAGTCTAATTTATTATTGACCATTATTACATAATTTAATACCCTCCCTTAATGGTCAATTTACTAACTACACCAAGCTTATCCCGAAACTTTACATATTTTTCAGGACCCAAAGGCTTGGTAAGAATGTCTACAATTTGATCTTCTGTGGGACAGTACTGCAACTGAATTGATCCATCTTCTACAAGTTGTCTGATGAAATGGCAGTGTATATCAATATGTTTTGATCGCTCATGGAAGACTGGATTTTTGGCAAGTTTCATCACCCCTTGATTGTCGCAGAAGAGGGGTGTGGGCTCGGTTTGTTGCATATGCATATCTGAAAGCATCCTCCTGAGCCAAACTGCCTCGCATGCTCCTTTCACTGCTCCTCGATATTCTTCTTTTGTTGAGGAAAGGGCTACTACATGTTGTTTCTTGTTGGTCCATGTGACTGCACCTGTGCCAAGGCTGAAGACATATCCAGAAGTGGATGTCATCAACAGAACCTGCCCAATTTGAATCTGTATATCAACTCAACCTGGATTCTTTGCTTCTATTATAAAGAATGCCAAAGTGTCCCTTTCACATATCTCAGAACTCGTTTTGCTGCGGTCTAGTGTTCTACTTTTGGCGTTGTCATGAACCTGGAAATGTAGCTCACAGCAAAACATAAGTCAGGTCTAGTGGCTGTAAGATATATCAAGCTCCCCACTAGTTGCCTGTATATGGACTCATTAACTTCCTTAGAGTCCGTCTGGGCTGAAAGTTTCAACCCTTTCTCCATAGGTGTAGATGAGATTTTGCAATTTGTCATTCTGAATCTATCCAACAAACCTCTAGCATATTTTGATTGTGATATGAAGATGCTGCTACCTGTTTGCCAAACTTCTACACCTAAACAGTAGTGCAGGAGGCCTAGATCAGTCATGTCAAAAGCTTTTCTTATATTATTTTTTATCTGTTCTATAGCCTTTTCTTCACTACCTGTGACAATGATATCATCTACATATATAACCAGAAGGATGATATCATTACCAACTCTTTTGACATACATGTTGGAATCTGAAGGACTCCGCTGGAACCCCTGTTCATCCAAATATCTGTCAATCTTAATGTACCACGCTCAAGGTAACTGCTTCAAGCCATATAGAGCCTTCTTCAGTTGATAGACCAAATGCTCCTTTCCTGAAACCTGAAACCATTGTGGTTGTTGCACGTAGACTCTTCCTGCAAATCTCCATTGAGGAAGGAACTTTTCACGTCCATTTGATGGAATTTCCAGCCAAACTGTGCTGCCATGGCTAGAACAAGACAAATGGTGCTCATCTTTACTGTGGGAGCAAAGGTTTCCTCATTGTCGATGCTTTCTCGCTGAGAGAATCCTTTTGCAACCAAACGTTCTTTGTGTTTGTCAAGTGTACCATCTGCTTTGTACTTGACCTTGTAGACCCATTTGCAACCTATAGCTTTCTTCCCTGATGGAAGAGATGTGAGATCCAAAGTTTGGTTTCTCATCAAACTCTCATGTTCAGATGCCATGGCTTTCTCCCATTCAAGTCTTCCTTTTTCCTCCTCAAAGTGTTGTGGCTCATAGATTTCTTGTAGGTTAGCGATAAGAGCAAAGTTAACCATAGATGGTTGTCATATACTCTTTCCTCTTGATGATCGTCCCTCGATCATTTCTCCTATCCGAACATCACCAATGGTGTTGTGCCACCATTTTGGTCTTGTCTTGGGATCTACCCCACCCAAATCAGTATTGCCACCATGACTTGGGCTTCCTGTAGGAATATCATCTAACTGTCGAATCGGACTGTCAGGAGTAGAAATCACCGAACTATGAGTCTCATCTTCCCCCCCTTCAGGTGGAGCTGCCTGAAGCCTGATACCTAAATCTGTTGGTACCTCTAGGTGTTTGGTAATTCGGGACTCAGAAGAAGATTGGAAAGGTCCAATATCTTCATCAACAACATCTCTGCTGAAGATCACCTGATGAGTGGCTAGATCAACCAACCTGTAAGCCTTGTGAGTGTCACTGTACCCTGTAAGCATCAGTTTCTTGCTCTTTGGATCTAACTTGGTTCTTTTCTGAGCTGGAATCCAAGTATACGCAGTAGATCCAAAGACTTTCAGATGACTCACTTTAGGCTTTCTACCAGACCATGCTTCCTCTGGTGTCTTCTTCTTTACCGGCATCGTTGGAGATCTATTCAGCAGGTAAACTGTTGTGAATACTGCTTCAGCCCAAAACCTGTGTGGAACAGACCTGTTCTGCAGCATACATCTGGCCATCTCCGTGATGGTGCGGTTTCTTCTTTCAACCACTGCATTCTGTTGTGGAGTGTAGGGTGTGGTGTATTGTCTCTTTATGCCATGCTTAGTACAAAAGTTTTGGAATTCTTTGGAACAAAATTCTCCACCATTATCAGACCTAAGAGTGGTTATGTGACAACCTGACTCTTTTTCTACTAATGCTATGAACTTTTGAAATTCATTAAACACTTCAGATTTTAATTTGAGAAAATACACCCACATTTTTCTACTAAAATCATCAACAAACAGCAGAAAATACCTGGCACCGGTGATTGATGCCGTGTTCATTGGTCCACAAACGTCTGCATGAACCAGCTGAAGGACCCTTTGTGCTCTCCAAGCCTGTCCTTCATCAAATGGTGATCGATGTTGCTTGCCAACTTGGCAAGCTTCGCAAACTCCCTGGATCTTCAGTGATATATCCGAAAGTCCATCGACTAGTTTCTCTCGAGCCAACTGAGAGAGATAAGTCATATTGAGGTGCCCATACCTCAGATGCCATAGTGTACCAATATCTGATGCAGATTTGGCTACCAATGCATGTTCTTTTACCTGACCAATGTCTACCAACCTGAACAAACCATGATCTTCTACACCAAGAGCAACAGTCTTCTTGGTGTTCCTGTCAACTATATAGCATTTATGATTGCTAAAGTTGATATCTATATTTGGACAATGTCGCATAATCTGACTAACTGATAGCAGATTGAGTTCCATACCTGGCACATAGTAGACATTGAGAAAGAGTAATGCTTTTTCTCCAAAGGAAAGTTGAATATGTCCTTTACCAACGACCTTATACTCGGCCCCACCACCAAAGATTACTGAATCCTTGGATGAACATGCCCCGAACTCTGTGTACCAATCCTGCCTGTTGGTGAAATGTCAGGATGCTCCAGAATCAATATACCAAGCAGATGATTTGGACTGGTCTGCTTGGGTTGTGGCTATGAAGGCATAGAAGGTTGATTCCTTCTCCTCGATGTGCTCTGCAACATGAGCCTTTGGCTGAGGCCCTCCCTGGTTGGATTTCTGGTCAGCCAACCTTTTCCTGCAGTATTTCTTCACATGGCCTGTCTTGCCACAATAATGACAAGTGATGGTCTTCTGTCCCTGGGGACCATCCTCCCCACTTTGCTGGCCTTTCTTCTTGGCCCCGTTTCCTTTGCCTTTGTAATTAGCTGCAAAGGCCTGCTCAAAACCCTCTGTCTCAGTGCTGCTGCCAAATTGTTTCTTCCATTTGTCCTGTTGTAAGAGTTTATTGCAAATCTCTTCGAACTTCAGGTCAACATTCGTAGTAGTAATGTTGAGGGTTTCAATGAAATGCTCATAGGCTCGTGGTAAGCTTTTCAGCGTGATAACCACCATGTCCTCTTCCTCCATCTTCCGACCAATGGCTAGCAACTGATCTCGGATGTCCTTGATCTTGAGCAAGTGCTCCTGCAATGAGGCACCTTCACTCATCGTGATCGAGAACAACATGTTCTTCAGAAAGAATGCTCGCCCTTTGTCAGATGTCTCATGAAGATCTTTCAAATGCGTCCAAACTGCAGTTGAAGTTTTCCCTGTTTGAACTTCAGGAAGCATCTCATCAATAACTGACAGTTTGATAAGCATCATGGCCTCTCTGTCATAGCCATCAAACTTGTCCTGATCTTTACCCGCAACTGTGGGTCGGGTAGTTTTGCCTAGAACCACCTCATCCAAGCAACGGTACTCAAAGATTGCGAGCATCCGTTGTTTCCACGTGTTGTAGTTCTTGCCAGAGAACTTCTGGTTGTTTTCCAACATGATATTGTTCAATGAAGCCATCTCTGCAAGTCAAATTTGGGAAATCTCCCACCAAACTGATCAAAAGCGCCTCAAAAACGCTGAAAAATAATAGATCAGCCACTAAAAACACCAGATCTGCAAATCTGGTCCACAAATCAGTTACAAGCAGATCCAATCTGCTATAAAACAATCTGATTTGTCACAATTTGAGAGAAATTGCAGAAATTACAGCAAGCAGTTTAAAAAATTACAGACCATATGACTGTACGGCTGCTTGGTGATTGTTTAATGGTTGTACGACAGTTGTTTGACGGCTAGAAAATGGCAGCTATTTGTACAAAAAAAATAACAGCACAAGAATTGACTGTTGTTCCGTACAATTCCGTACGACTGGTTTTAAAACCTAAAAATCACTCAATTGACCCTTCATTGTCGCAACAATCCCTCGAATCTTCACGCTCTCACAGTTTCGTGGCTCGATAACCTCGCTCTGATACCATATAAAGAAAACACGAGCATAGAGAAAGCCAAGAAATAACTCGAAAGAGTTCTTTGTATTCGATGTACTTAATAAGAGAGCAAACACTTTCTTATATAGGTTACATTAACACTGAGTCAATCCACTTTATGAATGTGGGATTGATCAATAAGACATAAAGAAAAAATATAACATAAAGTTAAATGCCTAAGTCTAATTTATTATTGACCATTATTACATAATTTAATATTTATGTAACTATAGATGCTAAAACATTGAGCTTCAGAGCTTGGGCATTGAAATACTTGATGATGTTCCTGGATGGACCAAGATTGCCCCCAAGCTAGCCTTGATCCTGTTTGATAGACAATGCCTTGTTTTGAAGCCCAAATGAGGATGGTTGTCATTGAGATGACTTAGGATGGCTAGCACATTCTTCTGTGATGCCAACACTTGCCTTGGATAGTGCCACGTCACTCTTGCATGCCTTGAAAGGGGGGCGTGGGCCTCTTTTGGATGACATCATGGTGGAAGAGGTGCTTTTGGAGATGTACACATGCACTTTGCGGATTTTTTAAGTGAAGAACACTCTTGGACCATTGCCTCACTTACTTGATGCAAATATTCACCATTTTTGGAGGATGACATCAAGGTGGATATCATTTATTCCCACACGTACTAGTTATTTTTGGTATATTATTATGTTTTAGAGCTATCTCGAAGTTAGATTGAGACCTTTGACTAAGTTAAACACTCAAGTAAACTTTAGGGATTTTTCTTGGAAAAATAGTTAAATGAAACTTGGTTGCCCTCATATAAATAGAGGGGAGCCTCGTTCATTTATTCATCATCATTCATCACACTTCTCTCTCTTTGGAAGTTCACATTAGCTATTGTTTTCTTTTCTAATTGGACTCATTGTAATTTTATGAAGCGAATTG
Organism: Pinus tabuliformis; assembly: GCA_031772625.1. Lineage (NCBI taxonomy): Eukaryota > Viridiplantae > Streptophyta > Pinopsida > Pinales > Pinaceae > Pinus > Pinus tabuliformis. Next base: position 95,219,599 of record CM062816.1, on the reverse strand, counting down.
TCTTTTGATCTGGATCTTGGGGGGAGGCCCCCAAGATCTGAAAATTTGAAATGCCAGAAAAAGATGAGAACACACAGTAAAAAGGACCACCAAGAAACTTTTGTATTAAAATCGAGAATAACTGTCAAAACTACATTGTGGTGGACAATTTCTCCTTTTACAAAATGCGACTTGTTACTTATAGCCTTTTTTTAATTACAATACAATGGGTAAATTCCATGGGTGGGTAAATATCATGGGTGAATGAATACCATGAGTACATGTCACTTACAATATCATGGGTGGATAAATATTGTGGGTAGATGAATACTATGGGTGGATGCCACTTACAATAACATGGGTAAATTCCATGTGTCGATGAATACCATGTGTGGATGAATACCATGGGTGGACAGATACCATAGGTGATTGAATACCATGGATAGATGCCACTTACAATACCATGGGCAGATAAATACCATGGGTGGATGCCACTTTCCATTCGGATCATTCCTCCCCCCTTAAGAAGCAATGATCCCCATTGCGTGAAATTCCCTCATGAGAAGCCTTTGATGAATATGAAGAGCCACTAAAGAGAGGTTTTGTGTGGTTAATCCATAATCGTGATGACCAAAGATCCGAGGATAGAGATATCATGTAATGCTTGTGACCAACTGTGATACTAACAGTGTGCGACCTAGCAAATGGACTTCGATGAAGCATGGGTTTGTGGATGACCCATAACCATGACAAACAAAGATCCGAGAATAGAGATACCATGTCATTTTTGTGACCAAATGTGATACTAACAGTGTGCGGTCTAGCAAATGGACTTCAATGACATGGGTTTTGTGCGGTTGACCCATAACCTTGCGTTTGTTGGTGACCCATAACTGTGATGCTTGTCATTTTGCTTGGTAAAAGCATGGTGGCTTGTCTAGTAGATGTTGTAAAGACTTCTTTCACATTATAGACCTCTTGCTGTAACTTTGCTGATAACTTTTGCTACAGGTGATGAAAGCAAATTATGTCAAAGACCCATTTGAGGTATTGAAGAGATCTTTCCATTGATATAAGACACTTGAACTTTGATGACCTGTGGAATGAGAAAATAATTCCAAAAACGCATGGTACGCGTGGCTGTGCAACATTCCAGACATGTGTAACTTCAATTGCTCATATCTCTCAAAATTTTGGTGACCTGTGGAATGAGAAAATAATTCCAAAAACGCATGGTACGCGTGGCTGTGCAACATTCCAGACATGTGTAACTTCAATTGCTCATATCTCTCAAACCGGGAAACGAAATCAAATCCCATAAAAAACCCATTTAAGTTAACATAAAATACTTTCGAATGAGCTATTTTTCACCTTCTAAAATTTTTTGTGGAGGTCATAGCACTTGCATGAATTTTGCTAAAGATTGTTGCAAAACATTAAAACTGAACTATGCTTCAAACCCTCATTCCCATGGAGTCGTAATTTGAATCTAATACCACTGATCCAGATCTTGGGGGGAGGCCCCAAGATCTAAAAAATTGAAATGCCAGAAAAAGATGAGTGTGAAAATTTCTAGAAAGAAATCCAACTGCAGTGACTGATATTATTTCTTCTACTTATTAATTCATAAATAAGTTATTCACAGTGTTTTTACGGCAAATATCAAAATAAATTCTACTGCATCCTTCACAATTAAAATACTACGGAAAGTAAATGCAAGGAAAAATACTAGCACGAGTATAATCAAAATGACAGTTATTTTTGGACAATTGTCCCCGGAAAAACCCAATGTGGAAAACCGGTGCAGCAGACGAGGGTTTCTTTATTAATCTTTAGCAAAAATCTCATGTACAAGATACAACTAGCAGAATAGAAGAGGAATCTCTATGAGAAATTTACTGACAGTTCTCTCACACTTCCCGACGAGATTCTGATCCAGGAGAGGACCTACTGCCCCCTCTGCGTCTCCTAGCCTCATCCTTGGGACTACACAATCCCAATGTCAGCCTCTGCATCACAGCCTTTGCGTTGTCCCTTCTCAGCTCTGCGTCTTCTGCTCTTGTACTCTCAACTGATGTTGCTACCCTCTCTCTCTTGACCTACAACTATCCCTCTGAATCGATTTCCTCTTGCCAAACTTTGACTAGTGAGAAAATCGATTTTACTCAAGTAACTGAGTATCTGCCTGGTGTGTTTTCCAAATGCCCATTGAAATCCTTCTTATAATTCTCCAGTTGAGAACCAACAACCCAGATTAGATTCTAATTAATGGCTCAGATCATTTAGACTTGATCTTCATCTTCTTCTAGAAGTTTCACCCACATTTAGATTAATACCCTTTAATTATTTTAGTTTCATAAGTTTAGACTTAGGGTTCCATTAAAAATAATTAATTTTTTTAATAAAACTGTCTCTGGGTGGAATTTCCCAAAACGATTTTTGGGTATTGTGGAATACATGTGTCCAGGCCTCCCTGCAAATTTTGAGACTTAGAGCACGCCCGATGCTACCAGAAATCAACACTCCCTCTTAGCGAGGACTGTGCTCTAGCAATGCACCCTGCTGAAGCATCACCCTGTTTTGTAACATCTCCCTTTGTGCTGCTGATGTCTGACATCACTACCACTGCCACTGCCAACACTGCATTCGTACTGCAACTTTCTGCCACTGCAACTAAGAAACCATCTGTTTTTGCTACTGAAACGGATTCTCTACCATACCCATCTGCTCACTGAACTGGATGAACTTAGCTCTACCTAGAGCTTTTGTGAGTACATCTGCTACCTGATTTCCTGTGGAGACATACTGCAACTATACTGCCCCATGTTGAACACAATCTCTGATAAAGTGACATTTGGTATCAATGTGTTTCGACCGATCATGAAACATTGGATTCTCAGAGAGTTTAATACAACTCTGATTATCACAGAAAACATTGATTGCCTCCATCCTTTTCTTAAACAAACTCACAAGAAGTTTTCTAAGCCATCTAGCTTTGCGCGTAGCTGTGTTGGACGCCATATATTTTGCTTCTGCTGAGCTTAGAGCTACCGACTTCTGCTTCCTTCTGCACCAAGAGATGATTCTTGATCCAACACTGAAGCAATACGCAAAGGGACTTTTCCAGTCTCCTGAACTACCTGCCCAATCTGCATCTGTGAATCCATTCAATATGACATCATCTTCTTGGGTGTATTTCAACCCATATCTGACTGATCCACACACATATCTAAGAATGTGCCTAGCTGCTTCCCAATCACCCTTTTCAGTTCCACCATGAACTGACTAAAGGTGTTGGCAACAAAGAAAATGCCTGGCCTAGCGTTGACCAGATACATGAGAGACCTAATGAGTTGCCTATACAAGGTGGGGTCCACCTCCTTATCTCCTAATGCATCTATTTTCTTCTAGTTGGTGATCATGGGCATAGCCATGGGCCGACAATCCTGCATTCGGAAACTCTTTAGAATTTCTGTAGAATATCTTCCTTGTCCAAGGAAGATCTCCCCATCCTTCTGCCACACTTCCAACCCTAAAAGATAATGCATCAACCCCATATCCTTATATCTAATTCTGCTTCAAGATTCTTCTTGCAGTCCTTTACGAGCCTAGGTGACCTTGTTAGAAACAAGTCATCCACATATAATACCAAAATAAGTGGCTCATTCTCCACCATTAGATAGTAGAGATTAGGATTAGCATCACTCTCAAGTAACTATCAATCTGACCATACCATGCTCTGGGTGCCTGCTTGAGCCCATACAAGGCTTCCTTTAACCTACATACATGAGTTCTCTTCTCATGAGTTTTGAAGCCTTCAGGCTGTTCTATATACACCTCTTCTTCTATCACCCCATTCAAGAATGTTGTCTTGACATCCATCTGGTGAATCTCCCATCCCATTTGAGCTCATAGGGATATAACAGATCTGATAGAGGTATGTATGGCTACTGGGGCGAAGGTCTCTTCATAGTCTATTCCTTCTTTTTGTGCGTACCCCTTTGCTATGAACCTAGCCTTGTACTTCTCTATATTGCCATCTGCAACATACTTGATCTTGTAGATCCATCTTGATCCTACAACTGAACTGTCCTCTAGCCTAGGTACCACTTCCGAGAAATCATTCGCCATGATAGAACTATACTCTTCTACCATGGCATCCACCCATACTTGGTGGTGTACGACAACCTAAAAGCTAGAGGGTTCTTCAACCTATGCTACCAAGGCTTGGTACCTGTCAGGTTGTCTACATTGCGTCTTCTCGGTTCTAGGAGCTCCAACAAACTCCTCTACATCCCTCAATGTCTGTCGTACTTCTCTACTATTTTTGCCACTGGTGATGGGAGGCTCGATCAAATCCCCCTCCTATTCCTATCGTTCCACCTGCTGAGAACTACTTGGATTTCCTTCTTCTGAGGAAATATTGGTACTGGTCACTATGCTAATTCCAAGTGTCTATCCTCCTTCTTTTCCTCCTTGCTGCCCCTGCTGCTGCTGGACTAAAGGAATATCTACTGACTGATATTTTGCTGGCATCTCTTGGGATTTCGTGAAATCTCTATCCTCTATGAACTTCGCATCCCATCTTACTACAATCTTCCTGCTGCTAGGAATGTAGATTTTGTATGCCTTTGAGGTCTCACTATATCCTACGAGGTACCCCTTTTTTGCAGTCTAATCCAGTTTACTACACTTCTCGTCTGAAATGTGACAATATGCCACACTTCTGAATATCCTGAGATGACTAACTTCCGACTTCTTCCTTGTGAAGACACCTTCAAGCGTTTTCTTCCCCAAAGCTCTGTGAGGAGTTCT